>CM065139.1:8791645-9279145 GCA_033026305.1 Cirrhinus molitorella
TTATTAGAGAAACCTACAGGTATGAACCATCATCATTTTACTATGGTATTACCAACTGGCTGGTGTTCATTTGGACTATTTCTGCTTTCACAGTTCTTCCATCACTCATGTTGTGTCAGAAAACAACAGTGGAGATGAAGTCCAGGCCTGGTTGGACAACCAAACTGAACGGGATGCCTCCAGTTCTGTCCATTTGTTGGACATTAGGTGGTTTACAGAGAGCATGGAGGCAGGACACCCCATTACAGTTCAGGACAGACACATATTAAAGGTACAAGGACACTTAGTAAAACTATGTTTGTAGACACATTACTCATAAAAGAGCAATTGAACCTCACTACCAGTCAAAAGATTTTAAATGTTTTTTTCTTTTCTTTAAAAGAAGTCTCTTCTGCTCACCAAGCCTGCTTTTATTTGATTCAGAGTACAATGATATTAAGTAAAATATTTTTACTTATTGTTATTTATTTAAAATAACTGTTTTCTATTTGAATGTGTTTAAAAATGTAATTTATTCCTGTGATTTCAAAGCTGATTTTTTTAGCATCATTACTCCAGTCACATGATCCAATATTCTGATTTGCTGCTCAAAAAATATTTATTATTATGTTTAAAACAGCTGAGTAATTTTTTTCAGGTTTCTTTGATTAATAGAAAGTTTAGAAGAACAGCATTTATCTGAAATATAAATCTTTTGTAACATTATAAATGTCTTTGTCATCAAAGCATCATTGTTAAATAAAAGTATTAATTCCTGTAATTTTTTTATAATTCTTTATAATTTCTTTTTTATTGCAGGTAAATGCTAATATTTGGATCTTTCTATTCATCAAAGAATCATGAAAAACATACTCAGCTGTTTTAAATATTGATAATATTGTTATTATCAATATTTAAAACAGCTGAGTATGTTTTTCATGATTCTTTGATGAATAGAAAGATCCAAATATTAGTAATAAAAATGTTTATTGAACAACAAATTTATTTTTTTGATCACAGAATAAATTACATTTTAAAATATGTTCAAATAGAAAGCAAATATTTTAAAAAGTAAAAAATATTTCACAATATTACTGCTTTTGCTGTATTTTGTATCAAATAAATGCAGGCTTGGTGAGCATAACAAATCTTACTGTTCAAAAACTTTTGACCGGTAGCATATATTAATGTGTTGCAGGTTAACCCGAAACCCAACGGAGACCCCTCTGCAATGCAGATGAAAAGTTATGCATGTCAAAGGCGAACGCCTTTAAAACACCACAATTCTTTTTTAACAGTAAGTTATTTATTGTCTCAAAGGCTTTCTAATAATGTGTTAAGCTAAAGTTAAACAGTTTGACACTCTGTTCTGTAGGAGGCTCTTGAAATCTTGTCTCAAAATGCTGAATATAATGATAATGAAGGACGAAGCGTGGCATTCAGACGGGCAGCTTCTGTCTTGAAGGCCCTTCCCCATCGTGTGAAGACCATAGAGGATCTGAGGTGTTTACCCTGCCTTGGTGACCATTCACAAAGAGTTATAAAGGTGATGATCAAGCTTCGTTATCTTCTCAAAGACCCTTATTATCTAGATATTTCTGTAAAGAAGGTTATTTCACCTTTTTAGGAGATTTTAGAAGACGGATCATCAAGAGAAGTAGAGTCAACAAGACAATCAGAGCAATTTCAGACCATGAAGGTAATGATGGGAGGTACTTGTTCTATAAACTGTATATACTGCAGAAATAACTCTGCAGGTAGTGTAAATGATATGCCTGATTTGTCAGCTTTAGTTTAGTGATTTATGAAGTCATATCTTCATTTTCTGCAGGCACTAACTGGTATTTTCGGGGTGGGTGTTCGGACAGCAGATCGCTGGTTTAGAGAGGGTTTGCGATCTCCAGATGATTTGATTCGCACAGGACAACAGCTGAACCGTGCACAGCAAGCAGGTACTGCATATCACTTAAAATCAATCGTTATTTGTAATTATATTCAAGTATCTTTAAGAATTTATATTGAGGTAAAAAGTTTCAGAATCTGCAAAATGTTAATTATTCGACCAAAACAAGAGGGATCATACAAAATGCATGTTATTGTTTATTTAGTACTGACCTGAAGAAGATATTTCACATAAAAGATGTTTACATATATTCCGCAAGAGAAAATAATTTAAAAAAATTGCCCTGTTCAAAAGTTTACATACACTTGATTCTTAATACTGTGTTCTTATGTGTTCTGAATGACCCACAGCTGTGTTTTTTTGTTTATGATAGTTGTTCATGAGTCCCTTGTTTGTCCTGAACAGTTAAACTGCCTGCTGTTCTTCAGAAAAATCCTTCAGGTTTCAAAAATTCTTTGGTTTTTCAGCATTTTTGTGTATTTGAACCCTTTCCAACAATGACTGTATGATTTTGAGATCCATCTTTTCACACTGAGGACAACTGAGGGACTCATATGCAACTATTACAGAAGGTTCAAACACTCACTGATGCTCCAGAAGGAAAAACAATGCATTAAGAGCCAGGGGTGAAACTTTTGAACAGAATGGAGATTTTTCTTATTTTGTATCATATTAAAAATATCATATTTTTTCCATTTAGTACTGCCCGTCAGAAGCTTCAGAAGATACTTGCATGTTTCCCAGAAGACAAAATAAGTGAAATCTACCCTGGTCTTCGAAGTTCGAAGTTCACTTTCAGGACAAAAATGTACAGATAATGTACTCAACCCCTTGTCATCCAAGATGTTCATCTTTCGTCTTTCTTCATTCTTCAGTCGTAAAGAATGATGTTTTTTGAGGAAACCATTTCAGGATTTCTTTCCATATAATGGATATGTATGGTGCCCTCAAGTTTTGAACTTCCAAAATGCAGTTTAAATGCAGCTTAAAAGGGCTCTAAACGATCCCAGCCGATGAAGAAGGGTCTTATCTAGTGAAACGATTGGTTATTTTCTAAACAAATTGACAATTTGAGGCCCTTTGAAGCTGGATTTAAACTGCATTTTGTAAGTTCAAACTTGGGTGCAATATAGAAGTCCATTATATGGTGGGAAATCCTGAAATGTTTTTCTCAAAAAAACATAATTTCTTTATGAATGAAGAAAGACATACATGAACATCTTGGATGACAAGGGGATGAGTACATTATCTGAAAACTTTTGTTCTGAAAGTGAACTAATCCTTTAATGCATTGTGTTTCCTTCTGGAGCATCGGTGAGCATTTTATCCTTCTGTAATAGTTGCATAGGAGTCCCTCAGTTGTCCTCAGTGTGAAAAGATGGATCTCAAAATCATAGTCATTTTTGGAAAGGGTTCAAATACACAAAAATGCTGGAAAACCAAAGAATTAGTGGGACCTGAAGGATTTTTCTGAAGAACAGCAGGCAGTTTAACTGTTCAGGACAAACAAGGGACTCATGAACAACTATCACTAAACAAAAAAACACAGCTGTGGATCATTCAGGAAACAACACGGTGTTAAGATTCAAGGGGATGTAAATTACTGAACGGGGTCATTTTTTATAAATTCAACTATTATTTTTTCTTGTGGACTATATGTAAACATCTTTTATGTGAAATATCTTATTCAGGTCAGTACTAAAAAACAATAACATGCATTTTGTATGATCCTTCTTATTTTGGTAAAGTAATTAGAACATTTTCAGATTCTGAAAGGGGGATGTAAACTTTTGACCTCAAATGTATTAATATGTGGTTCTTCAACTATTGAGATAAACGATCTAGAATTTCCAATGACTTCTGACCTCATGTCTTTCAGGACTCCAGTATTACGATGACCTCCAGAAACCTGTCACTAAGGCGGAGGCTGATGTCATCAGTGATATCGTCGAGAAAGCTGTGCATGCTGTGCTGCCCGGAGCTGAGATCCAGCTCATGGGAGGCTTCAGGAGGTCTGTGTAATACTGTATGTTCAAAGCTGTTTTGAGCATTCATGCACATTTTAGGTTGAGTCCAATGAAGAGTTCAGATGCAACACCAGCTGAAAGCCATCTCGGTCAAAAATGAGATAATGATATTGAGTGAATGCTCTTGACACATATTATACGTCCATCAAATACTTTTACATCAAACTCGCTAAAATCCCACCCACAGCTCAATCAGAATACCAGTACTTACATAGAAACCTATACATTGAAGCCTGACAAAAAATGCATTTTTTTAAAGAAAGTTGTCAGATGGATTTAGAGGCTTTTGCATCTGAACTCTTCAAATATATTTGTATAGTGCTTTTCACAAAATACACATTGTTTCAAAGCCGCTTTACAGAAAATCATGATGTAAATATTTGTAATATCTTAAAATCTTCATGCCTTATAGTTGCATTTAGCAGATTAGAGCTGTTCAACAAGCATTTAAGATTTGCTATATATTTAAGGGGGAAGGAAGTGGGTCATGATGTGGACTTTCTCATCACACATCCAGAGGAAGGAAAAGAGGAAGGACTGATGCCTAAAATCACAAATTGGCTGGAGGAGCAGGTACTCGTGAAGTTCTGTGAATACTTGCGTGATCAAATCAAGCCTGTATGGCTGTTTGGTGACATTTTAAAGTGATGTTTTTATGTTGTTGACAAAGTAGCATGTATTTTTCGTAAGGGCTTACTGCTGTATCAGAAGACGACCAGAAACTCTTATCTGGAGAAAATGGATGGCCCAGCTCGGCCACCTAATAACATGGATCGCTTCGAGAGATGCTTTTCCATATTTAAGCTTCAGAAGTCTGCTGTGAGATGCAAATCGAATTCCACTGCTTCTGTTGAGGACGTCAGTAGAGGAGGTGAAAATGAAAGACCCAGTGAGCATCACTCAGAAGAGTCAGGCTGGAGAGCTGTGCGGGTCGATTTGGTGGTCAGTCCCTACAGTCAGTTTGCCTTCGCCACTCTTGGATGGACTGGGTCAAAGGTGCGTATCTTACGAACTACTTTTTTTGGTTTGGTTGAAATTTATTTGGTTTAAGCACTTAATTTAGTCATTTTCATAGTAGTCAGATTATTGACTATTAATATATGAAATATGTTAATTAAAAAAATATAATTAATATGAAAAATAATTATTAAATATTTTTCTTTTCTACTAATTTTTGATTTTGATTTAATGGGAAAAAAAAAATATTATAAATATAAATATGTCATGAAACAACTTGATTGATTTGATACATATTTTTTATGTGTATGAAAGAATGTGAATATGAAATATTTGTTCATTATTTTTTCATTTGATTTTTTTATAAATATAGTTATGTAGTTGTATAAGTTCACATGATCCTTCAGAAATCATTCTAATATGCTGATTTGCTGTTCAAGAAACGTTTATTATTGTTATGAGTAAATTTTTTCAGGATTCTTTGATGAATAGAAAGATCCAAAGATCAGCATTTATCTGAAATAAAAAGCATTTGTAACATTATACACTATACCATTTAAATGCTTGGAGTGAATTAATACTTTTATTTAGCAAGGATGCTTTAAATTGATCAAAAGTGATGATAAAGACATTTGTAATGTTATAAAAGATTTCTGTTTCAGATAAATGCTGTTTTAATGTACTTTCTATTCATCAAAGACACCTGAAAAAATCTACTCCACTGTATAATATAATAATAAATGGTTTTTGAACAGCAAATCAGAATATTAGAATGATTTCTGAAGCAGCATGTGACTGGAGTATTGATGCTAAAAATACAGCTTTGGAATCGCAGGAATAAATGACATTTTAAAATGTATTCAAATAGAAAAGTTATTTTGACTAGTAAAAATAATAAAAAATTGTACTGTTTTTGCTGTACTTTGGATGTGAGCAAAAGAGACTTTAAAAAAAAAAAAAAACTTTAAAAATGTTATATATGCGCACACACACACACACACACACACACACATATATATATATATATATATATATATATCATAGTAGTCAGATAAAAAAAAAAAACAAGCAAAAGTTGTTTTAATATGAGTATATTGTTCTTTTCTTAAAATAAAATTGTAAAATACAAGTACTTTTATTTCAAGCATTTGATTTAGATTTTTGATTGATTTGATGGAAATATTTTATTTATGAAAAAAGCATAAAATATTAAATACATTTCCATGTGTGCCTGTTTATTTTTCACAGAACATTTGATATGATTTTTGATTGATTTCATTAAAATATTTTTGCTGTTTATGGAAAAAAATAGAGTAAATTTAATAGAGTTAAATTTATATAATAATTTTTTCCCTAAAAATATATATTTTTATAAAACAACTTTTGATTTATTTATATGTTTTTGTAATGAGTTATATTTTTAATTTACATGCACTTAAAATTAAGTTAAGTTTAGTCAACATGAAATGTTAATTTGTACTACTTGAAAACGTAGATATTTGCATTTTAAGGCAGCACGAACACTTACTTTAAGTTGAAACAGCTTTTTTTGTTTTGTGTTTTTCTTTTTCATGTTTTAATTTACTATATCTTCTAAAAGTATAGTTTTTCATTTTCTTGTGTGCTGATGTTCAAATCTTCCTAATGTTTTCTGGATCTCCTTACTGACATCTGTGAGTGTGATTGTCTAAAGTGTGCCGTCACACCTGACTTCATGCGCTGGCAGTGTTTTTTTAGGTCAGTTTTGTTCACTTCTGATGTTTGTTCTGCAGCTGTTCGAGAGGGAGTTGAGACGGTGGGCGGGGCAAGAAAAGCACATGTCCTTAAGCAGCCATGCCCTCTACGACAGCAAACAGGTGAGACACACTAAAAATACATCATACCTTACCGTATTCATGTAATTGGATACATAAACACCATTTGGCCTATATATGATATAATATATCCACCTTATTTGTACGTTTTATGGGTGTGGCTTCTGGTCTCATCTGCGTCCAGCTATTTTTAGCTGTACAAAACTCATTTTGCTACTTGATGTTGCAAGCTGGTGTGTCTTACCATTTTATTCAAATGTATTATCTTCATTATGAACACTCTGGTTTGTAGTGCAAACAGTTTTACCATGTACTGCACGTTGTTATTCTTCTTCTTATTATCCTATGGTGCCCATAGGCTTACTTCCACATTGAAAAATAAAGTGGATAGCTTTTATATGTCCATATTAAAAGTGTAATTGTACACTACATTTCAATTTTTCTCTGTAAAACTGTACAGAATCTGTATCTCAGAGCAAAGACGGAAGAGGAAATCTTTGCCTACCTGGGTCTGGAGTTTATTCCACCATCTGAGCGAAATGCCTGAATCTGTCCATCTCTCTGAATGTCACTACAAATGTGCCAGCCTTATATTTTAACTCCCAGTTATGATCAGATCACGTTTCATGTAAAATGGTTATAAGACGTGATGAAAAAGACACTGCGGATGTTTTGCAATCATCAGCAATCTGATACTTTTTTGCTTCGTGATTGTCCATAATTTGATTAGTTTTGCAGTTTTTTTGCACCATGTCTATATGCAGTTTAGGGATTTAACAAATGTTTTTTTTTTTTGTAAATAAGATAAACATTCTCTTTATTAGATACTACTAGACATTGACAAGACGTTTGTCTTTGAAAATTGAACATAAAATATTTATTTCTTTTTTTATCCTTTTTAAATTAAAGATCATTTTAATTAAAACTCAAAATGTCTCTCTCTCTCTCTCTCTCTATTTATTAGGGCTGTCAGTTGATTTCAATTTTTAATCTAATTAATTACATAATAAATAATCACAAATTAAATTTGGCTGAGAAATTACTCCCAAAATAAATATAGAAAGACATAAAGTCATTGTTGTGTAAAGCATCAAACAGACATGACAAAAAGTAGCTTCAGCAATAAAAATAATTTGTTAAAAATATATATATATTTTTTTTATTTGATTCAAAATAGAATTTATTACAAATAAATGTATAAAAGACTGCACTGGCCCAATGTAAACTGTGGAAAAGAAGATAATTTGAGAAACATCTCAGTATTTTTTGTTCATTCGATTTAAGTCATCATTGGTAACCAAAACAGCTTTACCAACAGTCCTCGAAATACCTTCTTTCATGTTCCACAAAAGAAAGTTTTGAAACGACATGAGGGTGAGTAAATGATGACAAAATTATAAAAAAAATTGTGGTGAACTATCCCTTTAATGTATTTATTTTTATTCTTCTTCTTTTATTTTTTATTTATTTATTTTAATGAAATAATACTAATCTCTAAATAAGAAACTAAATCTATAAATCTAATCAGCACGTGGCGGTAAATGTCTTCAATTCGTTCAGATGGCTGGTTCATTCAGGAATGAAGTAAATAGCTCTCTGAATTATTGGTTAACACTGTGCATTAAAAACTAAACTAAACATTGCTGTGTTGGTCGGAGATGCACAACAATTCTACTATGGCTTCAAAATATTAAAAAATTGTGTTTAACACAACATCAACTTCTTATTTACTGAACTGTTGTTTAAAATCACATTTAGGCTCGTGGTAGATCGGGACAAAATCAGCACTCATGTCATTTGACAAAACACATATAGGGGCTTTTCTTGGGACCAATATCTTGAATTTTAGGGCATAACTGCATTTATGGAGTTGTTGCCCTGCATCATATTTGTCATATTTGTCGTTAACTGTGTTAAAATATTTTAATCGATTTAATAACTAATTAAGTTAACGAGTTAAACTGACAGCCCTAATAAATATATATATATATATATATATATATATATATATTATTAAGTTTGGAATCTGTAAGGATTTGAAATGTTTCTTAAAAAGTCTTGTATGCTCATCAAAGTTCCATTTATTTCATCAAATATACAGAAAAAAAATGATATTATGAAACATTATTGCAATTCAAAATACGTTTTTTTTTATTTTAATATACTTTAAAATGTCATTTATTTCTGTGACGCAAAGCTGAATTTTCATCAGCCATTACTCCAGTCTTCAGTGTCACAGGATCCTTCAGAAATCATTCTAATATTCTGATTTATTACTTTTATTATCAATGCTGGAAACAGTTGTGCTGCTTAATATTTTTTTTTTTTTTTTTTTTTTGGAACCTGTGATACTTTTTTTTCAGGATTCTTTGATGAATAAAAAGTTCAAAAGTACAGCATTTATTCAAAATAGAAAACTTGTCTAACAATATAAGTCTTTACTATCACTTTTTGTCAATTTGCCACATCCTTGCTGAATAAAAGTATTCATTTATTTCAAAGAGAGAAAGAAAGAAAAAAATGACTGGCCCCAAACTTTAAACAAGGTGTTTATTGTTACAAAAGTTTTCTATTTTAAATAAATGCTGTTCTTTTTAACGTTTTATTTATCAAAGAATCTTGAAGTATCACAGGTTGCAAAAAAATATTAAGCAGCACAACTGTTTCCAACATTCATTAAAAAAAAAAAAATGAGCATATTAGAATGATATCTGAAGGATCATGTGACACTGAAGACTGAAAATTCAGCTTTGCATCACAGAATAAATTATATTCATATAATATGAATAAATTATATGATAGAGTATAGTTGCATTTACTAAACATGCATATGTAGACATTGTTGCATATATGCAGGATGTGTTTGTGGTCAGATGATGCCTGACATTATCTTATTTAACGTCCTTTTTGTGCACCTGGTTTATTTTGGCCCACTTTTCCCAACCGCCAAACATCTATACATGCTCACTGTTTATTATAAATGTTTCATTCTTGAATACTGAGAACAGTATTTCTCACTTTTGGTTTGACTGGACGTAAAAAATAAATGCGCATTAAATGCCATGTTGAAATGGCTTAGAACCCTTATTTCGTCCTTCTGTCAGTAGATAGTAGAAATGTTTCTTTAAAAAAATACATATTTACATAAAAACCCCACAATTTTTTTTTTTTAGCATAGAATAATTTCTTAACTTAAGGCTGGAGTAATGGTGCTAAAAATGCAGCTTTGCATCACAGGAATAAATAAAATATATTCAAATAGAAAGCAGTTCTTTTAAATCATAATAATATTTTGCTATTATTACTGTTTTTACTGTATTTTTGATCAAATAAATGCAGCCACGGTGAGCAGAAAAGTCTAAAAAGTCTTACTAACCCTAAACTTTGGACCAGTGTTTGTGTGTATATTTTAAAACGTACTGATGATCTCTAATCTAGAGGAAATGTTGGTGTTTTGAGGCTAATGGCAGGTATAGTTGTGAGACTGTCTCCAGTATGTAAACAGACGTCTGTGTCTCTGCAGGAGCTCTTTCAAGTATGATTTCACCTCTGCAGGTCTCCTTTCTTTCAGTGTTAATGGCAGCACTGTTTATTTAGTTTTTACAGAAGAATCAACTGTCGTTACAGAATCATTCCCTGATTTGACAAGAAATTTGCCTCTGTTTAATGCAGTTAAATACTATGGAGGCATGTTATGGTTACAGGGAAAAAAGGTAAATAAGAAATGGTTTTATCACAGCATATAGAGTATATTCAAATCAATAGTTTGCTCATTTGAAAACAACAAATAACCATTTTAATACAACTGGTGTGGAAAACCTATTGAAGTTGACCTTTCTGACCTGTATTTTAGTAAGTAGGACACTTACAATTCAATATCTGTATTTTATATCAGCATATTTATATATGTATATATGTAACATTAAAATGAAATACATTTATACATATATATCAGAGGACTTTATATACAGGTCTTATATCAGCTGTTATAGCTAATTAAAAATAAAATTCATGAAATGAGAAAAAATAAATAAATAAATAAAAAATAAAAAAAAATCCCTATTGAAAAAAGTTACATTAAATAAAAATAAATTACTAAAATAAAATTCAAACTAAACCTGACATAAAAAAATATTTTAAAATGTATCGACTTTAAGGAGAAATAACAAAAATATTACAAATTTCCAAAGTATGACACTTTTTGGACAAAGGTACTAATACCACAGTAAAACAACAACAAAAAATGTTACGAGAAATAAATATATATATATTTTTTAAAGTACTAAAAATTATAAAATTTTATAAAATAAACAAAAAATATATTTCAAAAATGTTGAAAAAATAACAATAATATTACAATTTTCAAAAGTATGACACTTTTTGGACAAAAGTACTAATACCACAGTAAAAAAAAACAAAAATGTAATGTGAAATTTAAAAAATAAATATACATTTCTAAAATAAAATTCAAACTTAACCTGAATTAAAAATTATTTAAAAACATAGATGTTAAAAAAAATAACAATAATATTACAAATGTCTAAAGTATGACACTTTTTGGACAAAGGTACTAATACCACAGTAAAAAAAATATTATATGAATTACTAAAATAAAATTCAAACTAAACCTGAAATAAAAATTATTTAAAAACATATAAATGTAAAAAAAAAAAAAAGAATAAAATACTATTACAAATTTCTAAAGTATGACACTTTTTGGACAAAGGTACTAATACCACAGTAAAAAAAAATTATATGAATTACTAAAATAAAATTCTAACTAAACCTGAAATAAAAGTTATTTAAGAACATATAGATGTAAAAAAAAAATATATATATATATTATTACAAATTTCTAAAGTACGACACTTTTTGGACAAAGGTACTAATACTAATACTAGTAATGTAACATAATGAATGAAACCTGGAAGTTTCATTTAAGAAAGGAAAAAAAAAAATTTTTTTTTAAAACACTCCAATAATCTTAATGTTTTATTTACAACTGTGTACTATGTATTCTTTATAAAACCCCAAAGTACACTGTAAATATTACAGTTCATGAATATGACAATCATTCAGTTGCATTACTATCTAAAAACAGCTCATGTCCAACAGTACACTCTTGTTGCCAGCCAAAATATCTAAAAAAAAATCTTAAATCAATAAGTAATTTCTAGACAAGTAAAAATTATTGTCTTGTTTTCAAACAAGCAAAATAATCTAGTTTTGTGCTTGAAATAAGATTCTTTTGCGTACCCCATCGGCTGATTGTTTTGCCTGTCTTAAGCAAAAACTCACTTAATTTTGACTTATTTTTTCTGAAAACAAAACGATATTTTTTCCTTTCTGATTTAAGAATTTTTCGATATTTTGGCTTGAAGATCCAAGACTAAAAATCAAAGTAAGAAAAGCATTTTTTGCAGTGTAAGTGGTGAGAAAGTATTTTGAATCAATACAAAAAAACAATATTTTGAGTCTCCTCTCATTGTATTTTTATGATATATTTTAAATGCACGAATGGACAGTGTGAAACCCTATATTGTTTTATCTCCAGTTTGCAGCCTCTTTAAGTGTCGCGTCTTCAGGTCTGACAGGACATAAAGCGCCGCGTCTCATTTCATCTACCTTTAAGTTGTATTTTACGGCGACTTGAAACCGGCAGACACCTTCTGCTAACAACATAACTGACCTCTAAATGTCATTTTAACTTCAAAGGGCACATCTATGTTCACACCTCGCGTCAGCCTTTACATTACGCTCTTAACAGGAAAAGGAAAAGCCCAAATGCAGCGTTCCCTCCTCCCTCGTCTTTCTCCGCGAGGACGCTCCTTTCAGCCGAGCGTCCCTGATCTGAAAGCATTCACAAACATGCTGATCTGGCCCCGGCTCCTCAATGATGAGCGTCGTAAGAGACGGGGAGGGTGGGTTTCGGCAGTTATGCTCAATAGGGCTTAATGCCTCCTTCACACTTCCCCTCCCCGCTTCCAGGTGTGAAACAAAAGTGCTCTGAATGGGCCGCTGGAGCGTCCCGGGACACCTCTGGCCTCGGCTCTGGAGACGGGGCTCCGGGGCGCTTGTCGACGGTCTGAGTTCCCGCCGCAGCCGCAGACCGGCTTTTCCGTCCGGGCCGGTTCCTCGGGTCGTTCTTTGAGGTTGATTCCTCTGATTGGAGTCAGTGAGGGATTACTGAATGTGTTGCAATCAAACTGATGGGATTAACCGGATTAGTGACTTTGGTCGACATTCCCTGCATAACAAACAAAAGACAGGAACACTGACCAGAGGCCGTATTAGAATGATTAAACAGATGTGTATAATCATAGTTCAAATGCTGATGTGACAATTGACACTTGCAGTTTAGTAGTGCAGAAATGTAGAAACAACACAATCTGTGCGCACAAAAACAATAGCAAGGTACTTAGGATTAACAAATGCTCTGAACATTAAGATGTAATGTAATAATTTAGCAAATTTTAATTATATACGCTATATTGCCAAAAGTATTGGAACACCCCCCTCTAATGAACAGGTTTGACTACTTCAGTCATTTCCATGAGTACTAATCTTAATGTTTAAGTATATCATGATATTCTAGAGAATTGTGTCCTTTTAATTTTATAGCAAAAGTTTGGACAGGACCCTTTTCTATTCTAACATGACAGTGCCTCTGTGTATAAGGCAAGGTTCAGAAGTAAATGATCTTGACTGGTCTGCATATAGCCAAGTCCCAATCGCAGCCGAACGCCTCTGGTGTGACTTTAAATGCAGAGCTTGAGCCAAAAACTCAGACCAAACACCAATGACTTGTGCATATGGGTACAGTCATTTTAGACACTTCCAAAACTGAAGCAACTGAGATGGAAATGCAATTTTTAAATACAATTACGCTTCTATCTTTGTTGCTACAGTTTTGGAAGTGTCTTTTTCTGTTCTAAAGAAGGGGGTTTCCTAATACTTTTGTCCATATAGTGTATGCACAAGTCATTGGTGTTTGGTCTGAGTTTTTGGCTCAAGGTCTGCATTTAAAGTCACATCAGAGGTGTTCAGCTGGGATTTGGCTTTATGCAGACCAGTCAATGTCTTCCACACTGACTTATACACAGAGGTATTAAATGCAAAGTATAAAATAAAGTAAATAAAAATTAAAAAAATAAATGCAAAGTAAATAAAAATGAATAAAATATATAAAAAATAACAAAATCACAAATGTAATGTTAATTTAATAAACACATATTTTTATTATATATATTATTTTAGTATACTACTAAATATTACTAAAAAAACAAACTGAAATAAAAGCACACAGAAACATTTTTATTTGAAAAAAAAAAAATAAAAAAATATATATATAATCAATTTCATTGCTTGATTTTTGAATGAATTAAAAAAAACTAATACAGATAACAAAATCACAATTTTAATGTTGATTTAATAATGATTTTAATAACATTTTATTTGAATATTTAAAAACAACAAACAATATATATATTTAATTTTCAGAATATATAATTTTCTTATTCAAATTGATTTTATTGTTTGAAATAAAATAAACATTAACTTAAAATAAATAAATATTTTTTACAAACTATTTAAAATAAGAAAAACACATTTTTATTCGATATAAAATAATATTTTTCAAAATATGTAATTAATTTTTTTTAGCAATTTCGTTGCTTGAAATAAAATCAGCATTGACTTAAAAAAATTAAAAATTAAAAGGTAAACTTATTTTAGTAAATGAAGTACTAAAATAACTAAAAAAATTAAATATGAATATATGAATGAATAAAAAAAAATAACAAAATCACAATATAATATATATATATATATATATATATATATATATATATATATGTATATATATATATATATACTAAAACTACAACATTAATTGTGGGAAATTAAATATAATAACGGTTAATAAAATAAATAAAATAATATAAAAAATAGAAATACTAAAAAAAAAAACTAAATCACTAAAACATTCATTAAAATAATAAAAAAAAGGTTTGTGATCCACTTCAAATGTTGACTATTATATATTTTCTATATAGTTATTGAAACCTTTATATTTACATATACATTTGAATATCAGTATTTTGATGTGTTTGTTTTGTGGTGGTGTGATGCTGGTTGTGTGTTGAGCCTCTGGCCCCTGCGGCACTGAGAGAGAGACAATACATGAGCAGTCATTACAGAGCAGCAAACAGCCCTATTAGAGATGAAAGGGGCTCAATGAGGACAATCAAAGGCTGTCACCGCCGGGGGCCATTACTCTGAGAGACTGCCGTCTGTAGCGGCGCTTCACCATCAACTCACTGACGGACACTAACAACAACCATCTCGAACTCACACTAATGGGGACAGATATGCTTAACTGCTCTCATCATCACAAATATAAACAGAACTAAATACAGTATGGGCTGAGCATCTTTGTTGATGATCAAAACATTTTTATCAGTGAAAATAAATGGTCAAAGTTAGTGCTTTATATATTTATTTATACATTTATTTATTAAAGCTTTAATTTACATCTGATTAGTTTTGCGTTAAAGAAATGTATACATTTTATTAAGAGACTGTGGACTGCTGAAATCATCTGCATTGCTAAATATCTCGTAAGCAATTAAAATCCTCTAAATTAGAAAATAAATAATGGTCAATACGACTTTAATTTATATTTGATCAGTTATATAAATGTATATTATTTAAATTAATATTTCTAAATAAACTGTCAAAAACTGCTTTATTTTATATCCAATTACTTTTGCAGTTTTTTAATTGTGATTTTTAAGCAAACTTGCACTGGTAAAATCATCTATATTGCTGTTTTTGTTTTTTTATTAAAAGCCTCTGAATGAATTAATAAAAATAAATGCATAAATAGATAAATGTGAAGAAAAATGACTTTATTTTATATCCAATTAGTTTTGCATTAGTTTTAAATGGTTATTAAGGGAGGTTGCACTGCTAAAATCATCTATATTTTTAAACAATTAAAAGCCTCTAAATAAATAAATAAATAGATGTCAAGAAAAACTGCTTTATTTTATATTCGATTAGTATTGCATTATTTTATAAATACATTTAAATGATTTTAATGGAGGTTGCACTGCTAAAATCATCCATATTGCTGCTTTAAACAATTAGAAGCCTCTGAATGAATTAATAAAAATAAATGCACAAAAAAAAAAAATATAGAAAAATGTGAAGAAAAACTACTTTATTTTATATCTGATTAGTCTGCATTACTTTTAAATATATTTAAATGTTTTTAGGGGAGGTTGCATTATTTTTAAATAAATGTAAATGATTTTTAAGGGAAGTTCCACTGCTAAAATCATTCATATTTTGCTGTTTAAAAAAATGAAAAGAAAATGAATAAAAATAAAATAAATAAATAAATAATAATAATAAAATAAATAAATAAATAAATGTCAAGAAAAACTGCATTATTTGTAAAAAAAAAAAAAAAAAAAAAAAAAAACAACAAAAAAAAATTATTAAAGAGGTTGCACTGCTAAAAACATCTATATTGCTATTTTTAAACACTTAAAAGCCTCTATAAATAAATAAACAAACTGTTTCAAGCAATTAAAAGCCTCTAAATAAATAAATACCGCTTTATTTTATATTGTATTCATTTTGCATTAGTTTAAAATAAATTTAAATGGTTATTAAGGGAAGTTGCACGGCTAAAATCATCCATATTGCTGTTTTTAAACAATTAAAAGCCTCTGAATGAATGAATACAAAATTAAATAAATAAATGTCAAGCAAAACTGCTTTATTTTATATTTGATTCATTTTGCATTAGTTTTAAACACATTTAAATGGTTATTAAGGGAGGCTGCACTGCTTAAATAATCTATATTGCTGTTTTTAAACAGTTAAAAGCCTCTATAAATAAAATGGTTTTGAGCTATTAAAAGCCTCTAAATAATAAATAAATAAAATACTGATTTATTTGATATTTTATTCGTTTTGCATTAGTTTAAATTAATTTAAATGGTTATTAAGGGAAGTTGCACTGATAAAATCAGCCATATTGCTGTTTTTAAACAATTAAAAGCCTCTATAAATAAATAAATACTGCTGTATTTTATATTTTATTCGTTTTAAAGAAATGTCAATGTTTTATTACAAGAGGATAGACTGCTGAAATTATCTGTTGGTGTTATTAAATATTTAAAATCCTTCAAAAAAAAAAGTTTCGATAAAAAATAATTTGATATCTTTTTGGTTTTAAACTGAACTTCCAGTTTTATTAAGAGAGGACAGACTGCTGAAATCATCTACTTTGCTATTTTATAAACAATTAAATGCAAAAAAAAAAAAAAAAATTTGTAACTGTGTGATACACGACCTTTAAGAAAAACACTTTATTTGGAGTGTTATGCAATTCATAAACTTATAAAAGCACTAAAAAGTTCTTGCTGTTGCATTATATGTTCCTCAGATGATTGTTTTTGGATTCTGGTTTGTTTAAACCCACAGTTCTATTGATGATTTTCTATATGTCTGTATGCTGGTATCAGCTGAGGGACATTATTACAGAAGAGTCTCACTGTAATCTATGCTTTAATGACAGTGTTAGTGAGATGAGAAGTGGACCTGCCGTCTCCAGCCCCTCCCGTCTGTCATCCATAAAAACAGGCTCCTGTCTGTACTGCAGCCTGATTCCTCTCTGCTGACACGCACATCAAAGTCAGGCCCCCGGTTTATCACATATCAGGGCCCGGGGACAGCGGAAACGAGACGGGGACGGTCCCCTAACACTGAGCCTCACTGGAATATAGAAACCTACAATGCAATTACAGACAGATCAGTGACAGATAAGAGAGGTATGAGATCGGCCTGTTTGTTTGGCCTCTCGCTGAAAGAGAGACACAGATAGAAGTGAAGATATGATGAGAGAGTGTAAACAAATTATCTGCTCTTTGAACCTTCAAATGGGCTCAAGAGAGAAGAATATAGATAGATTCAACTCTCTGAGTGATTTCACTCTCATTATTGGACCATTTCAAAAGACAAATTTGTATAATTTCTCAATTTTTACATTACCGAATCTCTGAGTCACTAAATAAATAGTGGCTATTTATTTATTTATAGGAAAATGATTCAATGCATAATCTAATTTGTGCTATTTTTCATATTTTATATGGTAATGTGCTCACCATTGTAAGAGAGTATCCATTTTTATATAAAAAAAAAAAACTAGGAACAGAAACTTTTTGTTATTTTCAAAATAAGTGCATGAAAAACAAAGACGTAAATAAGCAAAGCAAGATCAACTCAAGAACCAAAACAAAAAAGCAAGAAACACAATGAACACATAAATAAATAAATAAATAAATAAATAAATGCATACAAAAATAAACAACATGTAATTTTAAAGTAAGTGTATACAAAACAAAAAATAATAATAAACAACTCAAAAATCAAACTAATAAAAAAACAAGAAACTATTCAACACAATAAATAAAGAAAATTTCATTTTGAAGTGTATAAACAAACAAAAACAAACAAATAAATAAATAAACAAGCAACCAACGCATGAACCAAACAAATAATACATCTAGAAACTATTCAACACAATAAGTAGATAAATTAATAAAACATTGTCATTTTTTTAAATAAGTGTATAAACAAATAAATAAATAAGAGCACAAACATGTTGTCATTTTTAAATAAGTGTATAAAAAAATAACAAAAACAAATAAACAAACAAACAAAGCGACCAACCAACCCATGAACCAAACACATAAAAAAGCAAGAAATTATCCAGTACAACAAACAAATAAATAAATAAACAAAAAACAAAACATAATTTTAAGTGTATAGATAAAAAAATAAAAAAATAAAGAAACAAGCAACCAACTCAGGAATCAAACAAATAAAAAGCAAGAAACTATCCAACAAAATGAGCACATAAATAAATAAATCTGTAATTTTTTTTAATAAGTGTATGAACAAATAAATAAGAGCACAAACATGTTGTCATTTTAACTAAAACAAACAAACAATGAAAAAAACAACCCCCACCCATGAACCAAACAAATAAAAAAGCAAGAAACTATCCAGTACAATGAATGAATAAATAAATAAATAAATAAAGCAAAAATGTCATTTTTTTAAATGAGTGTATGTGCAAACAAACAAGAGCACAAACAATTTGTGATTTTAAAATAAGCAAATAAACAAAGAAAAAAAATAAAGAAACTAACATCCAACTCAAGAATCAAACAAAAAACACGAAACTAACACATTAAATCAATAAATAAAATGTCATTTTTAAATAAGTGTATAAACAAACAAACAAGCAACCAACCCAAGAACCAAACAAATAAAGACAAAAAACTTCAGTACAAAAAAACACGTAAATAATAGAAATAAACAAAAACTTTATTATGTAATTAATGAAATGTGTATAAACAAAATTAAGCAAGCAAACAACCAACCAACCAAAAAAACAAAAAACAAAAAAACAAGCAAGAAACTTTCCAACACAGCAAACATAAATTAATAAATAAATAAAATAAGGAAACACTTTGACATTTTTAAATGTATATAAACAAATAAATACATTTTAAAATAAGTGTAAAAACAAACAAACAAACAGCC
Source organism: Cirrhinus molitorella (assembly GCA_033026305.1). Classification (NCBI taxonomy): domain Eukaryota; kingdom Metazoa; phylum Chordata; class Actinopteri; order Cypriniformes; family Cyprinidae; genus Cirrhinus; species Cirrhinus molitorella. The sequence goes on from CM065139.1 coordinate 8,810,950, forward strand.
CATGAACCAAACAAATAAAAAAGCAAGAAACTATCCAGTACAAAGAATAAATAAATAAGTTAATAAAGCAAAAACGTCATTTTTTGTGTGTATGAACAAACACATACATAAGAACACAAACAATTTGTAATTTTAAAATAAGTGTATAAAAAACCAACATCCAACTTAAGAATCAAACAAAAATCAAGAAACTATACAACACATAAAAAATAAATAAAATCTGATTTTAAAGTAAGCGTATAAACAAAAAACAAACAAACAAGCAACCAACCTAAGAACCAAATAAATAAAAACTAAAAACTTCAGTACAACAAACACATAAATTATAAATAAATATTAGAAACAAACAAAAACTTTATTTTGTCATTAATGAAATGTGTGTATACATAAATATTTGAGCAAGCAAGCAACCAACCAAACCAAAAAAAAAATCAATCAAGCAAGAAACTTTCCAACACAGCAGACATAAATGAATGAATGAATGAATAAATAAAATAAATAAGATGGCTACAACACATTTGCCAGGATCTAGTTTACAGGTGATAAATCTTGTAGTGAACCTCTGTATGCGTAAATCTCCTCCCTTGGCGCCGTCTTTCTGTTTTTTTTTCTTCAATGCACCCAAAAGGGATCAAACCCCTCAGATCCTTTAGAAACAATAATGGGACAATCTAAGGCTGTTTTATTTGCTCGTCTGATAATCAAAAGTGTCTGGCAGGCTTTGAAATCACGTATTCTTCAATAGTGGGACTGATCGAGTTAATCTCAAGCAAGCCGCTGATAAACCAGATCAGCTATGCGTAATGATCCCGTTTGGGGGGAGCGAACAGATCCAAGGGCCGGCAGTTATCTCCGTCAGTAGTCGTGTCTCTGCAGACTACTGTCTCCATACTCGTGTAGTGTTTCTAAAACAGCCCATTAACCTCTACCTGCCACTTCAAAAGACCCGCCTGCTTTGATACCAATACCCGCTGAAAGGGGCATAAACAAGAGCTGAATTACCCACGTTTGCAGCCACTCACAGGAACATTAAGTGTCTGTGAGAGAGACAGAGCGTTTGTGTTGTGAGAGAGACTTTTTTTTTTTTTTTCCAGTTTTGCTCTACTGGAGTCAGAGAAACTGACAAGCAACCAAATAATAAAGAAAGGAAACAGTTTTTTTTTTTTTTTTTAATAAAAATAGTTTGGTACAATAATTTTAATTGTCTAACACTATGAAAAAAAATACTTTTTTGCTTTTTTGTATTGGAAGCATTAATAATAAATACTTCAATAGGACATCATTTTCTAATTTTGACACCATGAAAAGTTTGAGCTTCATTTTGTTGTGCTGCAACTAACTCTTATTCCAAAAAAAAAAAATAATAATAATAATAATAATATATATATAAATATATATAAAGGATATATAATATATATATATATAAAGCCTTTTTGACATTTTAGATGAGACAGAGTTAATAAAATAAAATAAAATATTTAGTTGTGCTGCAACTGACTCTTATTAAAGAATTCAAAATGTAAGTAAGTAATTAAGTAAATAAATAAATAATATGGGCCTTTTACACTTAAATGTGTGAGTGTCATTTTATGGTAAAATAAAACAAAATAAAATATTTTTGTTGTGCTAGTAAGTAATTAAGTAAATAAGTAAATAAACCATTCTGTCATTGTCACTGTCCTGTAAAATAAAATAAAATATTTTTGTTGTGCTGCAACTGACTCTTATTAAAGGATTACAAATAAGTGATTAAGTAAATAAAAAAATAATTTTGTAATTTTACACTTTAATGTTTGAGTTTCATTTTGTGATCCTATAAAATAAAATAAAATAAAATAAAATAAAATAAAATAAAATATTTTTGTTGTGCTGCAACTGACTCTTATTAAAGAATTAAAAATAAGTAATTAAGTAAATCAATAAATAAGTCATTTTGTCATGTTACACCTTAATGTGTGAGTTTAATTTTGTGGTAAAATAAAATAAAATAGTTTTTTTGTTGCTGCAACTGACTCTTATTAAAGCCTTAAGTAAGTAAATAAATAAATAAATACTTTTTGTCATTTTACCCTGCAAATGTTTGTGTTTCATTTTGTGGTCCTAAAAAAAATAAATACAATAATTTGTCATTTGACACTGAAATATTTGAGTTTCAATTTGTGGTCCTGGACAAAATAAATAAATAAACAAACAAACAAATACATACATACATACATACATATTTTTGTAATTTTACACTGAAATGTTTGCACTTTATGTTGTGGTGCCAGAAAATAAATAAATAAATAAATAAATAAATAAATAAAATGTTCATGTTTGTTTTACATGGCCATTTCTGTTCTTCTGAAATGTATATTCTCAATATTTAGTTAATTTTATTGTACTGAAATAAACAAACAAATAAATAAACAAACAATCTTTTCTCATTTTGTGGAACTGTAAACAAGCAAGCAAATAAATAAATACATTTGGGTGTCATTTCTTTCAAGTTGTAGTTGCTGTTCTAAAGACATTTTATGATTTTAAGACTGAAATCTTATTTGTGCAAAAAGAAAGTAAGTTTTAAAAGTGGATTTAGCTCTGTGTAAATGGTTTAAACTATTTAACTATGCGGGTTAACAAACATCGCCGTTGATTATGAATTCCAATCCTCTGTTTTTAACCTTGAACTTCCTCCATCACAGTGTTGTAACGTGAACATATGAAACGACACAAACACACACACATGCACACCTCAGAGAGGAGACAGGATCAGAGATGGTTTTAGGGAGGGGATTACATCTCCAGACTTACTGGTGCCAGGAGTTAATGGGTTCACTCAAGGCCGATTGAGACGTCTTCATTACCACACTTGTGAAAACTGAAGGGGTGGAGATCAGGACGTTTCCTTTGATCCAGGGCGAAGTGAATTGTAAATGAGCTGGGATTAGCCCTATAAATACTTGAGCCTCATGCTGGAGGTGTTGATCAGTGAACCCAAAGCCACCCTCAGCAGAACACAAACACACATCTGACTCACTCAGTCACGGGACTTCAGCTGGAAACTCACCTCAAACAAGAAGAACCGCACAACTGCAACTGTTTATATCGGATATCGCTCTTTCTTTGCTGGATTTGGACACATTCGCTAAGATGAAGGGGCATTTTTCCATCGAGTGGCTTTCTCAAAGCAGCCAGGCCTCGGGATCCACACTTCCCTCGAACTCTTGGGTCTCTCCAGGCCAGGACGTCCCGAGCACCTCTGGCACTGCTTCTGAGAGCCTTCCTGGCTTCTACAGCAGATGGAGACCGGAAAACATGGAGAATCAGGAGAAACTTATGGAGCCAGCACAGCCGGGAAACACTTTGTTGTGTACATCTACGCAAGAGATCGAAGCAAATGACAACATCATCCAGCAACACACTCACGGTAAAAAACGGTTCCAATAGTCCATGTTAACATCATTTTATGAATTTTGAAAATGATTTAATGTAAAATAATGATCTAAAAATACTATTTTGGTTTTTCGTTTTTAGTTTAGTTATCAGTAAAATAGTCAAAATAATTCTTTAACATCTTTAACATGACAGTAGTTCAAAGTAAAGTACAAAAGAAAAGCTTTGCTGTAGTGAATTATACACTTTAAATAAAGAATTATTTCATGTAAAATACTATGCTTATTTTATTTTTTACATTTATCAAACAGTAAAACAGTATAAATGCAAATGAAAAATGGTTAAAAGTAAAAGTGAAGTATAATAATTATAATATATTTTTAATATAAAAAGGTATTTAAAATTTTAAATAATCATTTTGTGTATAATACAGGTCTAAAGCACTATGCTTATTTTATTTTTACATTTTTCAAACAGTAAAATAGTATAAATGCAAATTAAACAGTTAAAAGTCAAAGTGAAGTATAAAATTAGTTTATTTAGATATATATTTTAAAATAGGAAGGTTATTTAAAATTTTAAATAATCATTTCATGTAAAATACAGTTCTAAAATACTACGCTTATTTTATTTTTACATTTATTAAACAGTAAAAAACTAGTATAAATGCAAATTAAACAGTTAAAGGTAAAAGTGAAGTATAAAATTAGTTTATTTATAATATATTTTAAAATAGAAAGGTATTTAAAATTTTAAATGATTATTTTGTGTAAAATACAGGTCTAAAGTACTACGCTTATTTTATTTTTACATTTATTAAACAGTAAAAAAAATAGTATAAATACAAATGAAACAGGTAATAGTGAAGTGTAAAATGTGTTTAATTAAAATATTTTAAAACAGAAAGGTATTTAAATTTTAAATAATAATTTTGTGTAAAATACTCATCTAAAATTCTACTGTTATTTTATTTTTATTGAATTGGTAGTAAAAATAGATTCCTTAACATAATAATAGTTAAAAGTACTTCTAAAATACTGATAAATTAATAAATGGATTCATTAGTAATGTAAAGCAATGCATACAACAAATTTGCAACGTGTATATTTTCTCTCTCTGTCTTATGTTTTTACCTGTCTTCATGTTTGAATCTTTATTTATCTGTCTTTATTGTTTCCCCACAGCATCAGAGCCTGGTTTCAGCAGCAGCACGGAGGAAGAAGAGACCTCAGGCTACGAAAGCGAGGGCAGCCGTTCTCTGTCACCGGGGGCCCCTAAAGAACCGGCGCCGTCAGTATCTCCCTCTACCGGCGGCCGCAGACCCAGAACGGCTTTTACCGCCGAACAGATCAACAGTCTGGAGAGAGCCTTCAAGAGAAACGCTTATCTCGGAGCCCAGGACAAAGCTGAGCTCTGTAAGAGACTCAATCTGTCTGATAAACAGGTATGAGGTCGATTTAATTGTTGTTATATTACTATAATTATAAATAGGTTTAGTAATGTGATTCAAAGCGACTGTATGTTAGTTTTTGTTTACCTTGAAATGGTAGACGCTTTCAAAACACAGTAACGAAGCTTCGAAATCTTTCGAATCAATTGTTTCGATTCAGTGATTCAGAGCGCGTTTCAAACTGCCAAAGTCACGTGATTTCGCGATTGCGGCCTTGTTACCTCGTAATTGTTTAGACTTTTTTGTATTATAAATGTGTGTAAATTTGTATACATTGAAATAGTAATGAGCGCTTTCAAAACAGCTTTTTTAAGCTTTGAAACCTTCGAATCATTTTGAAAGTTTCGATTCAGTGATTCGGAGCGCGTTTAAACTGCCAAAGTCACGTGATTTCGTGATCGCGGCTTCGTTACGTCATAACAGTTTCGTAATTTTTAGTATTATACATTTGTAGACATTTTTAAAACATTTGTGTAATATAAAGAAAGTGTAGTATTTAGTAATCGTACTGTTCAGCCAAGTTTGTCCATAAAACAAACAAAACAATTAATAAAAACACATATTATACAGACACTGCATATTTAATGGTATTTGATGATTTGTTAATTGCATTTATAATATTACACACTTAGCAAAAGGTGTTTTAATGCATGTTTGGCCTCAGTTTTGACCAGCAGGCGTCACTAACGTGTAGCAGTTCGAGCGCTTTGAAATGGTGAATCTTTGCAAAGCAATTGATTCAGTTAAATCAAAGATTCGAACAGAGTTGTTTTTTCCCATCGCTACCTTTAAATATCAGCTTTACGATGGTACACTGACTTCTAAGAAGAGGAAAGTCTTAGCTTCTTTCCCAAAGGTCTGTTCTAGTAGTATGTACGTTTTAGATGTTAAGTTTAGAAATTTCGCGAAAACTGTTGCTTAACGGCAGCAACAATTACACTGCTGTCTGTCCACTGCAATTCCAGTCTTTTGACTGTAGGGGGCTCCAAAGGCGCAAAAAAATACTGATTTGACTTAAGTGTATGTATTCAAATTGTGAACTTATCCTGTTTCTCTCCATCAGATCAGAAACTGGTTCCAGAACCGACGCATGAAGCTGAAACGCACCGTTCAGGACAGTCTAGCTCACGCCTGCCAGGCCAAGGTGGCCTCGCATTTGATGCATTACTCCGATTTGCACAGTTTCCGTGCCGCTCCATATCCCAGCTACTACCCAGCGGTCCAGGAGAGCCCAGCACCTTACGGCCCGGGATTTCACTACAGTCCTGCCACAGCCGGAGGCCTTGCAGCCCTCCCTGTGGAGGCCCTTTATCAGTACAGCACCCTACAGAGCCTTCCTGTCCATCCCAGCAACCCTTCCATGATGAGTCCATACCAGCCCTATCATTCACAGTACTACAACACACAGTGAGAGGAGAGACGGACCGCGAAACGTTCAGTTCGACTTTGTTTACATCTTTGCATTTGTGAATACTGGGTGAAGTGCAATAACAAATGTGATCTTTTTTTAAAGTTATTATTTAAGTATGTTTGTAAATCTTGAGAAAGTTCTATTTCGTTCATGTCTATGTGTACAAGAGGAGTGTATAAATAAATCATTTTCTATTTCACTACACCGAAGTGTGAAGTGCGTCATTACAACCTACAACACATTACCGTTTGAAAGTTTCCTTTTTTTTAAAAAAAAGGAAATTAATACTTTTATTCATCTAAGATGCATTAAATTGATCAAAAGTGAGATTTCTCGTGCAACTAAATGCTGTTCATTTGAATTTTTTATTTGTCACTGATTTCAACATTGATAAGTGTTGCTTGATCATCAAATCCGTATATAATAATGATTTCTAAAGGATCATGTGACACTATAGACTGGAGTAATGATGCTGGAAATTCAGCTTTGCAGCACAGGAATAAATTACATTTTAAAATATATTCAAATAGAAATCAGTTATTTTGAATCTAAATAATATTTCATAATATTACTGTTTTTATTTTACTGATCAAATAAATTCGGCCCAAACAAATTCAGCGTTGGAAAGCAGAAGAGGCTTCAGATTTCAGATAAAAGCACCAGACAAATACATTTGAAGCATATAAAGCAGTATAATCACTCACTTCTATTGGTAGCTGCTGCTCTATTTGCATAAAGTAAAAGAAAATAAGTTTTTAATGCATTGTTGTAATAACATTTCACAATATTACAATTCTTACTGTATTTTTGATCAAATAAATTCAGCCTTGGTGAATATACCTTGGATAAATTCTAAATTATTTAATTTTAATTATGGTAATATTTTCTGCATTTACACTATCAGTCAAAAGTTTTAGAACAGTAAGATTGAATGTTTTTTAGCATCCCAGAAATAAATGACATTTTCAAATAGTAATCAGATTACTATTTGTTTTTACTGTATTTTTGATCAAATAAATGCAGCTCTGGTGAGCTTAAGAGACTTCTTTTACAAATATATGTTTCTCACAAAACCTGTCAGAAGCATTTCCAGGTCGTATTTCATGGCAAAATTAAAAGAGACTATTTTCTATAAAGGAAAAAAACTGAAGCATGTTTTAGAACCATTAAGATTTTTATGCACTGCAAAAATTAAGCACTTTTTCCTTCAAATCTCAACACTAGAAAGCAACAAAGTACTATAATACTACATATGAGGAATTACAGTTAATAAAGGACTTAATAGGAAATGTTTTCCCAGAACACATCAGTAAAACTGTTTGTTCTCACCATATTGTTACAATGTTTACACGGCCCACATCTAAAATGACCAGTTAAAGAACCAGCCAAGTTATCTTTTCAGAGGCAGGGAGATACATACTTCCTTATCTCATATAGTAGGAGAATATCTATAAGTGACCATTGGCTTTTCTCGAAAAATTGTCCTTAGGGTGCTGCCACTTTCAATTATGTTCCAGTTGGAATGTATTATACGCTTAATTTGTGTTACTTCACGACTGTGTTGTTGAAAGAAATACACGATTAGTGACAGTTTTACTGATGTGTCTTCTGGGAAAACATATCCTATTAAGTCCTTTATTAACTAATTCCTCAAATGTAGTCTATAGGTTAGAATGCGAGTGTGGATATTTTTATGTAGGCCAAACAAAGAGGAAATTGCGATTAAGAGTGGCTGAACATAAATATGCTATTGGTGTGAAAAATATTTTGTATCCTATGGCGAGGCATTATCATGAGTTTGGTGATGTCACTGAGAGTTCCCTTAAAGTGATTGGAATTGAATCTATACCTTGTTTAATAAGAAGTGGAAATAGACATAAACAACTTTTACAACGAGAGACTTTTTGGATCCACACACTTCGGGCTACTAAGCCTCCAGGTGTTAATGAAGAAATTGATTTTTTACCATTCTTGTAATTTGTACCATTGTTGATGTCTATTATTATAGTACTTTGTTGCTTTCTAGTGTTGAGATTTGAAGGAAAAAGTGCTTAATTCTTGCAATGCATAAAAATCTTAATGGTTCTAAAACATGCTTCAGTTTTTGCCTTTATAGAAAATAGTTTTCTCTTTTGATTTTGCCATGAAATACGACCTGGAAATGCTTCTGACAGGTTTTGTGAGAAACATATATTTGTAAAAAAAAGTCTCTTCTGCTTACCATGGCTGAAGGTCATGTCACTGAGAGTTCCCTTAAAGTGATTGGAATTGAATCTATTCCTTGTTCAATAAGAAGTGGAAATAGACATAACTTTTACAACGAGAAACTTTTTGGATCCACACACTTCGGGCTACTAAGCCTCCAGGTGTTAATGAAGAAATTGATTTTTTACCATTCTTGTAATTTGTACCATTGTTGATGTCTGTTTTTGAAAGTATTACCATTAGTATGTTATTATTTATAGTATATATTATTTCCTTTTCAAATTTATTTAAATGGTGTATTTTTGCTGTTGTACTAAAGGGCTAGTTTTAGCCACACCTACTTGTTAACCAGCTGCTTCTGATGACTAACAACAGTTTAAGAATACTTGTTTGAGTAATTGATGTGTGTCCTGAAGAAGGCTTTGTTGCCGAAACGTGTAGATCTGCTTTTAATTATTTGTAATGATTTAAGCCCAAAGGCTTTTTACCTTACCACGTGAGTGCCTTGGAAGTATTTCGTCTATATAAATGGATCTTTACCTCTACTACTTCCAATGAGCACCAGTGTTGTTTTTTCTATTTTATAAAGATATCCAAATAGCACTCTCTGCTTCTTAATTTTTTTTTTTTTGCAAGAAAAGTACTCCAATATCCTTGAAAAAATTCTAAATTATTTCATCTTAATTATGGTAATATTTTCTGCATTTACACTATCAGTCAAAAGTTTTAGAACAGTAAGATTTAATGTTTTTAGCATCCCAGAAATAAATGACAGTTTAAAATATATTCAAATAGAAATCAGTTATTTTGAATCTAAATAATATTTGACAATATTACAGTTTGTACTGTATTTCTGATCAAATAAATGCAGCTCTGGTGAGCGTAAGAGGCTTCTTTTACAAATATATGTTTCTCACAAAACCTGTCAGAAGCATTTCCAGGTCGTATTTCACGGCAAAATTAAAAGAGACTATTTTCTATAAAGGAAAAAAAGCTTGTTTTAGAACCATTAAGATTTTTATACATTGCAAAAATTAAGCACTTTTTCCCTCAAATCTCAATACTAGAAAGCAACAAAGTACTATAATAACCTTGGATAAAATCTGAATTATTTCATTTGAACTATTTCAACAATTTTTACACTACACTACCAGTCAAAAATAAATTACATTTTAAATATATTCAAATAGAAATAAGTTTCCTTCAAATCTCAATACTAGAAAGCAACAAAGTACTAAAATAACCTTGGATAAATTCTAAATGATTTAATTTTAATTATGGTAATATTTTCTGCATTTACACTATCAGCCAAAAGTTTTAGAACAGTAAGATTTAATGTTTTTTAGCATCCCAGAAATAAATTACATTTTCAAATAGAAATCAGTTATTTTGAATTGAAATAATATTTCACAATTTTACTGTTTTTACTGTATTTTTGATCAAATAAATTCATCCTTGGTAAGCAGAAGAGACTTCAGATTTCAGATAAAGGGCCAGACAAATGCATTTGAAGCATATAAAGCAGTATAATCACTCACTTCTATTGGTAGCTGCTGCTCTATTTGCATAAAGTAAAAGAAAATAAGTTTTTAATGCATTGTTTTAATAATATTTGACAATATTACAGTTTTTACTGTATTTGTGATCAAATAAATGCAGCTCTGCTGAGCAAAAGAGGCTTCTTTTACAAATCGTATTAACCACAAACTTTTAAACAGTAGTATGTTTCTCACAAACCTTTCAGAAGCATTTTCACATCAAATTTCATGGCAAAATCAAAAGAGAAAACACTTTTCTATAAAGGAAAAAAAACTGAAGCATGTTTTAGAACCTTTAAGATTTTCATACATTGCAAAAATTACTAAAATACTAAAAAGCAACAAAGTACTATAATAACCTTGAATAAATTCTGAATTATTTCATTTTAATTATGGTAATATTTTCTGTATTTACACTATCAGCCAAAAGTTTTAGAACAGTAAGATTCAATGTTTTTTAGCATTGCAGAAATGTCACATTTTAAAATATATTCAAATAGAAAACAATTATTTGAAGTTGCAATAATGTTTTACAATATTACTGTTATTACACATAGATTTGATCACAACATTTATTATTATTATAGGGTTTCTTCAGGTCATTTTAATACTTGTTTAATAATACCTCTGCTCCCAAATAACATTACTGTGTAACTTTTCGTCTTGCAAACGTCTAAAGATTCTTAAAACAGGATGGATTTAATTGAAATGTAAAAAGACAAGAAGTCCTGCTCTCTGGTAAACTGATCAAAATAAAGTGAACTTATGATTAAAACAAGACAAATATTTGCCAATGGGTTCAGAAAAAATACATTTTCATACTCAGTTGTTCATGTTTTAAGCATAAACACTCAGTTGTGAAGAAAACAAGACTTTGTATCTTTATTTACATCTCAAGTAAATGTATCTTTATTTCAGGACTTTCAGATATTTGTACTGGAAAGCACAAACGATTGTAAGCAAAATAATGCCATAACTATAAATTTAAGACACGCCAACTTAACACCTTTTTGGAATTGTGTGGAAGGGCAAATTAACTTTGCATATGGCTACTTTGTTAACTATTTATAAAACGTTTAGTTAATCATCAACTATAATGAAATGTAAAACGATTCTAAATCATCTGCTGATAAAGCTAACAAGGAAAATGTATAAATGAATTAAAATATTGCTTTAAAACTTTACCCAAGTGTTTATATCTACAGTGTGTGCATAATTATTAGGCACGTTGATATTCTAAATATATATTGTTTCCAAGCACATTTTACCACATCCATCTTAATAACTACTATTCATCTTGTATTTAATCATTTATAAGTGTCCAAGAAGGCTGGAAGTGAAAAACTCTTTATATTCAGGTGTGCATAATTATTAGTATGTTTTCTTTTACAGATAAAATGAGCCCAAAAAAGAGATTTAACTCTGACTGAAAAGTCAAGAATTATTAAATGCCCATGAGAAGGAATTTTTGGTCCTTGTCATATCCTGAAAAGTTTGTCTTGCAGAGATGGACTGAAATGAACTCCCAAAACGTACACTCTTAAAAATAAAGGTGCTTTAAAAAGCGATGCCATAAGAACCATTTTTGGCTCCACAAAGACCCGTTCAGCTGAAGGTCATTCTCTTTGTTACCTTCTTATAATGTAAAATACCTTTTTTCGCCACAAAGAACCTTTTGTGAAACAGAAAGATTCTTCAGATGTTAAAGGTTCTTCTATGGCATCGTGAAGGCACCTTTATTTTTGAGTTTATGGAAGATAAATTCTTGAAAGAGTGGTACAAGAGGATGTGATAGTGGTCCTTTAAAAGTCACTCTCAACTTATGTCTATAAAGCCTATAAAAAAAAGTCTTCATGTATTTCACAACACATGTTATTCGTATTAAGTGAGGGTCATTTTTTAGGATTTTTTACCCAAGCAAAGTCTCTGAGAACCTGACACATAGCACTTCTGGAGACTCCAGATAAGTTGCAGTTCTGGAAAATGGTGGCGCTGGAGACTAAATGCTTCCTTATGGTTTCAAACCCAATTCTTCATTCTTTTGCAGTTAACATGTGCCTTTTCTTCTCCTCCTGTTTTTTTGAGCATGCTGACCCAATGATCATGCCTTAACTTTGCAAACTCTATAGTATTTCATCCTACTCATGGACATTTCATATTTGTGACCCTAGACTGCAAAACCAGTCTTAAGTAGCAATAGCCAACAATACATTGTATGGGTCAAAATATTTTTTTTCTTTTATGCCAAAAATCATTAGAATATTAAGTAAGGATCATGTCCAATGAAGATATTTTGTACATTTTCTATTGTAAATATATCAGAACTACATTTTTGATTAGTAACATGCATTGCCATGAACTTCTTTTGGACAACTTTAGAGGTGATTTTCTCAATATTTACATTTTTTTGCACGCTCAAGATTCCAGATTTTCAAATAGTTGAATCTCAGCCAAAAATGGTCCTGTCCTAACAATCGAATGGAAAGCTTATTCAGCTTTCAGATGTTGTATAAATCTCAATTAAAAAAAAAATGGACCCTTACGACCGGTTTTGTGGTCCATGGTCACGTTTTTCGACTTTTCAGTCCGAGTTAAATTTTTTTGGCTCATTTTATCTGTAAAAGAAAACGTACCTAATAATTATGCACACCCAAATGTTTCACTTCTAGCCTTCATGGACAATAATATATCACTTACAAACGATTAAATACAAAAATTAACAATAGTTAAGATTGATGTGTTTGAAAAATGAAAAGAAATATGACTAGGATATCAACGTGCCTAGTAATTACGCACGCATTGCATATACCTTGACACTTTCAAGTATAATTTCTTTTTATGCTTGTTTATTTCAGTACATATATACAATGGCAATGTAGCTAGGAAAATGTTCCTATACATTTATTCACAAACTCTCATGTCCGATCAAAGAATGACTATCAGGATTCACTTTCTGCAGCAATTAGCAGAATACGAGGCGTTTCTAGGCAAACCGTGTCAAAATGAAATCACAAAAAAGGCAAAACACTTAGAAAAAAAAAAATCTTTTAATGTATAAAACAGATTTTAAAAAGCCAAACCTCACAAAACCCAAAACCTACTCCTTAACCCCAACTAAACACAAAACCCATTGATTACATTTCCTTACCCCGCAACACTTAACACCCCCCTCCCCCATTAATTATCATGAATACAGTACGTCAAACTCTAACCATTGTTATGTTAAACTACGCTTACCAAACATAACCATACAAATGAGGAAACGTAACAAAAACGACTGCTCTCTGAATGCTGATTGCAGTTTTCTATACAATCGAACATCAACGCATCTTATACAGTCTTCTGCTGGCCCTTCTTTCCAATCAGCGACTTGTGGATGTGTGGAATCACACCTGTAGGAAAAAACACAAAGAAATGGCATTAAAATAAAGCCAGTGTTAAAAAACGCATTAAAGCCTACATTTACAACAAACTCACCTCCGCCAGCAATAGTAGCTTTGATAAGCGAATCCAGCTCCTCATCACCACGGATGGCCAGCTGTAAATGCCTCGGAGTGATACGCTTCACCTTCAGATCCTTGGAGGCATTACCAGCCAACTCCAAAACCTGAAAATAATGAGGAGCACCGGGTTTGAGCGAGGTTGCATTTGCTTTATAGAGAAGAGTAAGAGTAATCACAGCCAGCCAACAATCTGCCACTATGACATCCAACAGGCTTGTTTAACAAACTGTGCCAAAACAAAATCATTACCTCAGCAGTCAGGTACTCCAAGATAGCGGCACTGTACACCGCTGCCGTTGCTCCAACACGACCATGGCTGGTAGTTCGGGTCTTCAGGTGCCTGTGGATACGACCTACAGGGAACTGCAACATAAACAATTAAAAATATTAAATTAAATCTACGGTCCGTTAATTTATTTTTCTCATCTGGAAGGAATATGTACCTGCAGACCAGCTCTTTGTGATCTGGAGACTGCTTTCGTCTTGGCCTTTCCACTGTCTTTTCCAGCTTTTCCTCCTGCCTGCAAAAGCAGAAGAAAACTGACTTATTAAAAAGCCTCATTGCAATGGTAGCCAGTGTATCTTCATAATGCATATTCAAAATCAAAAACAGTTCATCTGTTTAGGTTATGCACTAAAAAAAAATAAATAAATATATATAGGTTGTGCACTGGAAAAAATAGGTTATGCATTGAAAAAATAGCTAATGCATTTCACAAACATTGAATTGTTTAAAGTAGGAAGCCGGAATCATTTTTATCTTGTAAAACTTACTCTAATAACGTTAATTTAACGTTACACCGTCGAAAATATCCCCTTTTTTTAACACTACGTAGGCTTTTTTCGCCCTTGAAGATCTTTTTGAACAATTTAGCGATATAAAACGTCCAAAAATCACTCGTGCTCAGATTTATTTTATATTCTTAGTATTTAAACAAGAGTACAAACAAACAAAGGTGAGTTTGGCTTTCATTTATAAACGTTAGGTTAACTCTACTCTATTTATTAAAAAATCTGGCATATTCCACAAACCCTGCGTTCGAAATATTAAATACACCAGTGCATTGTTTGTCTTTTCGAGTCGTTTTGCTGAAATAATGCACCGAATTCACTTTAATCCACGGTCGGCGCTCTTTTACCACAAACACCGCGAGCTTATTAAAAGCCATCACGTGCACGGAATTAAAACACGGCACCACTACAATTTACACAAAACGCTACCATCCGAGTTGGACTTTATTTTAGAAACCATTCAGTGAAAACTTGCTTACCATGTCGTCAGATGAGCTTCTTCTCTTTTCGCACGAAACGGAGGGAAAACACAATGATGCCCACTTCAGCGTTAGCGCGGTACGTTCCAGCCTAATAACCAATCAGCCGGCCACGTCTTGGTTTGAAACGTCGGTTTCGTCCAATCACAGAGCTTCTTTATATGTGGGTGGGTTTTTTAGTTCTCTTTTTTTCTTTGGACCACCAGTGCACTGTAAGTGTGCGCATGCGTGTCGCCGTCATCATTCATTACAAAAAATGAAGTATTTTTTTTTATTGTGATGTGATTGGGAATGTTTCGATCACAATAAATCGGTAGAATCTTAACTTGCGTGTTATAGTCGATCGCTTTCTGTTGGTGTGTTCCAAAAGCTACAAAGCACAAGGAATAAATTATCACTGAGCACGTTTTGTCAGTTCATTTTAGGTCTTTCGGTTCAGCTTCCTCATCTCAAAACCTCTAAAACTAAAATTATAAAAGTGCCCTTCTGGGTCCCTTTCATTTTGTATGCTTATCTCTGCTAATGACAATTAACTATATATAAAACAAACATGATTTTAAACACTAGAAAACAAGCACAATTTTATTGTATTTTCTTATACCTATATATAAATATAGCCGGTAACATCATAAAATGTTTCTTCTTCTTCTTCTTCATTCTATATGTTTAAATTCATATTTCCCTCGTTTGCAGGTTGATGTGTTTTATGTTGTGGGGATTTGTCTTAAAAAACGGTTAAATGCTCATAAAATCAAGTTTCTTTTATCTGGCCATGTTCTTAAAAAAAGTCATTCCCAACCTGAATTATATGCGCATGCGCGATATGTTTGCCGCCTTTTTGGTTTCTGGAGATTGTGAAGACTCGTCTACAAATGACTAAATTACCACAACAATAACGAGAAACGTAAGTAAAACAATAGTAAATCATGAAGACATGATTAGCATATGATTAAAAGCCAATGTGCATCAATTAAAATATGATTGCTATCGTCCTTGTAGCAAAAATACCCATAGATATATACACAAAAATACCAACCGAAAATGACAAACCTCACCTATCCAAACTTAATTGTTTATTGACTTAATTATGCTATATGTGACCCTGGACCACAAAACCAGTCATCAAGGTCCATTTTTTTGAAACTGAGATTTATACATAATATGAAAGCTAAATAAATATTGTTGTATGGTTTGTTATAGGACCATTTTTAGCCGAGATACAACTTAAAAAAGAAAATCTAAATATTAAAATTGCCTTTAAAGTTAAAGTTCTTGAAGTTGAAAATGAAGGTCTTGGCAATGCATTACTAATCAGAAATCAAGTTTTGATATATTTACGGTAGAAAATGTACAAAATATCTTCATGGAGGACTTAATATCCTGATTTTGTTATAGTCTATCGCATTGTGCTCCAAAAGCTACACAGCATAACGAATAAATAGTCACTGAGCACGTTTTGTCAGTTCATTTTAGGTTTTTCTGTTCAGCTTCCTCATCTCAACACCTCTAAAACTAAAATTATAAAAGTGCCGTTCTGGGTCCCTTTCATTTTGTATGCTTATGTCTAGCCTTAGCTATATATAAAACAAACATGATTTTAAACACTGGAAAACAAGCACAATTTTAATATGTTTTCTTATATCTACATTTAAAGGTAACATCATAAAATGTCTCTTCTTCTTCATTATATATTATTTAAATTCATCTTTCCCTCATTTGCAGGTTGATGTGGTTACCTGGCCGTGTTCTTAAAAAAGTAATTCCCCACCTGAACTATATGAGCATGCACGATGCGTTTGCCGCCTTTTGGTTTCTGGAGATTCTGGAGACTCGTCTATAAATGAATGAATTACCACAACAATAACGAGAAACGTATGTAAAACAATAGTAAATCATGAAGACATGATTAGCATATGATTAAAAGCCTATGTGCATCAGTTAAAATTCATTGCTATTGTCCTTGTTGCAAAAATACCACCGAAAGTGACAATATTCATCCACCCTCACCTATCCAAACTTAATTGTTTATTGGCTTAATTATGTATAGCTGTATGTGACCCTGGACCACACAACCAGTCATAAAGGTCCACTTTTTGAATTTGAGATTTATACATGTTATAAAAGCTAAATAAATATTGATGTATGGTTTGTTATAGGACCATTTTTAGCCGAGATACAACTTAAAAAAGAAAATCTAAATATTGAAGTTGAAAATGAAGTTCTTAGCAATGCATTACTAATCAAAAATCAAGTTTTGATTATTTTACAGTAGGACATTTATAAAATATCTTTATGGAAGACTTAATATCCTAAAGATTTTGGGCATAAAAGAAAAATCAATAATTTTGATAATGTATTGTTTAACCTAATAGGTGACCCTGGACCACAAAACCAGTCTTAAGTATCACGGGTATATTTGTGAATATATACAAAAATACATTGTTTAGGTAAAATGGATTTTTCTGTTATGCCAAAAATCATTATGATATTAAGATCATGTTACATGAAGATATTTTGTAAATTTCCTAATGTAAATATATCAAAACTTACATTTTGATTAGTAATATGCATTGCTAAGAACTTCCTTTGGACAACTTTAAAGGTGATTCCAGGTCAGGTTGTATCTTTGTAGCCAAATATTGTCCTAACAAACCATACATCAATGGAAAGCTTATTTATTCAGCTTTCAGATGATGTATAAATCTCATTTTTTTTTAAAGACCCTTATGATTGGTTTAATGGTCCTTGGTCACATATAAATTTATGTTTACATGATGTTTCCTCAAAATAGTCAAACATTTAACAAAACGTTAACAATATGCATATGTTCCATAGGCTGTTATTTATTTATTTATTTGTTCTAAAAACAGACAATGTATGTGAAACATAAAAGACATCTAGGGGTGGACATTAACAGAAATGTGATTATTTTGGTTTAAAAAATAATTGTATGCATTATATTTCACAGTTTTTTCCCCCCACATAAATTTAGTTAATAATATAATTTGTATGTCAGACATTGGACTGCATGTTTATTAAGATTCAAGAGTAGTTTGTGACTTGTTTGTGAATGTGCAAACAGAAGCAGAGAACATGGCATGAGGTTTGATTCATATGTGATTCAATAGTAATAGGTGAATAATTATAGTGAATTTTTTTTTAAGTTTAAAGTACCTTTTGAGATATCAGTGAAATATGTTTTGCTCATTTAATGATTTCTATAGTATGCATTAATTGTATAATACTACAATTAAGCTATATTATTATCATTAATTCTCAGTTTCACAGTTTGAAATGACACTATAGGAACTGTGTGGGACAGAGCAATTACTAAATCAATTTGCAATCATTTGTACAAAAAATAACAAAAAGGTTTCACTCACCCAGTTACAGTTACATTTACTTCTACAGTTAAAAGCGACACAAGAGCGATAATTATTCATGTGCGCGCTTTTCATAATCACAGTGACCTCGGGAATTAAAGCCTGACGTCACTATTGACGTCATCCCTCACAGAAAGGGTGGACGTTCAGCAGCTGATCTCCAGTCAGTGTTCACCGCACAGCTCATAATTCAAGAGTGGGAAATCGGCAGATCCTGGATCAGATTTTAAAATAAAATACGTGCCCATGAATGCTGCACTTAATAAAACTGTTATGCAAGTTATGGTTGATAATTTTTAAAATATTAATATAAAAACATTTACAAATTGGCTACTAAACATGTTGTTTTATTTATTTATGACATAGTTTTCTGCACAGTAGTCCAATACTGTTGTATTCTCGTTTATACTGTTATGATAGGCTATTAACATTAAATGCACGTCATATATTTGTATCTATTTTCTATTCTGTCACTTTTATTGCATTGGTGCACTGGGAAAGTGCTCTGTACAAAATGATGATATACGAAATGATGCTAATGTTTATGAGTTCTCCTTCAAATCCTGAGCCGAGCTCCAGAAGGACAGGAAATGCCTGCACAGGAGGAGGAAATGTCTCCAACCAATGGAGGCCGAGCGCACCTCCCTCGCGCTCCGAATGACAAGCGCGCAGACCTATTAGTGACCCCGCGAGGGCGCGCCGCCTGTTATTGGCAGATGTGAGGCCAATGCTGTGGTGCTGCGAGCCGTGCGTGCTGGAGCAGGGCAGAAAGGAGCGTTTCTCTGAGGGAGAAGTTGGCTGGAGGTGCTGAAGATGGCGGATGGAGACAGCGGGAGCGAGCGCGGTGGCCTCCAGCACTTCCAGCGGGAGCAGGAGACCCAGGAGCTGGCGTCCAAGCGCCTGGACATCCAGAACAAGCGCTTCTACCTGGATGTCAAGCAGAACGCGAAGGGCCGCTTCATCAAGATAGCGGAGGTGGGCGCCGGGGGCTCCAAGAGCCGCCTGACTCTGTCCATGTCCGTGGCGGCCGAGTTCCGCGACTACCTCGGGGATTTCATCGAGCACTACGCCCAGCTGGGGCCGAGCAGCCCGGAGCAGATCGCGCAGTCGTCCGGCGGCGATGACGGCGGCCCGCGGCGGGCGCTGAAGAGCGAGTTCTTGGTGCGCGAGAATCGCAAATACTACCTCGACCTAAAGGAAAACCAGCGCGGGAGGTTCCTGCGCATCCGCCAGACCGTCAACCGAGGTCCCGGCTTCGGCGTTGGCGGAGGGGGCGGTCCCGGCGGCGGCGTGCAGGCCGGCCAGACCATCGCGCTGCCGGCGCAGGGCTTAATCGAGTTCCGAGACGCGCTGGCCAAGCTCATCGACGACTACGGCGGGGAGGACGAGGAGCTCAGCGGGGGGCCCGGGGCCGCGGGGGGCTACGGCGAGCTCCCCGAGGGCACCTCCATCATGGTGGACTCCAAGAGGTTCTTTTTCGACGTCGGCTCCAACAAGTACGGCGTGTTCCTGAGGGTCAGCGAGGTCAAGCCCAGTTACAGGAACTCCATCACCATCCCCTTCAAGGCCTGGGGGAAGTTCGGAGGAGCCTTCTGCCGCTACGCCGAGGAGATGAAGGAGATCCAGGAGAGACACCGGGACAAGATGTACGAGAGGAGAGAGGAGTCCGAGGGCGAGGACGTGGACGACGACTGACACCAGGAGACGGCCGGACGCGTGAAACAATAAGTGCATGAACTGAACTCAAATAGCCTACTAAAATATTCATCGGACAGAAAAATAGATCTGTGAAGTTTCTATGTGGTGAGGGTTTGGGGAGGGAGGGGGTCGTCTATATTGAAGCCATGGGGTCAAGGATGTCTCGTGGGGTTTGATTTATTCCCAATGCTGCCCTGTCCTGTGAAACCAGCAAGTTTAATTGTCTTAGCTAACAATTAAACCTTTGTTACATCAACGCCAAGGCTGCTGAATCTCAAAAGCCAGGCTATAAGGGTGCATACTGTCTAACATGTTTTTAGAGGGGAGAAATTTACAGTGTGTATATATATAATATATAATATATATATATATATATATATATATATATATATATATATATATATATATATATATATATATATATATATAGCATCACTGGTCTTCATGGTGTGTTTCCTACCATGGCAGCATGGGACTTTCAGAACGTACATCAGTTGTGTTTTTTTATTTTAGGGTTTTTGTTCTTGCATCAACATGACTTTAACAGTCTGGCCAATTGCAGTGAAATATTTTCAAAATTCAGACTTGGAGCATTTGACCCCTGGTTTTTGTGGTTTGTGTTTCTCGGCTGAGACTTTTAAAACTTTTAATCGGACTTTATAACAGGCATTATTGATGAAAACAGTTGATGTTTTGGTTTTGGGGTCAACGTACAAAAAGCTTAGTCTCTTTTTAGACTCGGGTCCAAGTCCCCTCTGAGTATTTAAGGACGGATTGCCTGATTTTAGTTAACGTAAAGGCCGGAGCGACACGGGCGAGTGCATTTCCACCCCGTCCCCTTTTGCGTTGTCTTTTTTTACATGAGATAGTTCTTTATCAGAGAATACGAAAACAAACCAGCATATTTTTGAATAGTAAAAATTATATATGAACTACAGAATTATTAAAGCTCAAAAAGCTAATTTTATATATAAAAAATAAAAAGATCAACTGGGATTGGAAGACTGACCAGTGTATTTGTTTCGTGGAAAACTATATGAGATTAGCCTTGCGAAACGTCGCCCTCCCAAGCTCCTCCCACGACCTTTTTGAGTTTACAGCACGCACTTCATAACGTTTTCCTTCTTCGATTAATATCAGACGTCTTTTTCCGGTGGTCTCGTGCGTTCATTTCTGTGCATGCCCGTCCCGCGTTTGCCTTTTATTTAATTTATTGCTTTAGTATCTGCAGCTATATTAATGCGAGATTTTCGTTTAGCCTCTCACCAAAAATATGATTAAAGCAACCAAGTAGACCAGTGGGTAATGATGGAGAAAGATTAACGTCAAACATATTTCATCCATGCACTTTAGCAAAAAAAACGCAAAATGCGATTTTGGGAGCAACAGTGTTTCGTCCTAATTGTGTGGCAGCTGTCGAAAGTCATGTGTACTGCTGTGATCCTTCCTGAAACGCAAGGCAGACGAATCATCGAATCATCCTATGTTATGAAATATTTTCACACACTCTTATCTGCTGGCCGTGGAGTTGTTAACGGATGCCAATCTCTGCGCTCGTTTTCTGTGCTTCCACGATGGCAGCAGCTGTTTCTCCTCAACGGCTCGCTGACTTAGCAGGCCGGCTATTTTAATGCGAGAAGCATGAAGAGGGCGAGCATTCCTGGCCTGGCGTCCGTGGATTCAGCTGTGCCGTTTGCTCTGAAGTGCGCCGAGGCACAAGGGCCCGATTGTTGAGCCGTTCGCACGCTACTGCAAATGTTGTTACATCAGCAGGCTGCATTCGCTGCACGTGACCCTATAGTAGAGAAAAAAAACCTGTCAGCGTCGAGTGTTTTCTGTGCGGCCTTAAAAAACAGGCCCTGATTTTGGCAGCCGAGGCCGAGCGGCAATAGAAAGCGTGACACAGCAGCTGTTGGCAGGACATTCTTGCGTTTCCCCCCTGCCTGCCCCCTCCTCAGCTGCTGTTCGTAGATGGGAGGCACCATTTGGCACTCGAGGCTGAGTTGGCTTTAGGAAGGGGATTTGCCATGTTTTAGCGTTTGTAGATCACGTGTGAGTATTGCCATCAGTACTATTAGTGAATGTGTCATGTTTAAAAGAACTAAGATCGTTGATTTAATTGTTTTGAAAATGCAAATGACGACAAAAAGCCATCGTTCACTTTGAGGGACATAGATGCATTAAGACCCTCTAGAGGCTGCTAAACTTTAAAGTGGAGTTGAATATCGCAGCACTTTTTTTCGTTTAACCTCTCCAACATGGAATCGGGCACAAAGCTCTCGCAGAACGTCAGAAAAGGACTTCTTTCGACTGAACTTGGCTGTGTTTGTTTCAGATGTATTATGTATAAATATCTAAAAAAATATATATGTGCTGTAAACGTTTTTGTTTCCGCCTTATTGTCACTAAAAAAAAGCAACAGCACACGCATCAGGGAACAGGAAGCAATACTCATCCAGAGGGATGAGACTATGAGTTCATTTCCTGTCAAGTCTCGCAATTGGCCGGTTCGTCTTCCTGTTTCCTGAGGTTGGGATTTGTGCAAAGTCGTGTGGGGCGCCCGCATACTTTTCGAGTGAACAATACCTCTGTATCGCTGTACGAAAGATTGAAAAAAACGCTGAAAGAATGTTCTGTTATTCCAGGTGACTCACCCGAGCTCTTAACAGCATCCATGTGTCAACCACTGTCGACCACGTTTTCCTGATCGTACGCACAAGAGCAGCAACTCATAGAACAATCTTTATCGCAAGGTAGCTATTTTTCCAAAATCCTACGTGTCCAGCAGATTTTAACGTCGGAATGCCCTCGTCTGGTTTATACTCAGGTTTATGGCATTCTCAGTGTATATTTGCTCGATTTCATTTTCTATCTGTTACTTGATACTGACGTTACGGAGCGAGTTCATGGCTACTGCAGGACACTGTCAAGAGCTCAGGTCTCGGATACTCAAAGTATCTACACCCATCCCATCAAGCCCTGCCCCCTCATATTAGACTGCCTCTATCAGAACGGGCAGCCTTTCATTATTTTTTCCCATGGCTAAACCTTTTTCTGTTTTTGTTTTCTGGAGATTTACAAGTCTATATTTAGAAAATGCTATGTATGTTTGTAACAGAATAAAGGAAATTATAAATGATGGAAAGCAAACTGGCCTGGCGTTGTTTTGTTTATGTGCATTGGTTGTGTTCACCAGTTTAAGTGTTGTTTTTGTAGTATTTAGAGTTTTTATTCATATTTTGGGTTGAGGTTTTAATATTTTTAGTTTTCATTTAATGCAATTTTCTTATGTGCTTTTTATATTATTTTATTTATCAATTTTTTAATTTAAATATTACTATTTGGGTTTCATATAATTGCTACTTTGTTTTATTTTTTATTTTTTGTGTGTATTTTATCTATTAACATAATTTTTTCATTGTAAGGTTTACCTTTGCATGGAATTACCCTTTAATTTAGTATTTATTTATTGATTTCCAGTACTAATTTTTAGTGTTGCGCAGGCAAAGTTTGGAATTTTACTTAATTTCAGCAAAAATATTATTTAATGATTTGGTTACCAATAAAAACCCTATAGTCAACATTATATAAAAAGCAAACCTATTTATTTTCTTCAAGTAATTTTAACTGTTAAAAACCTTTGTCTTCTAATAATAATCTTTAATCAAAATGTACTGACATGAGATCATGAATCCCTTTTATTTTTCAGCTTCTTTACTCCAAAATCCTCATTCTAGTATGTAAGGCCCAATTTTCATGATCAAATTCTTGTTAAACTCTAAAATGGATTTTATTTAAGGGCCTAAAACAGGTTGCAAACACTGTTTAAAATATAAAAATTAAGCCTTTTCCTTTCTTGGTATTTATAGTTTTTGCGCATTTTGAGTTAGCTTTCTTTAATTTTTTGGGGCTAATTTTCTTTTAAATATTACTATAGGTTCAATTAATTTTTATTTTATTTGTATTTTATTTATTTATTTATTTCCAGTTACTAATTGTTATTTTTGTTTCGTTTAGGTGTTTCATCAAATATTTATGCTTTTAAATTCAAATATTTTTTAATGATTTGGTTAACAATAAAAACCCTATAGTCAACATAAAATAAAAAGCAAACCTATTTATTTTAGTAATTTGAACTATTAAAACCCTTTGTCTTCTAATAATAATCTTTAATCAAAATGTAATGACTTATGTAATGAGTCCCATCTCTAACATTACTGTTCTTCTTGGATGAGATTATGAATCCCTATAATTTTTCAGCTTCTTTACTCCGAAATCCTTATTCTGGTATGTAAGGCCCACTTTTCTAAAATGGATTTTATTTAAGGGCCTAAAACAGGTTGCAAACACAGTTTAAAATCTAAAATTGAGCCTTTTCCTTTCTTTATAGTTTTACTCATTTTGAGTTAGCTTTCTTTCTTTTCTTTTTTTTTTTTTTTTGATTTTTCAGTTTTCATTTTAATTTTTTGGGGCTAATTTTCTTATGCACATTTTTTTTTTTATAAAAATATTGTTCATATTAAATATTACTATAGGTTCAAATAAGTTGTAATTTAGTTGTCATCTTTATTTATTTATTTCCAGTTACTAATTGTTAATTGTTTCATCTAATATTTATACTTTTAAATCAAAAATAGTTTTAATGATTTGGTTAACAGTAATAACCCTGTAGTCAACATATGAAAATCAAACCTTGTTTGTTTTCTTAGAGTAAATGATAAAACTATTTCACTTAATCTAATCAAAATGTAATGACTTTTGTTTCAGAGTCCCGCCTCTAAAATGATTCTCCTTTTTGGATGACACCATGAATCCCTATTATTTTACAGTGGCTCCGGTTCAGTCATCTCCATTCTGGTATGTAAGGCCCACTTTTCATGATCCAATCAGTTGCTGATGGTTAAAATCTTGTTCAGTTCTGAAATGGAGTATGTTTTACAGGACTAAAATAGGTTGCAAACACTATTTAAAATCTAAATTCAAGCCTTTTCATTGTTTGGTATAAGTTTGTGCTTATTTCATGTTATTTTTATGATATTTAAAGAAATAAACTTTACTTCTGAAGTAATATTCTTTAATTAATGTCTGCTCAGACTTTGGATTAATATAAACATTAATATTAACTAGCTTTTTACTCATTGTTTTCAGATACTGTTTGTCTAAAATAGTTAATGCAGTAATTCATTGCAATTGAATGTCGGGGAATATAATAATAAAACAAATAACTATATTTTGGAAATTGAAATTGACTTTAAGCCACTAAATCCATTCTGAAGTAAAAAACAAAACAATTTTGAACAGTAAGATTTTTAAGTTTTTTTTTAAAGTCTCTTCTGCTCATCAAACCTGATTTATTTGATCAAAGTACAGCAAAAATAGTACAATTGTAGTACTATGTGAAATAACGGTCTATTTAAATATATTTTAAAATGTAATTTATTGGATGTGAAAATGCAGTTTTTAAACTTATTTTTTTAGAATTCATGAACAAAAACATTTTGTAATATAATTTTGATTTGCATTTTCTATCGTACTGCAATGTCTGGTTTTAAAATGGTTTTCAAAGGATGAATTTTTAGATTTTAAATTTTCAAGTGATATGTAATTTCTACTGATTTCTAAAGCGTGATAGGGAAAAAGGTAACTAAGTCTTTTTGTGACAAAGTGAAAAATATACAGTCTCATTTAATGTTTTTTAAAGAAGTCTCTTATGCTCATCAAGGCTGCATTTATTTGATAAAAACAGAAAAAACAGTAATATTGCTAAATGTTATTACAATCTAAAATAATTAAAATATATATATATATATATATTTTTTATTTTAATATACTTTAGAATATAACTTATTCCTGTGATGCAAAGCTGAATTTTCATCAGCTGTTACTCCAGTCTTAAGTGTCACGTGATCCTTCAGAAATCATTCTAATATGCTGATTTATTATTAGAATGATCAATGTTGGAAACAGTTGTGCTGCCAGATTTTTTTTTTTTCAACCTGTGATTCTTTTTTTTTCAGGATTCTTTGATGAATAACAATTTTTGATCCAGTAAAAACAGCCTTGATAAGCATAAGAAACTTCTTTAAAAACATTAAATTAGAGGATGTTTCTAAACTTTTGACTGGTAGTGCAGTTTGTAACGATTAGATTAGGATTTATTTGTAAAATATGACCCTGGATCACAAAACCAGTCATAAGACGCTGGAGTATATTTGTAGCAATAGCCAAAAATACACTGTATAGGTCAAAATGATTGTTTTTTCTTTTATGCCAAAAATCTTTAGAATATTAATTAAAGATCATGTTCCAAGATTTTTTTTGTTGTTAATTTTTTGTAAATCTTTTGCACCTTTAGATTCCAGATTTTCAAATAGTTGTATCTCAACCAAATATCAATGGAAAGCTTATTTATTCAGCTTATTTATTCAGATTTATTCAGTATAAATCTCAATTTTTGTGGTCCAGGGTCACAAATGGTGAAGGAAACTTAGGCGTCCCACTGAGAGGACGGGTGACAGTTACGGGGTTAAACAGCAAATCAGCATATTAGAATAGTGTTCAAAATGATCAAATGTTTGGTGGCAAGTCTCTTATGCGCACCAAGGCTGTTTTTATTTGATCAAAAACACCGTAAAAACAGTAATTTTGTGAAATATTATTAGCATTTCAAAGAACTGTTTCCTATTTCATTATGTGTTCAAATGTAATTTATTCCTGTGATGTAAAGCTGTATTTTCAGCATCATTACTCCAGTCCTCAGTGTCACATGATCCAACATCTTTTGTAACATCATAAATGTCTTCACCGTCACTTTTGTTTGTTGCATTATACCGACCCCAAACTTTTAAGCATTAAGTAAAAGTAAAACTGCATGACTTACGTAACCTAAAAAGTGAGTCAGTGTTTGGTAAGGCATGTTGTAACAGTGACGTAAAAATTGCAGTGTGTCAATATGTAATTTACCTACATTGCAGCACAGGAATCCATGGGAATGTAAAGGAACACTCCACTTTTTAAAAAAAAAAAACTCCACTAGAGTTTAACAGATTAAAATCATTTAATCTGATTAGGCCATTAGCATCTTGTGCAAAAATGTATAGTTCCTCCCCATATCAGCTTAGAAAATCTCAACTTTTCATTTTCTGTTGGTCTTATTACACAAGTTTTAAATAAGAAAAATATTGAAAATCTTTGGTCATTTTTGAATGAGATGCTAACAGTCTAATCAGATTCAATGATTTATGCTAAGCTATGCTAAAAGAATGCTGAATGGATTCACAAAACGGTAAAACTCATCTGTTTAACTCTAGTGGAGTTGGAAAATGAGCCTATTTTCAAAAAAAGTGGAGTTACTTTCACTGCAGGTGAATAAGGTAAAAATATGAACTAATGGTTATGACCTTGCTTACCCAGTTGATTGATTACATTGATAATTGCAAACATTTTCGGTATTACAGGTTTGAAATGTCTGAAATGTTAGGTGTAAATATTTGTAAATATATGAACTAATTTGCATACATCTCTAGTTCAAAAATGTAAACACTGGATGAAGTCAGTTTCAAAATTCTTTTTTTTTTTTTGCATTAGAGTCTAATGTTTTTACAGAGGGTATTTTGAATATGTCATTTTGTCCTTTCATAATTCAGAAAATACTTAGACAAAAAAACTGTATTTTATTTTAAAAAATTTTGGGGAATAAAGCAAATATAATCAAGCAAATTATATGAACAAATCCCTAAAAACCTTAAGTTATAGACAGGAATAAAAATCGTGTGTGTAAGCCTTTAGAAATATGTATAATTGAAATCTATTGACATAAATAGATAAAGTGCTATAAAAGAAACACTTAACAGTGTCTTTTGGATGTTTCCCTTCTGGTGGTCTGAAAACACACTTTATGAAAAACCAAAAAGCCCAAAATCTCAAATTTGACAGGTGACTGAAAAAACTGTGCCCGCAGTGTAGCCTTAAAGACTACAGGGGATTCCAGGTACACAAATACGCTCCGTTTCCCGGCTGAGAAAGTGACCCCTGCTGCACCCGTGGAATTAGACAGGGTGGCACTGCAGAGCGGGACGCGATGCCACGCCGAGGTCTCTGCCAGATCAGGCCCGGATTATTTGAAATGCACTGAGCTCCTGCTGTGATCACACGAGCATTCATTGGTTACGAAGAGTCGATGTTGTCTCTAAGCATTACATGTGGACCACATTTAGACACGCAACTGGACGGGCCGTCATTATTCTGATTTAGGTCAGGGTGGGTGGGGTCATGTGATGTCATAAGAGCAAAAAAACCATAATATTTTAATGTTCGGGTTTAGGTTTTTCGCAAATGCGGATATGTCTTGTTGGTCAGACTTTATGGTGATAAGTTATAATACTTTGTCCAGGTCAAAATTAATAATGATTTAAGATTCATTTATGATTCAAAATATTGGGTATTCATTAAGCAGACACTTTTATCCAAGCAAATTTGATAATGTAGTTCACAGGACAAAAAGCAGCAAAAAATGTGTTTAATTAACAGAGTTTAATAAGTTTAATAAAAAAAAATTTTTTTTTTTTTTTTTTTAATTTTAAAAAGTTATTTTTATGTTTTAGTTCACTTTAGTTACTTTAGAAAAATGTTGCCTTGGCATCTAACTGAAAAATAATTTTTATAATTTTATTTCAAGTAATCAGTTTAAATAGAATTATTATTAATATAATTTAATTATTAATATTAATAGAATGTTTATGCTTATTTTATTTTGTGTAATATTTTTATGGTTTTAGGTTTAGTTAATGATGCCAAGCAGCTGAAATGAAAAAATATTTTGTTTATATTTTATTGTTGTAATATACATATATACATATATATATATAGTAATTTAAGTAATTTTTCAATTAATTATTATTTATTATTAGTTTCAGCTAGCTGAAATTAAATCGTTTTTGTTTAATTATATTAGATTTTTAAAATATTTATTTTATTGCAAGTTATGATTTTTTTAAATAGTTTTATATTTAGTTACTGATAGCAAGCAGCTGAAGTAAATATTCTTTTGTTTATATTTAATTTTTTTAAATATGTATTTTAAATAATGTTTATGCTTGTTTGTTGATTTTAGCAGCCAGTTGAAATGAAATAATAATACTAATGTTTATTATTATTATTATTATTATTATTATTATTATTATTCCTTTCAGTTAATGCATATATTTTCAGTAATATATTTATGATTTTAAGTTTAGTTGATTATGGCAAGCAGCTGAAATAAATATTCTTTTGTTTATATATTTTTGTATATTTATTTTTAAGTATTTTAAGTAATTTTTATGGTTTCAGTTTTAGTTAATGTTAGCAGCCAGCTGAAATAAAAGTATTTTTTGTTGTTTTTGTTTTTCAGTTGGCAACTAGCTAAAATTAAATTGAGTTTTTTTATGGTTTTAGGTTTAGTTAATTATGGCAAGCAGCTGAAATAAATATTCTTTTGTTTATGTTTTCTTTTTAAGTATTTTAAACAATTTTGATGGTTTGTTTGTTGATTTTGGCAACCAGCTGAAATAAAATAATAATAATATTTATTATTAGTAGTATGATTATTACTTTTAGTTAATGCTTATATTTTGAGTAATATTTTTTATGGTTTTAGGTTTAGTTAATTTTGGCAAGGAGCTGAAACACATATTCTTTTGTTTATATATTTTTGTATATTTATGAAGTATTTTTTTTACTTATTTTTAAATAAGCTGGTAACTAGCTAACATTAAATTGTTTTTGTTTAGATTATATTAGATTTTTTCAATATTTATTTTATTGCAAGTAATGAATTTTTAAATAGTTGTATATTTAGTTAATGGTGGCAACTAGCTAAAATAAATTTATTTTTAATTAATTTTTTATTTATATATATATATATAGTTCACTTCGTATTTATTTTATTTCAAATAATGATTTAAACTTTTTTTTATTTATTTATTAATTTTTTAATTTTAGTTAATGACAGTATGAACCTGCTTGCACACAATGCTTTCGACATCATTGTGAGGTGAAGTCCTCAGAGAGCTGCACACACCGCTTGACTCCGTAAATGAACTGCTGCCTTTGGCAACCAGCTCGAGTTCCCCGGTGAGAAGTGACTGCACGAGCAGATGAGAGGACAGCGTAAAGAGGAGGAGGGAGGGGGCGTTACGTGATGGGGATTCTGCGTTCGCAGGAAGAAACCCTGATCCCAGCGTGCTGCTGGGCTGCCAGGCTATATTTAGCTGGTGTTGCCATGTGCCCGGAATGTGAGACATACACTCTGCAGCATGCGCATGCGAGCGTGCAAAAGACAGGGGGAGGAGGAGAAGCACTCGTGCACAAATATTACACACTTCTCACATCATTTCAAATAAACAGCTCTGACATGCATAGAAAGAGCCATTTTATGTACGCCAATGCATTGAAAATAATAATGCAAAACAAAACTCTTTTTTTTTGTTTCTTTTTTTATGCAATCGCCAGCTCAGGATGACCTGAAACATCTTTTATGACACTCTTGTCTTTTGTAGGCATGGGTTCGGCTTGTGCAATTCAACGCAGCCGCTGTGTGAAAAGGGAATCGGGTTGCTGCAGTGGGACCTGCGATAGAGAGATGCAGTGTTTCTCTAGATACTTACAATGGAGGGCGGTTTTGTGGGAGGAATCCTTTTACGTTTGGGATAAACACCCCGCTTGGCTTGTGATTTAAAATCTTTGCTCGTGAAACCACAGAACCTTTTGATGCAGTCATCTGAGCTGTAAACATCTGAGCTGACTGATGACATCTGTAATATGTGACCCTGGACCACAAAACCAGTCATAAGTGTCAATTTTTCAAACTGTGCATCATCTGAAAGTTGAATAAATAAGCTTTCCATTGATGTATGGTTGATTTATAATAGGGCAATGTTTGGCCAAGATACAAAAATGTGAAAATATGGAATCTGAGGGTGCAAAAAAAAAATCAAAATATTGAGAAAATCACCTTTAAAGTTGTCCAAGTTAAGTTCTTAGTAATGCATATTACTAATCAAAAATTAAGTTTTGATACATTTATGGTACGAAATGTACAAAATATCTTCATGAAACATGATCTTTACTTAATATCCTAGTGATTTTTGGCATAAAAGAAAAATCTATAATTTTAACCCATACAATGTATTTTTGTCTATTGCCACAACTATACCCCAGTGACTTAAGACTGGTTTGGTGGTCCAGGGTCACAAATGTAATTAGATTGTCTTTAAAGGAGTAGTTCACCCCAAAATTACAATTTACTCACCCTCGGGCTGTCAGATGTAAATGAGTTTGTTTCTTCATCAAAACGGATTTGGAGAAATGTCGCATTACAAAACTTGTTCATCAGTGGTTCCTCTGCAGTGAATGGGTGCCATCAGAATGAGAGTACAAACAGCTGTTAAAAACACAATAATCCACAAGCCACGCGTATGACTTCAGTCCGTCTTATGATTTATAAAGTAAAAAGCTGTGCTTTTGCAAAAAAACAAATCCTTCATTAAACGTGCAATAGGTGATTGTCTTCAGAAACATTTTTTGTTATGGTTGATTGAAAGTCTCTTCACATCTCGATAGCAATTATTTAAGTTAAGTGGTCTAAATGTATTTGTATGTATTTATATATTCTGTGAAATGCATAGGGCCAAGAAATTGTAACGGCCACCACAAATTTTTGTTGGGCTGGGCGATATGGCCAAAAAATTCTCTTTTTTTTTTATATATATCAGTCTATATCGATAATTATCACAATAAATGTTTTTTTTTATTATTATTATTATCTTTCAAGTTTAAAGGCAGATATTTGCTACACTGTGAAAGTTGTGAAAACCAGACATTAATTGTGGCTTGAAAATATTCTAATAGTCAGAACATGACAAACACTTGAATTGTTTACAATTTTTCCTTAACAAAATAAATATCTTAATAGAAAAAAAATTTTATTGTATGAAATCAAGAAACAGGTTTGTGTTCCCTGATAATATTAATAATATAACTTTTTTTTTGTCTCTTAGAAACACATTTGATAGTAGCTTGAGTTAAGATGCAGATGTAGATTTATGTTCATTTATGGGGGCAGGTTCGAGTCCCAGGTCCGGCAGGGATTGTCGGTGGAGGGAGTGAATAATCAGCGCTCTCTCCATCGTCAATACCACGACTGAGGTGAGATCCTTGAGCAAGGCACCGAACCCCCAACTGCTCCCCGGGCGCCGCAGCAATGCAATGGCTGCCCACTGCTCCGGGTGTGTGTTCACGGTGTGTGTGTGTGTGTGTGTGTTCACTACTGTGTGTGTGCACTTGGATGGGTTAAATGCAGAGCACAAATTCCTAGTATGGGTCACCATACTTGGCCTCACGTCTCGTCACTTTCACTTTCACTTTCATTATCAAAATCAGTAATATCACACTGAGCCATAAATCTCAACTTCAGTAACACACCAGACCTTACATTTTTATTCCTGTCTATATCCTGAAGGCTTTTACAGAGGGATCTGTTCATATATAATTTGCTTGATTATATGCAATATTGTATTTCCTCCAAAAATGTAAAAAATGTATGGTTTTCTGTCTGTTTTAAATATGACAAAATGAGATACCCCAAAATCCCCTCTGTAAAAACATTTGACTCTAATATAGCAAATTAAACAAGAATTTTGAAACTGACTTCATTCAGTGTTTAGATTTTTGTGCTAGAAATGTATGCAAATTAGCGCATATTTCATTACATAATGCCTCATTTGCATATTTAAACCTACTATTTTAGAAAACTTGTAATACAAAAATGTTTGCAATTATCAATGTAATCAATCAACTGGGTAAGTAAGGTGACAACTATCAGTTATTTTTTTACCCTATTCACCTGCAGTGTCTCACCTTAAATTGGTTTTTACCTTTTATGGGCATTTTTACCTTATAAAGCTTTTTTTTTTTAAAGTGTGTATCAGCTTTTCATCTTTTAATCTGTGAATTATAACAATAATACATTTAGGCTGTTACTAAACAAATTAAATCAGTATCAACAAAATTTATCTTTGCAGAAGTTGCATATGAAGTGGCATTTAGATGCATTTAAACATGATAATGCAGCTATATTTCAAATTATTTTGGAAGTGAAAAGATACTTTGAATGTAAAATTAAAACCGCCAGTAGGTGTCAGTAAGTCGCTGTTAATAAGTGAGTCATTGCTAATGAAACTGAGTCATTTAACGGTTGATTCATTCAGCAATGAAACACTGTCATGCTGCTCAGAGACATATTATGTCTAAAACGTCATAAAGTCTTTTAACACCAACTTTTTGTTTCTTAAACTGTTGTATAAAATCAATATCATGTTTGTAGTCATGCTGATTTCTTAAGGAAAAACTGCACTCTTCCTGTGATATTGTTTAATGAAATGAAATGATATAAATATATACACTTTCTGCCCTATATCTTGAACTCTGTGAAAGAATGCACTCTAAATGCCTACTTACTAGATTTCGTCACATAATGTAAGGTTATGCGGGCACTCTGTAGGTGTTTTGATCAGTGTTTATGTCACTGTTTGTGTACATTTCTAAGCCTTTTGATTGGTTTTATGCAATATTTAACACCATATTTAGAGAGCAGAGATTGTGACGTTTCAGGGGAAACCCAGGGGAGTTGAGAAAAGCAATGTTCCAGCAAATTTAGTAAAACTTTGTCAAATTTAATAGTCATTTAAATACCTTTACTCAATTATCTGGACGAAACTTTGGGAGATTATTTTTGAATGTCTGTTCTTTGAAATTAGCTAAAAAATAATAATAATAATAATTTTTTTTTCATTGTGTTTATCAGCCCGTATCTCAAAAAATCTCACATATGTATAACGGTGACTGTAAAATGTCCAGTTTTGGTATAGAAATCTTGATATCAAAACTAGAACCCTCTCCTTCCTGCATCCTCTTTTTTGAAACCTAAAATATGGTCACCCTAATTTAAATCCTGTTTTGGTTGTGACCTGAGTTGGATGCTCTACATTTAGGGCTGTCAAACGATTAATCGTGATTAATCGCATCCAAAATAAAAGTTTATGTTTATATACTATATGTGTGTTTACTTTATATATTTATTATATACATATAAATACACACACATACATGTATATATTAAAACAAAATATTTATATGTATATATATTTATACCTGTATACAATTTAGATTATAAATAAATATAAATATTTTAGATATAAATCGAAAATATTTTTCCTTAATATATACATGTTTGTGTGTGTATTTATATATACATAATAAATCTACAAAGTGCACAGACATATAGTATGTAAACATAAACTTTTATTTTGGATGCGATTAATCGCGATTAATCGTTTGACAGCCCTACATTTTACCCATAGACTGTAAAAAAAAAAAAAAAAAAAAAAGGATGGACGACGCATCTCCCTTCATTCCACTATAGAAAAGTGAAGCCAAAGCATCTCAGTATGACCGCTGACATCTTGGGGGAAAAGTGCTATCAGGCTAAAGTTAGCATTTCCCAAGATCTCCTATTGCACCTTTAAGGTGTTTTAACTGTCTGGCCAAAATCGAGTCCTCAATTCAATATTGCTTCCTCCTGTGAAAAAGTCATCTAATCTGAATCAGGAGAGAAACAACATTAGCAAGCGAAAACAGTTAATGTGTTTTCCTTTTTTCGCTGGAGGAAGCGTTATTATGGATTATAGTTTTTGGGCCAAAAGTGATGGTTTAAAGATCAAACTCATTAATGATGGATTTGTTTCTTACGAACACTTTTTCTTCGCCAGACATTTGTGTATCATTGTGATGTATTTATTAGCTGTTTGGACTCTCATTCTGACGGCACCCATTCACTCCAGAGGATCCGTTGGTGAGCAAGTGATGTAATGCTACATTTCTCCAAAAACAACAACCTCATCTACATCTAGAATGGCCGAAGGGTGTAATGTAATGTAATGAATAAATGTAATGAATCTTGCATGTCAAGCAGTCCATATGCAAATCTATAGCACTGTCATCCATGGCTTTGATTTTAAATCACACAGTGGTGTATTGGATTCAGGGACATGTGCAACCAACTGGGAAAACCTCAGCTGCAAAGATCCCAGCAAATGCCATCTGGTGGCTCCTCTTATAAAAAACAGTAGCTGCTACTCTGTTAGAAAGCAATACATTCGTATGTGTTCATGTAACATCATGCTCTAAATTTATATTTATATTTACTGTATACCTGTGCTAACAGTAATGGACAACATGCATATAATCACTATATTAATCAGTGTTGGGGAAAGTTACTTTTAAAAGTAACTGCATTACAATATTGTGTTACTCCCTAAAAAAGTAACTAATTACTTTTTATGGAAAGTAATGCGTTACATTACTTTTTGAGTTACTTTTTAAATCTGGACAGGGCTTGCTAGTTTGTTTTTAATATTAAAAAGTTTGATTCTTCGCCAATGTAAAAGCCCTTTCACACCAAAATGAAATGAAGTGAATAAGGCTAAGGCTGAAGGAAAAGTAAATTCACATCTGTGCAGAAGAGCTGTAGGAAAAGGAAGTTCAACACTTTTCTGCAATGAAAAAAAAAGCACAAATGTTAGTTAATCTAAAGTAAGTTTTGCTTATTAGTACACACTGCAAAAAAATGCTTTTCTTACTTAGATTTTTTGTCTTGTCTAGAAAATCAAAAAAAAATTTTTTTTGATATTTTGGCTGGAAACAAGTAAGAATTGTCTTGTTTTTTCTGAAAACAAGTCAAGATTGTGTTTTTGCTTAAAACGAGAAAAAAAATCTTGTTTTCTGTTTGAAATAAGATTTTTTCACTTACCCCATTGGCAGATTATTTTGTTTGTTCTAAGCAAAAACTTTAATTTTGACTATTTTTTTCTGAAAACAAAAAAATATATATTTTTTTACTTGTCTAGAAAATCCTTCTTGATTTAAGAGGTTTTTTTTATATTTAGGCTGGAAACAAGACAAAAATTCTAAGTAAGAAAAGTATTTTTTGCAGTGTATGGAACTGGATCAACAAAGGTCATGGCAGCAAAGTCATTGGTTAATAAAATGGGATTAAATGCATAAAGGAAACAAAAAGTAACTAGCCTGTTTTTGAAAAAAAAAATAATGCGTTACTTTACTAGTTACGTGAAAAAAGTAATATTATTACGTAACTTGCGTTACTTGTAATGCGCTATCCCCAACACTGTACGTAATATCTAACACTAAGGACGCTTATTTTTATGTAATATAATCAACTGTCTGTATGCAGTGAAATGTTCTGTCACATGGAGGCGCTCATGTTTCATTTTTATAAGTCTGTATCGAGACCAGAGAAAGTACAGCAGAGGGAGCTGTGGCCTGAAATATATATGCATTTACATTTAAACCAACCTTTGAAATACTATTAATAATAAAAAAAAGTCTCTTCCGCTCACCAAGCCTGCATTTGAAGTACTGGAAAAACAGTAAAATATTGAAAGATTTTCTTTTTTTTATATATAACTGCTTTCTATTTAAATATATTTAAAATATAATTTATTCCTGTGATTTCAAAACTGAATTTTTATCATCATTACTCCATTAGAAAACATTCTAATATTCTTTTTGAGAATTGCTGCTCAAAAAAAAACAAAACAAAACAAAAAAAACATTGCAGAATAGTATTTTTCAGGTTTCTTTGATGAATAGAAAGTTCAGAAGAACAGCTTTTATCTGAAATAGACGTCAGTCTTTATCATCACTTTTGATCAGCATTATACTGGCTCCAAGCTTTTGAATGGTATAGTGTGTAATGTTACAAAATAATGTTTATTTCTATTCATCAAAGAATCCTAAAAAAATGTACTTAAGTGTTTTAAATATTGATAATATTAATAACAATGTTTCTTGAGCTGCAAATCATTATATTAGAATGATTACTGAAGGATCATGTGATGCTGAAGACTGGAGTAATGATGCTGAAAATTGTGCTTTGATCACAGGAATAAATTACATCTTAAAATATATTCAAACAGAAAAGAGTTATTTTAAATAGTAAAAATATTTAAACATTTTACTGTTTTTGCTGTACTTTGGATCAAATAAATGCCAGCTTGGTGAGCAAAACACATTACCAGTCAAAAGTTTGTGTGTATATATATATGCACTTAGATATTCTGTTGTCACTTGATGTGAATTTTTAGTGGATCTTGAGCTTTGAATTTGTTTGCCGTTCAAATGAAACACTTGTGAATGAGGTCTGTTGTTTTAATCCACTACACAACGCCAAGTAACATCCATATCTTTATTTTATTGTAAAATAATCAGTACTGTGTAACACAAGTTTGATTTAAAAAATAATTTAAAATAAATATAAAACATAATTAAATACAATTAAGACATAGACATTAGACATACAATTTTTAAATGTTCATACTTGAAGAAATGCAAATGTTCATACTTGAATTCAACATGAATTTACCGTTCCCAACACAAACCTTACACACAGTGGGAAAAAAAATAAATAAATAAACCCCCAGACAGATAGATCAACTCATACAGGTTTGTAACGCTGAACAAATCCAGATTATAAACTGTACATGGTACATACTCTCTGGAAATGTGTTTATGGATCAAATCTGATTCTTAACTCAGGATAACTTTTTGATTTTCAAGTGTGAAGTTGGTGGTTCGCTCAGTCGGCGTCTCGAACATTTCCACCCTCTCGCCGTCATCGAAAGCTGTGGTAATAAACCATCCACGATGTTTAACGGATTCAAAAGTGTTGTTAGCCGTTCCAGTCTCCTTCCTGAAGAAAAGGAGGCTGTCGTACCCATTCGGGTCATCGACTTTAATAGTGTCTAAGGGGCCACTGACCTCCTAAAGCAATAAAAAAAACAGATTTAATTCCTCATTTTATAATGCTGGAGACATATTTGGGGGAAGGTTAATGTGTTTGTAGTGCACGCACCTTCAAGACCAGTTTGGGCGAAGAACCATCAGGCTGGGTACAAGCAAGGTAGAGGCTGCTGTTGGAGATTCCCAGGCACACAGGAAGGCCGTCGTTTTTCAGGCCACTCGAGACGTATGTTGACATACTGAACCGCACTGAGAGACACAGAAAATGCATAGCGGAGACGTTAAAAAGACATTTCTGAAGCCATGCGTTTAAATGCTAAAGCTTGTTATAAAGATTTACCTTTCAGTTGAATGTTTCCTCCACTCAGTGTCACAGCCTTCAAATGAAGATCTGGGCGGTTTTGTGCATCGCTCAGCACCAGAGACTTTTGGTACTTGTCGCAAATGTTGCACTGCAAGGTCCGGCTGCTCTTAGAGTAAATGCCTGACGCATCAAGCGGCTTAATCAGACGCTCTGTGGAAATAAGAACAAATGCTTAAAGATTTTGGTAGTCAATTTTCCTTTTGGGGCAACTAATACATTTAGTTTGACATTGCAGATTCATATTAATACTATAACTGATCCAAAAATTCAATATACACTACTAGTCAAAAGGTTTATTTGATCTGGTGTACAGCAAGAACAGTAAAATTTTGAAATATTTGTACTATTTAAAATGAATATATTTTAAAATATAATTTATGCCTGTGATGCAACGCTGAATTTTCAGCATAATTACCCCAGTCTTCAGTCTCACATGATCCTTCAGAAATCATTCTAATATTCTGATTTGCTGATTAAGAAACTATTATTATTACTGTCAATATTTAACATCTAAAATAAGCTACCAACAAAAAGCTTGGAGTAAGTATATTTTTGGTGGGAGTAAAATGATAGAAATGAGTACTTTTATTTAACGAGGATGCTTTAAATGGATCAACAGTGATGCTAAAGACATTTAAAGATTTCTGTTTTATATAAATGCTATTCTTCTGAACCTTTCTTCCTGAACAATTCTATTCAAGCTGTTCTCAGCATAATAATCAATTAAATGCAACAATCAATAAATGCAAGTCAGAATATTAGAATGATTTCTGAAAGATCATGTGGCACTGAAGACTGGAATAAAGATGCTAAAAATTCAGATTTGAAATCACAGGAATAAATTGTATTCTGAAATATATTTAAATGGTAAAAATGTTTCACATTTTGCTGTTTTTGCTGTAGTTCAGATCAAATAAATGCAGGCTTGGAGAGCAGAAGCGATTTCTTAAAAATCTTTTGACTGGTAGTGTATATATCATTTTGTTTGCACATTGCTTTTAACCATGAAATTTGACATTCAAATTGACCCACAAACATCAAAAAGTCGCCAAATATGAATTAACAATAGGTTAACCAGTATTTCCGACAACTCGACGAATAATCTGGGTCAAATTGACCAGCTACACAATATAATGGTTAAGGTGGGGAGTATGGTTTGGTGACATTGACCAACTATCAAACCACCAGTTTTAGCAGTTTAAAAGTTTGCTGATGGTACCTTCAATCACATTCTCAAAGAAGGCGCTGAGCAGCGCCTCTTCATGAAACTCGCTAGGAGACATTTGCTTGAAGTGCTTCATCCTTTCCAAAGCGATGACTATGTTTACCACCTGCCTCAGGCTGTGAGGATGTGGTGACAGCTTCAGTTGGATGTCTTCAAGCATGTTGCACTGGCAACTCTGGAGAAAGAAAAACAAAACTATGTTTTAGAAGACTTAACATGAATCAGATCATATCCATGAGCATATTTTAATTATCAGTGCAACTCACCATGGCTAGTGGATTAGGGCATTCCAGTTCATCAAAAGGAGCACTGTAGGTAAATTGTAAAATGCACAGTTTAGCAAACGAACAAAATATATCAGGAAAACAAAGCTAACGAAACAGCATGATGGTAAATGCATCCTTTTTTAAAGCCTGCATTTATTTGATCTTGTACTATTTAAAATAACTGTTTTCTATCTGAATATATTTTCAAATGTAATTTATTCCTGTGATGCAAAGCTGAATTTTCAGCATCATTAAGTCACATGATCCTTCAGAAATCATTCTAATATTTTCTATCTAAAATAAGCTTTTTGTAACATACACTATACCAACAAAAAGCGAGTCAGTATATTTGTTGTGGGAGTAAAATGATAGAAATGAATACTTTTATGTAGCGAGGATGCTTTAAATGGATCAAAAGTGACATTTAAAGATTTCTATTTTATATAAATGCTATTCTTCTGAGCCTTTGTTTCAAAGAAACCTGAACTACTTGCAATAATAATAAAAAAAATAATATACAAAACAAGCGACACTTACCACTCCGAAGCCAAAATACTAATATATCCTTTGCATGCCATCGTTCTAAAACAAAGCATAAAACGAAACGGTGAGAATTGGTTTAAATCAAGGTTTAAATCAAGACGTCAATATAAACACTACGCCACATACCAGTCGTTTAGTTCAGATGCCTTTTCGGAGTAACTGAGTTGGTTAAATCGTTGTTTCTCTTGGAAGACTCTTCGGCTGGATGTGTTTCTGACAGTGGAAGTGTCTTCTTATATATCCGTCTGCAGCGGGAATTTCCCCTTTGAGAAAGGCGAGCAAAGCTTTCCCACAAAGGAGAAGAAGTTTGTAAATTTCGACATAATAGTGGCATTTGTTCCTTTGAAATGCAAATAAACTTGGATACTTTCCTTTATTACATAGCTGTCTCGAAGCAAGACATAATTATTTTAATTTTCTCTTGTAAAAATAGGAAGTTGTGCACGTCCGCGTGCACAGGCTCATTTTGTCGTCAGGTGTTCTAACAAAATGCTACCTGTCAGATTATGCTACCAACACTGTATTTTTCATACTGTAAGGTTAGGTTTAGGGCTGATAACGTTTATAACGCCTCACACCATATTAATATCATGCTGGAAGCAAAATCTGATAGGCAGCTAGCATTTTTTTCGTTGTCGAACTATGCTACCATCTGTTTGAATGGGAGGTAGCAAAATCTGACAGGACACCGGATTTAAAATACATTAAAGAAAATGCAAATAATGCATAGAATAATTTGTATACAGTCACTGACATGTATAATGTCTATATTTTTAAAATATGCATTCAAAAATTATCTATCAATGTACTTTTTATAGTGTTATTAATCGACGTTTTAAAACATGAATTAACTCTGTTGAAAAAAAAAAACAGCATTTGCTAGTTAAAGGTTTTGATGCTGGTTTAAGCTGGTCCTTGCTGGTTTATGATGACCAGCCAAGGACCAGCATAAACTGGCTCAAACCAGCATCTCAGTTTTACACGTGTCTGTTATTTATTAACTTAAAATTGTTGTTTTAAACGTTGTCCAGTTGTTTTATTAAACTACATTTAAAAAACATGAATTAAACAAACAAATGTAAATATAACTATTAATTTGTCCATTTAAAAAGTGATTTATTTCTGTACTTTTTTAGTTTTTAAGTATTAAATTGACACCGATTCATTTTATTTTTAAGTGGCACTTCCAGTCCTCCATAATGGTGATGATCATTCTGTATTCACTTAATTAAAAGTCAGTTTGATACTGTAAATCAATTTTATCAAAATTATTAAGTCTTAAAAAAATGCAGAGAAGCAATTAATTAAAGTAATTAAAATGGTAAAAACCAACAAAACAATTAAATTCAAGATAGCATGACAGTTTTTCTTAATAGTATAAGTATTTTTGCATTATTAGGCATGCAATAAGAAAAATGTTATATAAAAATGGTAAAATATGGTAAAAATGAACTGATTATTAAAGGCTTTTCAACAAATAAATGACAAAACATTAAACATGTAAAAGAATACAAATGTAAAAGTCCGCACATATGAACCTATTGTTTTGTTCTGCAAAAATTGTAATTACGCAGTTGGTTTTTTTGTGGTCACTTGATCTGCTTTTGCAATACTATGATGTTGCAATATTTTGCCTGATGTAACTGAAGTTTTTATTCATGATGTATGTCACACCACAAAACCAGTCATAAGGTTTTTTTTTTTTTTATTGAAAAGTTAAATGTATGGTTTGTTAGGATAGGACAATATACAACATACAACTTATTTAAAAAAATCTGGTATCTGAGGGTGCAAAAAAACAAACAAAAAACCTGAATATTGAGATAATCGTCTTTAAAGTTCTCCAAATTAAGTTCTTAGCAATGCATATTACTAATAAAAATTAAGCGTTGATATATTTACAGTAGTTCACTTGGAAAATTATCTTTATTTAATATCCTAATGATTTTTGACACATACAATGTATTGTTGGCTATTGCTACAAATATACCCGTGCTACTTAAGACTGGTTTTGTGGTCCAGGGTCACATATGTTTGATCACAATTAATCGTTTGACAGCTCTAGAAACTGAAAACATCACAGTTACTTAAAAGTAACCCATTGTGACAACTAGCCCCATTGTTGAACTTGAAAGAAATGTTAGACCGCTTCTTACCTAAAATGTTGTCTTGTTGAGTCTCCGTGCATGCAGTGTTACTGTTTGTGATGTGAGGAGCAGTACATCTCTTCAGGTGCGTATGTCTTGAGATCACTTGAGACTGATCTTGAGACATGATCCCTTAAAAAAAGGCAGTGACTCACGCAAGCCCCACTGCAAGAACCAGATAACAGCTCATAATATCACCTTCAGGGGTCAGAGAGGTCAAACAGCTAATGATAAAGAAATAAGATAAAGAAAGATGACAGTTATTAAAGAAAGTGTCATTAATGTGTTTATGATGTTCTCATTCAGTGGGGTGGGATTTTTTTTTTTTTTTTTTTTGCATTTTTAAGTTGAATGTTTTTTTTTTTCATTGCAAATTATATCATTTGCATAACAATATTTAAGTGAAAAGTTGAGCTTATACATTACACATGCAGTCCATATAACCAATGTCACATTTTTTTAAATAAAATGTCAACGTATTTGGATTTATTTATTTTT
This sequence comes from Cirrhinus molitorella, assembly GCA_033026305.1. Classification (NCBI taxonomy): domain Eukaryota; kingdom Metazoa; phylum Chordata; class Actinopteri; order Cypriniformes; family Cyprinidae; genus Cirrhinus; species Cirrhinus molitorella. The sequence continues at coordinate 8,853,683 of CM065139.1, forward strand.
TTGAGATTCAATCATTAATTTTCAATGTTTAAATGACTCGCACAAGCAATGTTGTCTGCGCACAAGTCCACATGAACACGAAAATTAAGGTGACAGAACATTTTAAAGGTGCACTATGTATGAATTAGTCTGCGGTTTTCCCACAGAATCTGGCTACTTTAACAAGGTTGCCACGAGTTAAAGCGACCCCAGTAATGTGATATATAGCCTCTGGAATATGAGTTTTACCAGGAGAACCCTGCCAAAAAAATGTGTATTTTACCCTCCGAAATGTGAATGGGTTAGTTCAACAGAGCAGGATTTCTTGTGAAAACCTGGCAACCCTGGAAATGACCACTGCAGTCCAAATTCTAAATATTGGAGCGTTGTTTTTCTCACCTACTCCTCCTTCAGATGCAACCTCTTGCGGGTTGCCAGGTTGATAAGATAAGAGTAGGCGAGAAAAACAACTCTCCAATATTTTAGAATTTGGACTGCAGTGGTCATTTCCAGGGTTGCCAGGTTTTCACAAGAAATCCTGCTCTGTTCCAACTCAAAATTAACCCAAATACAATTTTTTTTTTTGGCAGGGTTCTCCTGGCAAAACTCACATTCCAGGAGCTATACGTCACATTATTGGGGTCGCTTCAACTCGTGGCAACATTGTTAAAGTAGCCCAATTCCGTGGGAAAACCACAGACTTGGCAACACTGCCTAATTCAGTAATATTAAGTGCTCTTTTATTAAACAAACTAAGTAACCTTAAGTTATGACTACATGTCATTTCTGGTTGTGCGCAATTTCTCCTTTGCAAAAACGATGCATAAATCAAAAGTAGGTCTGTCACTTAATTCGGATCGCGATATAGACAAGTGTCTGTGAAGATTAAAATGCAAAAAGATGGCTTAAATATTAATGCTGCATGTACGCTTGTCTCTGTATGTATGTATGGCGGACACGCTGTTTTGTTTACTACGCATATACTGAGGCACATGTGATGCTTGTGGTGATTTTCGGCCTCTGCATCTCTATATGATGACATTAGCACATAAGCTTAATCTCCAGAGCTGCTGTGAGAGTCACTTAATGATAATTTTACTGTTTCATTTGAGAAAACTAGCAGGGTTGCCAGGTTTTCACAACAAAACCCGCACAATTGCTACTCAAAACTAGCCAAAAACTAGCCCAATGGCGTTTCGAGGGTGGTCCCCCGTTAAAAATCATGCTCTAGGGGGATGAAATACATGTTTTTTTTGTCAGGGTTCCCCTGGTAAATTCGCATCAGGGGCTAAATATGACGTTATTGGGGTCGATTCAACCCGCGGACATCAAAAACAACCCACGGTAACAGTGTTAAAGTAGCTTAATTCCACGGGAAAACCGCAGACTTGGCAACACTGAAAACTAGTCTAGTAGCATCATGCTGTATACACACAGAAACTTCACAGTAACCTGTCAAAATAAAAGTACAGTTTAACGTGTAACAAAAATATATTGCTCTTGTACAGTATAATGTACATCTTTATATATTGCCCCCCCCCCCCAAAAAAACATAAACCTAGAGGAAACTGCAGCTATAACGTAACGAAGCCTTGTCTACTGAAATCAGCCAATTTACTTGGTTTGATACACGCTCCGAACCACTGTTTTGAAACAAATGATTCTCTAAGGTTTCGAAGCTTCATAAAGCAGTGTTTTTATGCACATTTCAAAGTAGAATAACTGGGTGTAGCACTGATTTTTGGGAAAAGAAGTATGTGATGTTTCATTGGTGTTTCATAAATATCAGCAAACATTATATTTTGTAAAGTCATGCAAATACAAAACCCCTTTTTACTAATTAAAACCCTGTTCAACTTGATTTAGACTTTAATATACGTAATCTTATTAACTTTCATTCTCACTGACATCATACAGAAAAAGTTGGTTAATTCGGGGTGAATTAATTATCTTTTCTAGTGTAAGGCAGAATGTCCATTATGTGCTTATTATGAAAATGAATTCTTCAACAGACAGGGTTTTTAGGTGTTTTGTCTAGTTAGGCAATCCCCATTCACTTGGTTAACCAAATATTAGGGCAAGAATGTCCAGCAGAATTTCTGCGTTTTTGAAACTTCCTTGATTAGCTTCTGCAAAATGCTGGTATAAAATGCTAGCTTCAGATGCACTGTTACTTTATGTCAGGAGAATACATTAAAATCAGCTCATAAAAACAGCTGTAGATTTAGTACTATTTTAAATCTGTCACAGTCCCACCTGTGGGACACTTGGTGCTCTTTTTTCCGTTGTTCTTTTTCTCTATCAAATGTATAAGTAATCATCATAAATTATATATCGTTTGAAAGCTTAGAAGCCCAAGAATCATCTGTGAAAACTCTTGTAAAATCAGACATTGTGTTACCATGGAAATGGTACTTAAAATCTTTTGGTGGTCTCCTCCCCCTTAGTGTCAATTGTCATGCATTACGTTTTTTTTTTTTATAATCAAAACTTTTTATAATCTTGACAAAAAACATTGTAAGGGTCCGAGTCTCAGAATTCCATATTTGGTGGTTATTTCATGATAGAAGTAAGACTAGAGAAATGTAGACATTTGTGACAGAAAAATGCATTTAAAAAAATATATGGAGTTTCAATGGCACTCGGGGGCTGTTTGTGGTATGACACGCTAAATAAACTTTCACAGGAACCTCAATGTTTTTTCATATCAACTTCAAATTTGGAGCATAACTTATTTAGACATAGGGCTTCAATTTAATCGCAATTTAAAAAATGTAATATAACATTTTTTTCATGTCAGATATAATACAATTTGTACAGTGCATTTTCTTTACAGTAAATTTAAACTAATATAACTTATTGAGTGTTTACTTTTTATGAAACAAATTCCATTGTCTTCTTAATAAAACAGACCAACCTCAAAGTATTCCAAAGTGTTCATGAATTATAACAGTTTAAGTTTGGATAGTGCTCATTTTAAAAAATGGGGGCATTTAAAAAATGCTACTGTATTTTCAAGAGGTTTCTGTTAGGCCAGACAACAGACACAATCAGTCAGGATTTGTTAACAGCTGTAGTAAGAAACAGGAAATCATGACACGATAAACAATGCCCCACCCCTGCAAAGCCAGTTTACCCCGGACTTTCTGCCAGTCCATATCCTGCTACCCCATGACTCAGTCTTTCTAGGTGTGTTTCGAAAGGATGTGTGTAAACGTTGTTGCATCATTAGGCATACAGTTGTAATATTATATAGGCTAGTTTCATCATACATCTCAAATTCTGGTTTCATGTTGTCTTGTCCAGTTTCACAGAGATCTGACTGGGTTTGTGAAGGAGGAAAGAGGGATAAAAATGTAGTCACTTGAAGTCATTTTAAACATTTGAAGTGGATCGAAGGAGTTCATCGGGAATTGTTTTGGTTTTTGGACAACTTTGATGAAAGGTTTCCAATGTTGACGACTGTACTATAAGCTAATATTACTATAAGCTATAATATTTGATATAAATGTTATTGTTGCAGTTGTTTAAACCATATAAGCCTTGATGGTATGATGATATACGCTACCGTTCAAAAGTTTGGAGTCAAGAAATTAATACTTTTAACTCGGTAACAATTCATTTAATTGATCAAACACATAAGTAAAGGCATTTATTATGTTACAAAACCTCTCTGTTTCAAATAACGGATGTTAGTAATAATCAGAAATGTTTCTTGAGCAGCAAATAAGCATGATTTCTAAAGGTTATTGTGACACTGAAGACGATGATGCTGAATGATGCTGAAAATTCAGCTTGGCTTTACACTAATAACAAACATTTCAATATATAGTCAAAACTGTTTTTTAAACAGTAATAATATTTTACAATATTACTGATTTTTGTGTATTTTTGATCATGTAAATGCAGCCTTGGTAAACATTTGAATGGTATATGCATGCAGAAGTATGACTTAACCTTGTTTGTACTTCTGCTTCCAAATATGGTCTTCTGCCATTTCCTGCTTGTAAAAGGAAATTGGTCATAAGGTTGTGAAAAAAACAAAAAAACACCACAACTACTCATAGGTAAAAAAATTAGTATTTAAGTTTTACAGATTGAAGAATAATAAATAAATAAAAGCAGAAGCTTTTACCTGTAAATATTTTTTGGCTGTATATGATATGCCAAAAAAAAAAAAACAATTATATATATATATATATATATACACTACCGTTCAAAAGTTTGGGGTCAGTAAGACTTCAAGGCTGCATTTATTTTTATCAAAAATACAGAAAATAAACTGTAATATTACAAAATGTTATTACAATAGAAAATAATGGTTTTTATTTTCATATACTTTAAAATATTATTTATTCCTGTGATGCAATGCTGATTTTTCATCAGCTGTTACTCAGTTTCCCAGGCTTAAGTGTCACATGATCTCTCAGAAATCATTCTGATATTCTGAATTATTAGTAGAATTATCAGTTTTGGAAACAGTTGTGCTGCCAATGTTTTTTTTTTTTTTTTTTTGAACCTGTATTTTTTTCTTTCAAGAACAACGTTTATTCAAACTATAAATCTTTTCTAGCAATGTAAATCTATTATGTCACTTTTTATTAATGTAACAATTTATTCATTTCTTTCAAAAATGAATAAATGAATAAATATTTACTGACCCCAAACTTTTGAACGGTAGTGTATATATATATATATAAATAACACAGTACATTAGTTAGCACATTAAAAATTAAAGATGTTAGAAAACTGGAAAAATAAAGGTTCAAACTGTCAAATAATTTTGATGTTTTCACGCTACAGATTTTTATTATATATTTATATATATATATATATATATATATATATATATTTTTTTTTTATGTTTTTGACTGCATCTGCCTTGGGATAATATAGATATTAATTATATTTAATATATTTATATTAATTAATTAATATACAGTCATGTGAATAAGTTAGGACACCCTATTGAATTCCATGGTTTTCTCTATCAGGACATCATAAAAAAAATATATCTGGTCCTTGACAGGCCTTCAATTTTGGAAAATCTCTGATGAACAACAATACATGACATACTGCACCATGTCATTATTTATTTAATAAAAATAAAGCCAAAATGGACAAAACAAAGTTAGGACACCCTTACTCTTAACATAGGATTTAAGAGGGTAAATAGCAGTTAGACACTGCTAATCAAATGCCTTTGATTAACTGATCATCAGCAAGAGTTAGCACATCTATAAAAGCAGACTTTTTGGCAGTTTGCTGCTCTGGAGCTTTCAGGTGTGTGTTAACACAATGCCAAAGAGAAAAGACATCAGCAATGATCTTGGAGTAGCAGTTGTTGCTGCCATCAATCTGGGAAGAGTAACACGGCCATTTCCAAACGATTTATAAGTCTATAATTCCACAGTGAGGAACATTACTCACAAGTGGAAGACATTCAAGACAGACCCAGAAGTGGATGTCCCTGGAAGTTCACCCCAAGATCAGACCATGCAATATTCAAAGAATTGGCAGACAACCTAAGAACTTCACCACAGACTTGACAGGCCTCAGTTAACATTTTAAATGAAAAAATTAGAAAAATATGGGACAAATATGGCATTTTTGGAAGGCTTGCCAGAAGAAAACCTCTTCCGTCTAAAAAAGCATGGCAGCATGGTTTAGGTTTGCAAAGTTCCATCTGAACAAACCATAAGACGTCTAGAGCAATGTCCTCTGACATTCTCAGACGAGACCAGAGTGGAGATGTTTGGCCATAATGCACTGTGCCGAGTTTTGTGAAAACCTGTAGAGCATATCAGCACAAAACACCTCATATCAAAAGTCACATATGCAGGTGGAGGGCTGATGACTTTGGGGTTGTTTTGTAGCCTCAGGACCTGGGGACCTCACAGTCATTGAAGCGACCATGAACTCCTCTGTACAGTTGAAGACAAAATGATTAGCCCCCATGTGAATTTTTTCTTTTAGAATATTTCCCAAGTGATGTTTAACAGAGCAAGAGAATGTTTTCACATTATTTCTTTTATTTCTTTCTTCTAGAGAAAGTCTGATTTCTTATAGTTGCTTGAATAAAAGAATTAAAAAAATCAATCAATAAAAAAACTGCTAAGGTCAATATTATTAGCCCCCTTGAGAAATTACTAGTTTGATTAGCTATAAAACAAACCACTGTTGTCCAATGACTTGCCAAATTAACCTAATTTGCCAGATTAATCTAATTAACCTAGTTAAGCCTTTAAATTGCTCTTTAAGCTGAGGATTAGTATCTTGCGAAACAACTAGTACAATAATATGCACTGCCATCAAGGCAAAGACAAAAGAAATTAGTTTGGACTTGAGAGAAAGAATTGTTAATGCTCATAAAGATGGAGAAGGATGCACACGTTTATCGAAGCGTTTTCAAGTGTCAAGAACTGCAGTGAGATGCATTATCAAGAAGTTTAAAGAGACCAACACAGTGGAGAACAAGAAGGGCAGAGGCAGGAAGTGAAAGATTTCAAAAACTTTGGAAAGAAAACTAGTGAGAGAGGTTTCTAAAGACCCAAAAACAACTGCCAAGACACTAGTGAATGACCTAGCCAAGTCTAGAATTGATGTCTCAACGAAGACAGTCACTAGAGCCCTGCACAGGAATGAACTGCGAGGTTACCGACCAAGAAAGACTCCACTTCTGAAGAAGAGACACCTCCAAGCTAGAATGAAGTTTGCTAAGGACAACCTGGGGGAATGTGATGCATACTGGAAACATGTCCTTTGGTCAGCTAGAGCTTTTTGGCCATAGAGATGTTGCCTATGTTTGGAGAAAGAAGGAAGAGGCATTCAACCCCAAGAACAGCGTTCCCACAGTGAAACATGGTGGTGGGAGTATAATGCTGTGGGGATGTTTCTGTGCGCTTGGAACTGGGAATCTCGTCAGGGTTGAAGGAAACATGAAAAAGGAAGACTATAAGAAGATTTTGAAAGACAACCTCAGACAGTCTGCAAAAAAACTTGGTTTGGGTCGACATTTTGTCTTCCAGCATGATAACGAACCAAAGCATACCTCACTTCTGGTAAAGAAATACTTCCAAATGAGCAAAGTGAGTGTACTTGACTGGCCTGCACAAAGCCCAGAGTTGAATCCAATAGAAAATCTGTGGGGCACACTAAAGTCAAGAGTTTGTGCCAGAAGACCAACAAATCTGGCGGAGCTTGAGAGATTTGCTAAGGAAGAATGGGCTGTCATTCCTCAGGAGACATGCTTGAAACTTGTTGAGAACTACAGCAAACGACTAAAGGCTGCTATCAAGCAAAAGGGATACACTATTGACTATTAACATCAGAGGGGTAATCATTTTGACCACTAGACTTTTTCAAATTCTTGGTTATACATTTATTTCTAGTTGTATTACAAACCCTAAAAGCTTCCTGAATAAAGTATTATGTTTAAAAATGCTGTGTTGATAAAATCGTCTTTCTGTTAAACAACAATTATGAAATGTTTTATAAGGGGCTAATAATTTTGTCTTTAACTGTATATCATATTATCTGAAGTAAAATCTGAGGCATCCGTCCGACGGCTAAAATTGGGGTCATACAACAGGGCAATGATCCCAAGCACACCTGCAAATCTACAACAGAACGGCTGAAAAGAAAAGAATCAAGGTGTTGCAGTGGCCCAGTCAAAGTCCAGACCTCATCCTGACTCTTTTGTAAAGAAGAGTGGGCCAAAATTCCCCATGAAGAGATAAAGTCATACAGGAAATTATTACTTCAAGTTATTACTGCTAAAAGTGGATCTACAAGCAATTGAATCATAGGGTGTCCTAACTTTGTCACAAATGGCATTTCCATCTTGGCTCTATTTTTGTTAAATGAATAATGACACTGTGTGATTTGTCATGTAATGTTGTTCATCTGAGTATTCATGTTTCCAAATGTTAAGGAGCAGATAATGTTTTATTATGTCCTGATAGAGAAAATCATTGATTTGAATAAGGTGTCCTTACTTTTTCACATGGCTGTATATATAGATTTAAGTCTATTTCATTTATGTTCTTTATATTTAGTTCTACAGATGTATGACAGCTCATCTGACTACATCCTTGGCCAAAAACAGGATTCAACAGAAGCATGACCTTAACCACCAATGTGGCTTGTTTTCGACCAAATTCTTTGGAAATGAAACTTACTCAACTAATAAGTGAGAATTTTGATCCTTATAAACACCACAAGACACAAGCAGTCATTTTTATAGCAAATAAAACACATAAGGAAACTAAACTGAAAGTGCTGTGCACAATACCAATAACCACAGAGAGAGCTTTTGGACAATTAAGTCACTTTTAAACAACGTCATGGTATTAGATTAGTGTCTGAATGTAATTTTTTGTATTTTTGTGAGTGTAGGGAGCCCCGTTGTAAATATATATCGCTGTTGTAATTACAGTGGATGTCGCCGTAAAGCAATCAGCCTTTTTACCAAACTTACATGCTTACAAAACACGTTTGGGAAGAAAACAGAAGCCATTCGCCTTATTAAAAGTCACAAGTATCAGAAGAATTTATGTCCAGGATTTCTAATGTCTGGGGTTTGGCTTTTCATACATGGTGCCTTGTACATAAGCGACCAATCGTGGCGTGCAAGAAGGCGGGATCTACAGTAAATGATCGAAGCAATGCAAATACTCATACGTTTCGAAGCCCATTTCTGCCATGCAAGAAAACAATTCATGCCTTAAAAAGTCTAAATTATGACATGCTTAAGTCATGAAAAAGTTTAAATTGTCATAATTTTGACTTTTGAAGTCATAAAAATCATACTTTACGACTTTAAAAATCATAATTACGAGATAAAAAAGCCGAAATTATGACACAAGTCATAATTATGAGATGTAAAGTATGACTTAAGTTTTAATCTTACTTAATCTTGTAATTATGACTTATCATAATTGTGACTTTTAATCTTGTAATTATGACTTAAATGTCATAATTTTGACATTTTATCTTATAATTGACTTTTAATCTTGTAATTATGACTTAAGTATGTCATCATTTTGATTTAAGTATGTCATGATTTTGATTTAGATATGTCGTAATTTTGACTTTTTATCTTGTAATTATGACTTATGTCATCATTTTGACTTTTTATCTCACAATTATGGCTTTTAATCTTGTAATTATGACTTAAGTATGTCATCATTTTGACATTTTATCTCATAATTATGACTTTTAATCTTGTAATTATGACTCAAGTATGTCATAATTATGATTTAAATATGTCATGATTTTGATTTAGATATGTCATCATTTTGACTTTTTATCTCATAATTATGGCTTTTAATCTTGTAATTATGACTTAAGTATGTCATCATTATGATTTAAGTATGTCATAATTTTGATTTAGATGTCATAATTTTGACTTTTTATCTCGTAATTATGACTTAAGTATGTCAATTTAAACTTTTTATCTCATGTTATGGCTTTTAATCTTGTAATTATGACTTAAGTATGTCAATTTCAACTTTTTATCTCATAATTATGGCTTTTAATAATTATGGCTTTTGATCTTGTAATTATGAATTAAGTATGTCACAATTTTGACTTTTTATCTTGTAATTATGACTTAATTAATTAATAATCATAATTTTGGCTTTTTATCTCATAATTTCAATTTAGTATGTCATAATTTTGACTCTTTTTACGTGGCAGAAATATGCTTCTAAATGTACGTATGACTGTAGCCTACAGAAAAACAAAAACATTTGACATTTGAGTCAAAAAAAAAAAAGTAGGTGACGGATTGCCAACATACTGCAAACATAATACAAAATGAAGGACAATCAGTTTAGCACTGGGGTGTGTTTATTTCCTATGAAAGAGTCGATATCAAGAGCATTCAATGGCTTATGTACAATACAGAGAAGATTTGAATCTCAACTACCAAAAATGGCTGGTCAGAAGTAAAAGTGTGTTTGAATCCCTGGTAAAATCTGCGCTTGTACCTGAAGAACTGACATCGGCCAGCAACTGTTCCCGCTTCACAATGATTCAGAAGTTTATTAATTTACAGTAATCTCTAACCTATGCAAAAATCCCAGCATTTCTCTTGATAAATAGAGTAAGACAAGAAAAGGATTTTTATCTATATATATATATATATATTATACATTCGTTATTTTGTGACCATATAAATTGACTTTTACAACAGAACAAACAGTACAACATTTTGAACAGAAGAAAAATATTTACTTGGATCACACACTGATCGGTGCGGTCAGTTTTTAGCGGATGGGTTATAATGGCAGCAACATAAATAAGCACACTTGTAAATAACTGCTTAAAATGGTTACATGACTATTTGCATCAATAAAACAACAAACAAAGGCTTGAATTTCTTGTACATAAAGTATATCCTGAAAACTATTTCCAAATTACACACTACCCTTCAAAAGTTTGGGGTCATTACGATGTTTTTTTTTTTTTGAAGAAGAAATGAATACTCAAATTATTAAAGACGTTTAAGATTTCCATTTCAAATAAACGCTCTTTCAGTAAATACTGAAAGAAATGTATCAGTCTCCACAAAAACATGAAGCAGCACGACTGTTTTCAGCATTGATAATAAGACGTTTCTTGAGCAGCAAATCAGCATATCAGAAAGACTGGAGTAATGATGTTGAAAATTCAGCTTTGCTTCACTGGAATAAATTACATTTTAAAACATATTCAAAGAGAAAACAGATATTTTAAACTGAAATAATATTTCACAATTTTGTACTGCATTTTTGATCAAATAAACATCCTTGGCGAGCACAAGAAAAATTAATTATTCCAAACATTTTGAATGGTAGTGTAGGCAATAATGTCATAAAGTCACTTAAAATAAGAATCTAAGAATGTTTAAACCAAGCATGGATGGAATGGATAGCAAATTCATTATAACAGAACACCATGGGATGCTGGAAAAGCTTCGAGACTCATTAAGAAATGTTTAGGTTAATTACCCATCTACACAACGTTTCTATATTTCAAAAATATGATACAACCTCAAAAAACATTGGGATTTTCAGTATTGCTAAAATCTAATTTCATGTTAATCCGATGAAATGGTCAAGTTATTCCAATATAGGAAAGTTTGGACATTTTTTTGTTTATACTGTCAGCTAAATCCGCTACAGTCATGCAAGGCATTTAGTCACCTAATTTGCAGATGTTCTGAGATGCAGAATTAAAAGGCAGCCGGACATAGACATGCAGTGAAAAACTGGGTCAGGATCATGCAGATGTAACGTCACTCTCAGAAAGTGTTTTCCAGCAAATAATCAAACAATCTGAAGAGTTAGAGGGGAATATATTAGTCAAAAGTAATGCATAACACTGCAAGTAAATTTTCTATGTGGAAAAAAAGATCCAGCTTTGCGCTTTTAGCAAATTTCCGGTGGATAAACTTTCATTGGCACATACATATTGGGACATAAAAGGAATATTTCACCTAAGGACTCACCAAACTCGTCCAACCTGTCTTCAGAAAAACATTAATGTGGTAGTCACTGATTAATCTTTACCACTCTTAAAAGTTTTTGCAGCAGATGCTATACACTTTTAGGGGCCATTCTTTAGGGTATCAAAAATGGCTTTTCAGTTGGCATCACTACAAAAGGCCCCTTTCGGAACCTTTATGAGTGTAAAAGAACCATTTTAGAACCTTTCAGTGAGCAGCTCTTAAACGGAATGGCAATGGAATGGAACGTAAATTATGTTTCTTTTTTCAAATACGTAGTAGAAAACCCATGAAATATCTGTTATTCAAAAAACATTTTATACATATTTTGGACTATGTGGATTATGTGAAATGGTTGCACTCTACTGCCGCTGTTCTTTTTATCAGAAAATAAAATACTGATATGATGACCTCAGCTGCTGAAAGAGCTTAAGGGCTTACAGGTTCAAACCAAACGCCTTACCATCCCCACAATAAGTCTAAACGTCCCCGGATATCGAGTGAAATCCATGCTGGGAAACTCCTTCAGTGGCTGCAGCGCCCTGACAAGCGTCAGCATGTTTACATCCTGTCAGAATGACGTATCTATCACATGTCTGTGCCGTTCGTAAGCTCTTTCAGTAGCTGTTGTTGACTAAACGCCTCAAATGCTTCAGGGCTAAAGTAGAGAGAACAAAGACGTGGATCTTTAGGAAGTTTCATTCGTCCACAGGTATCTTCCTGTTGTTTTCAACTATTCTTATCACTAGGAAAGCAGTGAAGATTTACATCGCTTTTCTTCGACTGAAAATTACAACCAAAACTAAACAATGTGGCATCGTATCAGTATTTTATTTTCTGAGTAGCTCATTCCAAGTTGTGTTGTGGTAAAAAATAGCAAAAGTTAGCAGCAGTAGATCACCAAGTGCAACCATTTTACGCCATCAAAATAACGTTGCACATCATATATAAAACAATGTGGTTTTTTAAAGCAACATAATTTTTCTTATGGATTTTCCACTACATGTTTTAGTAAGAAACATAATTTATGTTATATTAAGCCACACAAGTTTTAATACCCTGGGTTGCCTTAAAGAAACGCTCCAATTTTGTTTTTTTTTGAAAATAGGACTAATTAACTCCTCTAGAGTTAAACAGATGAGTTTTACCATTTTTGAATCCATTCAGCAGATCTTCGGGTCTGCCGGTAGCACTTTTCATAGCTTAGCATAAATCATTGAATCTGATTAGACCATTAGCATCTCGTTCAAAAATGACTCTAGGGGGGTTGGAAAATGAGCCTATTTTCCAAAAAAAGTGGAGTGTTCCTTTAAAAAGAAATGTTCCAAAAGAGGGTTTTCGCAGTGATTCCATAGAAGAACCGTTTTAGTTCCCCAAAGCACCTTTAAAGGGTTTGCTCACCCAAAAATGAAAATTAGCCCACGTTTTACTCACCTTTTACGACTGTTTTCTTTCAGTCGAAGTTTTTTAAGCTTTATAATGGCAGTGTATGGGTGTTTCGGTTCAACAGTCCAAAAGTCGTCTAATAAAGTGCATCCATCCATAATAAAAAGTGCTCCACGCAGCTCCAGGGGGTGAATAAAGGCCTCCTGCAGTGAATCAATGCATTTTTGTAAGAAAAATATCCATACAGCCTCTAGCATATAGCCTCTAGCTAACTGACGTGCATGGAATCGTTAGCGCAAGATAGAGAAAAGTGATTATTACGTTTTAAATACGGATAGTTGTCTTACAAAAATGTGTTAATCCATTACAGGAGACCTTGATTCACCCCTCCGAAGCCATGTGGAGCACTTTTTTATTCAGGGTTCCCAGAGGTCATGGAATTTCTGGAATATTGTAGAATTTTGAAAGGTCTATTCCAGATATTGAAAGTCAGGGAATTTTATATTTGTTTTGTCCAAGTCATGGAATATCAGGGATTTTTGTTTGTTGCTTGAAATTTTTTGGTTTCTGCTTATCAAAATGTAGTTTTTCTATACCGTATTTTGTTTTACAGTGTTGTTTTATGCATTTTGCCTATTGTTATGGTTATGAGAGCATAAAAAACCTAAATTAATTTGTGTAGAAATAGTACCAAAAAAAAAAAAAAAGCAGTGTATATGTGTGTTTTGTACTAAAAATGTCTGTGAACAAGTAAATAAAAGCTTTCAAATGGATGGATCCATTCATTATAGGTCATGGAAATTCAGCTTTTCAGTCAGTGAAAGTCAGGGAATTTGACATTTGGCATAGGAACCCTGTTTATTATAGATGGATGCACTTTATTGGACTTCTTTTGGACTGTTGAACAGAAACACCCACCCAACGCTATTATAAAGCTTGGAAGAGCCAGAATAATTTTTAATATAACTCCGATTGGCTTCAACTGAAAGAAGAAAGTCATATTCACTTAAAATGCCTTGAGGGTGAGTAAATCATGGGCTAATTTAAATTTGTGGGTGAAATAACCCTTTAAGTGAACAGTTGAACATTTTAATCATCTAAAGAACTTTTTTCACTATAATGAACCCTTTGGTTACATGGATGTTGAAGGTTCCTCATGGAACCATTGATGCCAATATAGTGCTTGCCCAAAGGTTTGTGTTTAGAAGGCATTTAGATTAAATGGAAGATATCTGTGAAAAGACAAGATGTGTTTGGAGTGACATGAGGGTGAGTAAATGGCTATTTTCTGTCGCTCTGAACCAATTTTGGCACATTAGGGCTTGACGATTCAGGGCTGTAATACTGCTTATATGATACGACAGGGATAGTAAGATCTTGGCACACCATTTAATTTAGTAGCACATATGCACAAGCATACACTTTAAGGAAGTAAGTGAACTCAAACAGAGCGCAGAGGAAGCGACATCAGAGGGAACGGCTGAATAAGCAGAACAAGTGAGAGCAGATCCCGTCTGACCAGAAAGACATTTTTTTTTGTGTGTTTTCCTCAACAGTCCCTCCATCTGGCTCAAATCGCTGCATTCCAGGAGTAAAAGACTCATTTAAGACGACAAAAACAAATTAGTTGTCATAATAAAATCCTTGTGAGTTCTGCAGGAAGGTTAGATAGAAGGTCAAAACGCTCCTCTCTGGCTGTGAAGCTCCTCGTCTGGCCTGGATTCCTGGCTCTTACTCGCACCTGCAGAGCCCGGGAAACCAGAGTGAAACCGTTCGTCAAAAACAGTGTTTCATCATTCCCTGATAACATAATCTGACGTCATTCTGTGGTCGGTGGCCAAAATGACAAAAAATGTATTTAGCTGACAATTCAAATTATAGGCCAATGAATCATTACCGTTTCATCAGAAATTTGTTATTACTAGTAGCTTATTATCAGTAGATATGAGGTAAAAGGTCACATAAAGTTCACACGTGTGTATACACTGACGCACAAAAGTTTGGGATCAGTAAGACTTTTTGTTTTTTGTTTTTTAAAGAAGTCTCTTATGCTCATCGAGACTGCATTTATTTGATCAAAAATACAGAAAAAAAACAATAACACCGCAAAATGTTATTCCAATATAAAATAATGGTTTCTATTTTAATATACATTACAAATATATATTTTTTCTGTGATGCAAAGCTGAATTTTTATCATTACTCAAATTTTTCTTTTTATCATTACTCAGTTTTCAGTGTCACATGATCCTTCAGAAATCATTCTAATATGCTGATTTATTATCAATGTTGGAAACCAAATTTTTTTTTTTGGAACCTGTGATGTTTTTTCAGAATTCTTTATTCAAAAGATAATTGTTTTCTAACAATCTAAATCTATGCTATCACTTATTAATTTAACACATCCTTGCTGAATAAAAGTAATAATTTCTTTCGAAAAAGAAAGACTGACCCCAAACTTTTGTACAGTAGTGTATTTTGTTAACAGCTTTGCATCACAGGAATAAATGATATTTTACAGTATATTCAAATAGTAAACAGTTATTTTACATTGTAATAATATTTTTTTATCAAATAAATGCAGTTGTGATGAGCATAAGAAACTTATTTAAAAACATAAATATAAAAAGGCAGTATATTATATATATATATATATATATATATATATATATATATATATATATGAAGAGTTCAGATGCAAAACCAGCTAAAAGCAATCTCGGTCAAAAATGAGATAATGATACTGAGTGAATGCTCTCGACTACAGTGACACATTGCTGCCACATACATTGTTTTAACAAAATAACTGAAATAAAAGAAAACACCTCGTTTAACGAGAAAATATGTAGTTTTAATGAGATAATTGTTTTAATGAGAAAAGATGTCGTTTTTACGAGAAAAGATGTTTTAACAAGAAAACATTTCATCATAATGAAAAATTATGTTGTTTTCACGAAATAATTATGACGTTTTTACGAGAAAAGATATTGTTTTAATGAAAAAAGATGTTGTTTTAACGAGAAAACATCACATTTTTATGAGAAAAGATGTAGTTTTAATGAGAAAAGATGTTGTTAAAATGACATATCTTGTTATTACGACATAATCGAGTGGAAAAAATAGTAAGTGTGTGGCAGTGCCTCACCGTACTCAACAGATATTATACATCCATCAAATACTTTTACTTCAAACTCACTAAAATCCCACCCTCAGCCCAATCAGAAGTACCAGTACTTACATAGAAACCTATACATCAGAGCATTTTTTAAAGAAAGATGTCAGATTTAGAGGCTTTTGCATCTGAACTCTTCATATATAGACCAAAAAATAAATAACATTTGTAATTAGCAGTTTGATAGGGTGAAGGAACTTCATAAGTAGACCTACCTGGGCATTTATATCCTGTCTGAGTGTTTAATGTGGAGGTGCCAACAGACAGCATTAATATAGAAGAGGGTTATTTTGCAAAACGGTGGCATTAAAAAGTTAGGAGGAAAAAAACATTGCCTCAAGCTCATATCAGCGATGCATTCAAATATAACCGCTATGCGTATCATTTGACATGCACTGATGTGTCATACCAACCACCTGGTGGCTCTCTGTGATGCTGATGAAATACATGTTTCAAAACGTAACATACCATGCTTATCACTTGCATTTACCTCATGCAAAGCACACTAACAGTAGTTGTCAATTGCGTCAAAGAATGAAAAGTGGAGCTGAAAGTCTAATGGAGATAAAAAAGAGGGAGAAAATGAAGGGAAGGAGAGAAAAAGACAAAGAAAGAGAACACAGTCTTAGTTCAGCAGGAGAGGGCGATGAAGACAGAAGTTTCATAGACATTCCCGGTCGACCTGTTCTTGCATGTTTAGACTCCACAACATTCCACTGCTAGCAAATTACACAGAAACACGGGAAGAAGAAAATACGGCAAATCAAAAGCACAGAGAGTTATGTAGTCTGTGTCATGCGTGTGTGCCGGTGTGTTTCGTGAGACGTACCTTGAGTAGTGTTTTTCTCGTTCAGGAGTTTGGTTTGACTGTTGGGCAGGATCTTAATTTCGGGCGGGTCAGGGCTCTGGGCCACCCGCGACGCCATCACAGCGTTGAGGTACTGCAGACGGGTCACCTGTGGGTGAATTGAAGCAAAAAAAGTTGGAAAAACAAGACAAAGACACAACACTGCACTTCAATTCTTCAACGAGGGAAATGAACTACAACTGCATATAAAAAATAAAAATGGTTGACTTTGATTATAGGTCTATAATAGATACATTTTAAAAAGAAAATCTATTTTTATGTTTTTCAGTATCTACTTCAAAATTACAAGCGCAGCAATAATAATGAAATGATCAGTGTTTAAGTATTAAATATATTTTAAATATATTTCTCTTTTTTTTTATAATAAAATACATTTTAAATATATTTTAAATGTTACAATAATAATAAACATTTAAGTGTTTAACATATTTTTAGAAAAATGTTAAAATAACAATAATATTATGATTTTTAAATATATTGAAATATTTGTAAATGTTATAATAATATTATTAAATTTAAATATTTTTAAATGTTAAAATAATAGTATAATGACAATAAAAGTAAATATATTTAAAATATGTCTAAATGTTATACTAATAAATTTGAAATATATGTAGAAAATGTTAAAATAAGGTTATTATAATATTAATGTTATTAATATGTATAATATTAATTTAAATATACTGAAATATTTAGCAAATGTAATATATATATATATATAGACATTTTTTTTATAAATTTTTAATGTTACAATAATAATAATAATAAAGAACATTTAAATCTATTTAAAATATATTTAGAAAATTGTTGAAATAATAATACATGTTTTGAATGAAATTTGGAAATAGTAAAATTAAAAAAATATCAATGTTATAATAATAATAATAATAATAATGATGATATGATATTATACAGTAATAATAAACATTTACAAATATTATATATATGTGTGTTTTAAATGTTAATATAATAATAAATGTTATTTTTTTTAAATAGATTGAAATATTTGTAAATGGCAAAAAATTTAATTATTTATATATGTATATATACAACATATATTTAGAAAATAATGATTATAATAATACTAATAAACTACTAATAAATACTAATACTTAAATACATTTAAACATTTTTAAATGATAAAATACAATAAATATAAAATATGTAATGCTAACATACTATTAGTACTACTAATAATACAAATATTTTAAATGCTACAATAGTAATAATAATAATAAATACTTAAATATATTTAAAATATATATGGAAATGTGAAATATGAATAATAATAATACTTATAATCATAATAATAATAATAATAATAATACTAATAAAGTATATTTAAATCTGAAAATAATAAAACAGATATTAAAAAAATTGAATAATAATAATACATTTTCACAATATTTTATAATAATAATAAACATTTAAATATATTTAAAATATATTATTATTATTATTGTTAATGTATATGTATATGTATATTCCTATAATTAAGAAAACAAACTGAAAAACAACAATTGCCTGAAATTTAAGTTTGACATCAGCTGAAAACAAATGGACATTTTGATTAAAATGGTCAAAGACAAACATGTTTATAAAAAAAAAAGGAATCATGCACACTGTTCTGCGCTCACCTTGATGAACTGCAGGTCTGTAAGGGCTCGTACTGTGTAGTCGGGACAGTAGCTGGACGGGCTGGTGGCCTCTCCCAGATCAAAGGGGTCTCTGGGGGACTGACGCTGCGTGGACACCGGAGACTGATGGACTGATCACACAAACAATCATCACAGTCAATTCACCAGAACACAGACTGCTGACGTTCACAGCAATAACACTGTGGTCCAAATCAGGCGTAACGCAATAAAACAACAAGTGATAAATCTTATCATTTCCTCAGATGTTTATCTACATTTTTGTCCTAATCAACTGCTACCGAACAAAATGATCCACTGCAAGATACTGTGTCATATGTTTGCTGTGTCAGGTAGCTCCACTCTAGGGGTGTGCCATATGACGACTTTTGATCGTAGATGATTAAAATGTCTCCACAATCTGCTTTTGAAAAAATATCTTAGTATCGTTCTACAGCCTGCCTCTGTTAGTGCCTGTCAAACAGCGCCTGATTACTGGACAAAGCTATCTTTCGTGTCTGATTTGCTAATACTGTCAAAAACACACAAGGGTTACATATAAATACAGTTGCTTATGTCTAAAGTGAAAGTAAACAGTTGAGAGAAAAGCAGAACTAAACATGCTGCCAATTGTCATTAAAGGGATAGGTTATCCCAAAATGCACTCATTCACATGTTGTCCCAAACCTCTATTAATTTTTTTTCTTGTGCTGAACACAAAAGAAGATATTTTGAGCAATGTGGATAACAGTAGCTTTGATAGTGGGGAAAAATAAATAAACACTTTGGAATGGTTACCCACATTCTTCAAATTAAGCTTTATGTTCAACAGAAGAAAGAAACTTAGCCAAGAGTGAGTAAATGATGACAGAATTGAACTTTAATACAGTTGCTTTAATAAGAGTCAATGTATAATATTTGTATATGTGACCCTGGACCACAGAACCAGTAATAAGTGTCCATTTTTTGGGGATCTGAAAGTTGAATAAATAAGCTTTCAATTGATGTATGGTCTGTTATGATCGGACAATATTTGGCCGAGATACAACTATTTGAAAATACTGAATAAAAAAATCAAAATATTGAGAAAGTTGCCTTTAAAGTTGTCCAAATTAAGTTCTTAGCCATGCATATTACTAATAAAAAATTAAGTTTTGATATATTTACGGTAGGAAATTTACAAAATATCTTCATGGAACATGATCTTTACATAATATCCTAATGATTTTTGGCATAAAAGAAAAATCAATCATTTTGACCCATACAATGTATTTTTGGCTATTGCCACAAATATACCCCAGCGACTTAAGGTTTTGTGGTCCAGGGTCACATATAGTGTATATAGTATTTTATTTTTATATTTGTTAATTCAATTTCTTAAATTCGACTGCTAAATACACCTGAAAATTAAAACACGTTTTGTTTTATTTGTATATTATGTGTATTTGTAATATGCATCCTATTTTGTTCGTATTTTTTAATAACAAGGATATAAATAATGACAACGATTTTTACCTTCGCCCACTTTGGCCTAAACATCTGCCATTCTTTTTCATTTAATATTTTGTTACCTTCTAATGCTTTGGTTTTAAAATAGGGAAATTAGTTTGGCTGTAATGCAAAAAAAAAAATAAAAAAATTGCAAAATAGTAAAACCAACATGACAAATGATCGTGAAAAAAAAAAAAAAATCATGGTAAAATTGTGATATTTTTGCCATATCGCCCAGCCCTAGTATTTATAGTGTTTTATTTTTATATTTGTTAAATGAAAATCCACCCCTACTCCACCCACAGTGAACTGTATATAAATGATCAAATATGTTCTAACTGGATGAAAACATATCACTTCCTGCAGCATTTTACTTTCAGTGAATACAGAAAAACTGGAAAGTTTGTGACATGAGTGCTCAGCTGAACATCAACATCTACACAATAGTCCCATATAGACCTTTTGCTTTCAAAACACACAGTTCACAGAATCAGCTGGTTTTGTTTTGCTGCTCCACAGTTTACAACCAAAACTCACAGGAATGTCTTTGAAGCCAACACTCAGTCAACTTTAATATGATGAATTTAGCTTTGGGATTGTGCTAAAAATCGCGTATGGCCTGGACAAACCTGAGGAGGGAGCTGTCAGCGCCGAAACACCGTAGTACGTGAACGCACCGTTCTCAAACTTCAAACCCTCTTTCCCGATCTCCACCTCCACACGGCCCTACACACAAACACATGATTGAAACATCACAAAAAGTCTAAGAAATACACACTTTTTATTTTGTAATTCAAAATATACTTTTCAATTTAGATCACATATAGACATACTTATTATTATTATTATTTATTTTAATATTTTATTTAATTACTTAATAATTAAATTATTAATAATAATTAAATAAATATAAATATATAAAATATAATTAAATATATAAATATAATTGTATTTGTTAAATTAAAATATTTTTTAAATATTTTATATATTTTCTATTTTAATAATACAGAATGAGAATACTACTAAAACTACTACTAATAGTATTAGTACTACCAATATCATATAAAAAAAATAATTATCAATGTTTAAGTAATAATAAATAAAATAATTTAATTGCTAAAATAATAATAATAATAATAATAATAACAACAACAACAACAGTTACTATTAAATTAGTAATATTAAATGATCAAGTCATTCGAAATATATTTAAATATTCAGTTACTTGTGTTACAGTAACACAAGTAACACTGCTAATATTGTATTTATCGAAACGCCATTAAAAATAATGATCAATGTTGAAATATTTCTTTATATAACTGTTGAAACAACAAACTGCTAATTAGCAATATTAAATGATCAAATATAAAAAAAGTAAATATTCGAAATATTTTAACTATAAAAATGTAAAGGTTTAAACACTATTAAAAAATAATGATCAAATATAAAGTAACGATACTTTATATTTAAAATTATTGTTAAAATAATAATAATACTAGTAATACTAGTAGCAGTAGTAGTAGTTGTTATTGTTGTTGTTATTAAATTAGCAATATTAAATAATCAAATATTGAAATATATTTAAAATATTCTAAATGGTTATATTTCAGCAATAAAAAACAATATTGCCCATGCCACTGCTAATATGGCTAATATCATATTTATCAAAACACTAACAAATGGTTAATGTTTAAATATTTATTTATATTTTAGATCATTTTATTTGTTAAAGTAAAATAGTAGTAGTAGCTTTTAATAAATTATCAATTTTAAATGATCAAATATTGAAATATATTTAAAATATTCTAAATGTTTATATTTTAATAAAAACAATAATAGTACAGCCAATACCACTACTAATATCATATTTAGCAAAACCCTTTAAAATTGATCAATGTTGAAATATTTATTCATATTTTAAATCATTGTATTGTTAAAATAACAGTAGTATTTGTTGTAAATAATGGTTATATCTAACAATAAAAAATATATATATACTGCCAACACCACTACTAATACCGCAAATATCATATTTATCTAAACCCTATAAAACGTATCAGTGTTTAAATATTTACATTTTAACAATATATATATATATATATATATATATATATATATATTTAACAATAAAAAAAATCATACTATTTTAATATAGCATATTTTTCCTGTTTTTGTTTTGAAAGTATGGTAAATTCTTGTAAAATGCACCATTAAAAAAATATACACTTTTTGGTATACCATAAAAATAACAGGCAACCCATCTAAATTATATAACAATTAGGATGTCCATCTCATAGTAGCCTACCCACATTTCATTAACATTAGAAGTGAAATCTTATTGTAGTCTTCATAATTTCATATTTCTTAGCACACTCATTTTACGTGTATTTGGCGCCACCTATAGTTGTGGGTGTATTATTGACATGTCAAAGTCTAGACCCTGAATATAAGATGAACGCGTTTTTTCAAATCTATTTCCAATTAAAAAAACTTTTATTTTTAAACTTTTACTTATATACTTATATTCGGGTCAGTATGGTAATATAATAATGATAAATGACCAAATAATTAAATATGTTTAAAATATTTCAAATGGCAATATTTTAATAATAAAGAAAACTAGAACTACCAATACTACTACTACTATCATATTTATTTATTATCAAAACACTAATAAAACATCATGGAAGATTAATATTAACAAAAAAAAAAGTATTATTTGTCATTATGTTAAATGGTCAAATATTAAAATACAATTAAATATCATTTTATATGTACATTTTTTAACATCAAAAACACTACTGCAAGTAATAATATTATCATAGTCAGATATTGTATTTATTAATACTATTATTTACACCAGTGATTATAAAGCATGGACATGCAAACACATATGTGACCCTGGACCACAAAACCAGTCATAAGGGTCAGTTTTTGGAAATTGATATTTATAAATCATCTGAAAGCTGAATAAATAAGCTTTCCATTGATGTATGGTTTGTTATGATGGAACAAAATTTGGCAGAGATTAAAAATCTGGAATCTGAGGGTGCAAAAAATACAAAATATTTAGAAAATCGCCTTTAAAGTTGTCCAAATTAAGTTCTTGCAATGCATATTACTTATAAAAAATTATGTTTTGATACATTATGGTAGGAAATTTACAAAATATCTGAATGGAACATGATCTTTACTTGATATCCTAATGATTTTTGGCATAAAAGAAAGATCAATACAATGTATTTTTGGCTTTTACTGCACATAAACCAAGTGACTTTTGACTGGTTTTGTGGTCCAGGGCCATAAGAGTCACTTTTTTGAAATTGAGATTTATACATCATCTGAATAAATAGGCTTTCCGTTATTGTATGGCTTGTTAGGATAGGACAATATTTGGCTGAGATACAACTATTTAAAAATCTGGAATCTGAGAGTGCAAAAAAAACAAAAAAACAATTAAATATTGAGAAAATCGCCTTAAAAGTTGTCCAAATTATGTTCTTAGCAATGCATATTACTAATCAAAAATTACGTTTTGATATATTAATGGTAGGAAATTTACAAAATATCTTCATGGAACATGATCTTTACTTAATATCCAAATGATTTTAAAAAAATTGTAATTTTGACCCATACAATGTATTTTTGGTTATTGCTACAAATATACCTGTGCTGCTTAAGACTGGTTTTGTGGTTCATGTAAGTTACCCTGCTAGAGTTTGTCGCACCTGCAGCAGCAGAATGAAGTAATCCACAGGGTGGTTCCGCGTGTAAAGGTAGTGATCAGGACTGAGCCGGTTGGCTGGGTCAAACTTCACTTCTTGGTTGACGCTCGGGTGCCGCAGCAGATGAAACAGGACTCTCTCTGACACACGCTGTGGGTTGAAATGTTCCACCTCTGAAACACAGGAGGAAGAGGAGAAGTGCTGCTTAATGGCGTATGAAATCACCTCCATTAACCAGCACATAAGCACAAAATGTCCCGTCATTGATCCGAGAGACAGGGAACGTCCTTTAAAAGTTGAGGCTTGTTGAAACAAACTTCTTTAGGTCTTTTATTCTTGTCAGGCAAAACAGACATGCAGTACTATTCTGGGTCAGTACGATTTTTGAAAGAATACCCTTAAGCTCACCAAAGCTGAATTAATTAATTCAAAAATAGAATAAAACTGTGAAATATTATTACAATTTAAAATAGCCGTTTTCTATTTTAACATATTTTAAAATGTCATTTATTCCTGTGATGCAAAGCTGAATTTTCCGCATCATTACTCAGCATCATTACTCTAGATCATAATCTCCAGTTACATGATCCTTCAGAAATCATTTTAATATGCTGATTTGCTGCTCAGGAAACATTACTGAAAAATCATTTTAAATAGGTCATCGGATGCAAAGTTCACTTTTGCATGTTGTTTGAACATAAATGTGTGTTGGCAGTGTGTGTACACATCTACCCACTTTTTAATGATAAAAAGCCACCTATCTGTAAAAATAATTTTCCCTTTTTCAAATCAAGCCATTCTCAGCTTCTTGTCTGTGTGGCATAACACCAAGCAGAGGTTGCTCCTACGATAGACTTATTGACACAGGCATCTTATCTCAGACCCGCCCTGATTGAGCTGTAACAGTCCGATCACCAGTGTTTCGATGCCGGAGCAGGGATGTAGACAAGAATGGCTCCTAAGCGATTGGGGTTTTTGTTGGATATAATAATGAACATAGTAGTTGTCATTTACTCCCGACATCTGAGCTACTGAAGATGCAGTGGATGACTTTAGTTTGTGAATAGAATGGCCTCCCAATCTACATAAATGTGTAGATTCACTTACAGCAGAAGTATCTTTGCAGTCACCTTTCCTAATAAGGTGCTAGTTAGCAAGTTTCGTGGCTAAACATGCTAAAGTGAACAATGGCTTGTCACTCCACAGAGAAAAGAGAGGAGTGGGGTGAGCAGAGCTTATATGCATTTAAAGGAATATGCAACAGAATCATTACATTTTTTGCATAGCTGATTTCGACATGGTAAAAGGGTGTTTTTTTTACACTACTATTGAAAATTTTTAACCAAAGTATATTCTAGACTTTTCATTAAGACCCTAAACAATCATATCAACTTGATTGAGCTATAACAGTCCGATCGCCAGTGTTTCAATGCCGGAGCAGGGATGTAGACAAGAATGGCTCCTAAGCAATTGAAGTGTTCTTTTGTTGGATGTAATGATAAACATAGTAGTTGTCATTTACTCCCAACATCTGAGCTGCTGAAGATGCAGTGGATGACTTTTGTTTGTGAATGGAATGGCCTCCTGATCTGCATAAATGCGTTTGTGATCATCTGTGATCCAGATTCACTTACAGCAGAAGTGCGTATACGTTTTTTTTTTATGAATCGTTGGGAACGCCTTTCCTAGTTAGCAAATTTCGTGGCTAAATGCGCTAAAGTAAACAATGGCTGGTCACTCCACGGAAGAGACAGAGAGGGACGGGGCAAGCAGAGCCCATTTGCATTTAAAGGAACATGCAATAGAATCAGTTGATTTTTTCCAGAGCTGATTTTGACAAGATAAAAGGGTGTTTTTTTATACTACTATTGAGAATTTTTAACCAAAGTATATTCTAGACTTTTCATTAAGACCCTAAAGAATCATATCAACTTGTGGAAATTGGGAATCCGAAGACCCCTTTAAAAGAAATCAACTGAGAGAGAAAGCCAAAAAAAAATAGACTTGGACTTTTCTAGACCTGGAAATCCTCTTGCAGCTTATTGTTTCACATTAAAGCAGACAGACCTCGGGACAGGAATCGATGAGTGGCCAGCAATAGTTGAGGAGAGGTGCGGATCTTCGGTTCACCCTCTGGAGGTTTGAAGATGGAGAACTCGTCATGAACGCTGCGCGGCTCCAGGGGAATCTCCACCGGAGCCAACGGACGCTTCACCTTCATGTCCACTGTGGAATAAGACAAAACGCATTATAATTCAGCTCAAATGAGGCGACAGGTTTCAACTCAAAAAAACTTCATATAGCTGCTCACTGTAGCCATCAGACTCATCCAGGATTTCAGATTTGATGATCTCCTCGATGACGTCCTCCAGCGTGACCAGACCCAGAACCTCGTAGAATGGATCTCCTTCACCCTCATTATTCACCTTCTGAACGATGGCCAGGTGAGAGTTTCCTGAAGACAGAGGGAGAACGTATTCATTAGTGGAAGCAGCTTTGTAATGACTTTGGCTCAAAGTGCATTCTATAAATTATACTTTAAATTGCTCAAAAGTGATGATAAAGACATTTATAATGTTACAAAAACATTCTATTTCAGATCAATGCTGCTCTTCTGAAAAAAAAATCTACTCAACTGTTTTCAACATAATAATAAAACATGTTTTTTAGCAGCAAATAAGAATATTAGAATGATTTCTGAAGGATCATTTGACTGGAGTAATAAGGCTGAAAATGTAGCTTTGAAATCACAGGAATAAATTACATTTTAAAATACATTCAAATCGAAAACTATAAACACTGTTTTAGATGTATTATAAAATAAAAATACAAACAATTAAACAATATAAAAAAAAAATCAATCACATAAAAAAAAGTGTTTAGTAAAAATAAAAACCCATATATTCATATGCATTCAAAAGCAATAATTTATAAAATATTGGTTGATAACTAGTTTAAAGGCATCTGCCTAGGATCTAATACTAATAACACACTCTAACAGATTAGTAGTAATGATAATTATTATCACTAAATAGTTTATTATTTTAATAGCATTTTAAATGTTAATATTTAAAAAATGCTAATATTTTATAAATAACAGTAAATAAAAAAATTGTTTAGTGAAAATAAAAGCCCAATAATGTTAGTAGTAGTAATACTACTACTAATGCTAAAATGATAAATGTTTAAATACTGAAGCATAATTAAATTGTTTTAATAGTTTAAATCTTACAATTTTAATTAATGTTAATAATAGTAATAATAATAATAATAATAATAATAATAATAGGTCAAAATAAAAGCCCAAATATTATATGAATTCAATATTACCCTGTCATAAAACGATATAACTCGCCTGAAGATGACATTTTAGGATTATCAAGTTATGAAAATACTGATTAATACAGAACAACATATAATAATCCAAATATTGGCCTAGTCAGGTCAATAGCGCTGCGGATAACTGCTAAAATGTGACCCTGGACAACAAAAAACAGTTGTAAATAGCATAGGTATATTTGTAGCAATAGCCAAAAATACATTGTATGCGTCAAAATGATTTTTCTTTTATGCCAAAAATCATTAGGATATTACATAAAGTTCATCTTCCATGAAGGTATTTTGTAAATTTCCTACTGTAAATATATCAAAACTTAGCAATACGCATTGCCAAGAACTTCTTTTGGACAACTTTAAAGGCGATTTTCTCAGTGTTTTGATTTTTTTTTTTGCACCCTCAGATTCCAGATATTTAAATAGCTGTACCACTGCCAAATATTGTCCTATCCTAACAGCTTATTTATTCATTATAATTTCAAAAAAATTTATTGTTTTATTGGTCCAGGGTCACAAATATCGGTCGTACACTGATACACATAGTTTGAAGGCATCTGCTTAGGATTGACATGCCTTTTTTGAATTCCTCCAGCATTGCATCCAGCTTGGTGTCATTAAACACAAAATGCAGAGGATGGTTGTAGAACTTGGTGATGGTGGTCATGGGAGTGCGGTCCTCCGGATCAACCAGCGCCAGGTCTTTGACGTACAAGATTTCGACAATATTGGACCTCTCCTCCTCATACACCGGGACGCGAGTGTATCCGCTCTGCATGATCTCAGACATGGTATTGAAGTCCAGCACGGCCGTGGAGGGCAGCATGAAGCAATCTTTCAGCGGGGTCAAGATGTCCTCCACGGTTTTGGTCCTGAGAGCGCCTTTACTGAACTCCACCTTGACAAACTCGTTATACGGATCGTTCACACTAGTCCGAATCATTTCCATGGTTTTCTCACGGATGCCCACGGTGCTCACGTCCCGGTGCAGGATCAAGTCCAGCAGGAGGCCGAGGGGGCAAGAAAGCGGACACGTCAGGATGAGACAGATCTGGGCCAGCCATATCAAACCCGGTGCCATCTGGAAGCCATAACCCGAACATACAATATGAGGGACCAACTCAGCCAGGAGGAATATGAGAAAGCCGCTAGTGAACACGGCGGGCAGGATGGAGCCATAGAGGCAGTACAAAAGCACACCGAGCACCGAGTGACCCAAAGCACAAATGAACAGGAGCGAGCAAACCAAAACATTTCCTCTCCTTCTGATGGGCTTGAGGCGCTTGGCCGCCCGCTTTTCATCCTCTGAGCCGCAGCTGTGCAGAACATACAGCTCCAGAGGGTCCAGCCACAGCAAACTCAGGTTTACACATCTGACCAGAGTGCAAATGAAAACCAGAAGGACGACCACTAAAATCAGACCCCATAATGGAATGTAATCTGGCGGCACAGCCGGGTTCTTGATAATAAACTTGTCCGATTTGAAAGAGCCCCATGTCTGGCCCTTTAAGACGCACATATGATGGAGCACAGGCTCTGCATATTTACGCTCCGGCTCGGATGCTGCAGGCTCCGTCTGGACGGTTATAATCCCGCTGTTCTCGTCTTCTGACTCGAACGCTCCGCGTACGCGGAACGCGGAGGAATTGCGGAGTTCCTCAGTCGCGCACGGGTCAACCGAGCCGCCTCCAACCGGGGCGAACGCGACCCACGGCCAGGTCTCATTGGACAGGTAGGATCCAAACAATCGGAGCTTAAAAGTGGTCCCGTGCGGAGCTACGACGACCCGTTCGCGCATGTACACACGATCGTTAACGTCCTCCAGGCGCAGCCCGTAAACCTGCGTTTCTTGAAGGCTGCAGGTCCCGAACCCGCACAGGAACGATATGATCAACGGGAGACGCAGCTCCGCCAAGCTGACCACCATATTGGAACAGGGCAGCCTGGCGTTATGAATCATGTGACGCCGATGTTGTCGCCGCTACGCTACCCTCCTACTTTTTCAGTTGTTTTCATACAAAACGGTGAGGGAAACTGACTCGTTTCGGCCGCCATGTTGGCTCAGAGATTCTTGAGAAACAAGCACGGACTTGCCCTCGAACTCCGGAGCCACAATGAACGCGGTTTCTTGCCGCTACGTCGTGTCCAGAATGGACCAATGAGAGAAGAGCAAGCGCTCGCTTGGCCAATCAGAGAACGTGCTGACTTGGTAAATCACGCCCACAACGGCACTGAATGAGGACCTTCAGTACATAAGATTAGCATCTTTTCAAGGCTTTTTGGAAAACAAACACAGTTTTTTTTAAACATTCACATCTTTTAAACGAATCTAGCGGCTAGATTAACAAAGGGAGAGTTTAAGTATTAAAAACCACACGATGCGGCGCAGTGCTGGGTGTAACTAGTTACTAAGTAATTACTGTAATTTAACTACTTTCTACCTTGAAAAGTAAAGTTAGGGATTACTCTTATTTCTGTCATTTAATTACAGTTACTGCTTATGTAATTAAACTTAATACTGCGTTTAGACTGTAGAACATGTATATACAATACAATACTGGATTTAACATCAAAATTTAAAGTCTAACCTTAAAATGCATGTTTCAAATTACTTTGGTGAGTTCATAAGAATATTGGTAACACTTTAGTCACCAATTTTCACTATTAACTTGTTGGTTATTAGCTGTTACTGGGATATTGGCTGTTTATTACTACTTAAAAAGAACATTCTTTAGGTCTGATTCTGCAAGGCTTTATTCTAAATCATTAATCCTAATTCTTAAACTACTTAAGGTATTAATAAGCAGTCATTAGGAGTATATTGAGGTAAAAGCCATAATTAATAGTTAATAAATTGTGAGAATTGGGCCCTAATCTAAAGTGTGACCAGAATAATTTATGTAGTTATCTATTATTTATTTGAAAGAATTAAAATAACCATTTCATGTCGAGGTCGATATAGGATTTGAAAAGTAATTAGTAATAATAGCTAGTAATTACTTTTTTTTTTTAAAGTAACTTAGCCAATGCTGACTTACGGTTTTGCCATTGGAATAAAAGCAATGTCACTACACACTGAGCAAAAGAGGTGTTTTAATAGAGAAATATTTAGATTTAGCATTTACATAATCAGAGCTCAACAGAAATACAAAATGTTATATACAGATTGCTTTAAATACGATTGCGTTCATGTACAGTACATCTGGTTTGCATTTCCCTTTAAAGAGAGCAACTTAAGAGAGAGAGAAAAAAAATCATAATTACAGTTTGTTGTGATGTTTTCAAAAGCAAATATGAAGAGAAAAAAAAAAGCTAACCCCACTCACAAAACATCATGGAATCATTTCGCATGGCTTTTTAATGGAAGACAAGTGTGTGTGTGTTTCACACTTCGTGCAGTGAACCCTAAACAAAGTGTGCTTAGATACAATACCCTGAACTGTTTGAAAGGTCAACATAGGTCATGACCCTGAAAAGTAAATGGAAAACGCGAACGTTTCCTGAAAACACACAATTATAATCTTTAACTGCGGTCTAATTATCAAACAGAGGTTTCTCTCCCGTTGAGTTCCTCAGAAGAAACTACCATGAACATTAAAAGCAGCTTACCGAGCTGGATTAAAATCCCAGCACCACACTCGAAGGAATTTCATTAGTTCCTCACAAACAGTCTCTGTGCAATAAGAGAGAGGAAACGTGGGCATTAAATGGACAAATCAAAGTGCGAAAGGCTTTGGCTGATGTGTTCACGCACAAATTTAATTCCATGTCGTGTTGCAGCTTTGGTCATGATATAACATGTTAACCTCTGTACAGAGTTTTGAGCGTGCAATGCCCACGTTTTGGTTTCAGTTGAAGTAAATACTAGTCAGATTTCACATACAAGAAACACCAGTTGAGGTAAAACGCAACTTATTTCCCACTGTGCAATACATTAAACATCTTAAAAAAGAAACGAGACCTAGTTATTGCTTCAGAGTTAAATCTCTCGTAAAGGCAACAAAACAACTTAGAAATCGTACTATACAAGTCATTTTTATACTGTTCAACGAGCAAAACATAAATAATCATAATCCAGCGCTATTCTTATTCTTCTCAGTAGTTATTATTTCTAATACTCTCTCACTAGGATATTTCTATCATTTATTAAATAAAAGAACACTTTAACACTGAAAGCTTTATGCATGCACTGCATAGTGTACTTACAGTATGAATACATCAGAATAAATACGGTTTCTAATGTCAGCTCAGCATGAGAGGAACACAATGGAAAAATCACTGTGTGATCTCCGAAACATGATCTCTGGACACAACCGGCTTTATGGTCACCACAAGTGTAGAAAATCTTAATACTAGTGCAAGGAAAGAGGCTTTAGTTTGCCCAAAATTAAACATTTGCTCAAACTTTCTATACCAGAAAATGGATTTGGAGAAATTTTGCATCACTTGCTCACCAATGGATCCCTCTGGAGTGGATGGGTGCCGTCAGAATGAGAGTCCAAACTGCTGATAAAAACATGACCATAATTCACACCACTCCAGTCCACCAGTTAACGTCTTCTGAAGCAAAAAGATGCACATTTGTAAGAAACAAATCTATCATTATGGCATTTAAACTTAAACATACGAGTCCGTAATTCATAATAACATTTCTTTCCTGTTGTCCTCTCACATCAAAATCCTCCAAGACATTTGTTTTGGACTGTAAACAGTGCTTCATCTGTGCATATTTCTCTCCTAAATTTAGACGAGACTAGTTTTTCACAACAGAAAATATAGGTAGACAACGCTGAAAGTGACTGATTAAAATATCTTGAAGGATTTGTTCCTTAAAAACACGCAGCTTTTCGCTTCATGAGACATTAATTGATGGACTGGATGGTGGTGTGGATTATGATGATGTTTTTATCAGCTGTTTGGACTCCCATTCTGACGGCACTCATTCACTACAGTGGATAAAAGTGATGTAATGCTACATTTTTGTATGGTCCGAGTAAATTCTACACTAATTTCTTTAACTGACCTATAACCTGTTCACTTTTAACTCTAGAGGCGTGTAACAAACTAAACAGTGCTATAGCGGCTTCACACTTCAGGAAGAGAAAGTGAAGATTCAGTAGTGTACAAAACAAGCATGAAATCAAAACGAATGTACAGTTTCACTTTAGTTCACAGTGAATTCTGTTCAAGCATTTGTTTCCGAGGATGGGAATGTCGGTGGAAAACAGTATTTGTGTCATTTGATGGACAGTCGTAGCCTTTGAGATGAAAAACTGGGTAAATCTTAAAACCTCAAGTCATATTTCACCAAAAAATCTGTATGTAATTAGGACCACTAAGATTTTTTTGCATTGTGATATTTATCATTTTCACTAGTATAAAGTGAAAAAAAGAAAGTTTTTTACATTGCGGTGGCATTTGTTCAGATGGAAAAATGTATTAATCATTTAAATAAGTCATTGTTATAAATGAGATTTTGTGCTTGATTCTCATGAAAACAATGCATAATACGATGCAAAAAAAATTTAAGGATTACTCCACTTCCAAAATAAAAATTGCCTGATAATTTACTTTTATCCCCATGTCATCCAAAGTATGTCTTTCTTTCTTCAGTCACAAAGAAATGACATTTTTTTGAGGAAAACATTCCAGGATTTTTCTCCATATAGTGGACTTCAATGGTGCAACAGAGTGAAGGTTAAAAATGCAGTTTCAGTGCAGCTTCAAAGGGCTCTACACAATCCCAGATGAGGAATAAGGGTCTTATTTAGCAAAACGATCAGTTATTTTTGGAAAAAAAAGACAATTTATATACTTTTTAACTTCAAATGCTCGTCTTTTCTAGCTCTGTGATGCACATGCATACTCCGATTCAATACAGTTGTCGAAAAACTATCATCTTATTTTCTCCTCCATCTTTAAAATCATCATACATTGCTGCAGAAGTACTGACCCAGTGTTTACAAAGCGAAAGCTCAAAGGCGGCCCTTTACAAAAAAAGGTAAAACAGCAATGTAGAACAATTTTGAAGCTGGAGGACAAAATGAGATTTTCCATGAGAGGTTTTTCGACATACCCTAACTGTCTTAAACCAGAGTGCACAGAGTATGCATGCGCATTACAGAGCGAGACAAGACGAGCATTTGTGGCTAAAAAGTGTATAAATTAGGGCTGTCAAATGATTAACTGCATCCAAAATAAAAGTTTATGTTTGCATACTATATGTGTTTACTTTGTATATTTATTTTGTACATATAAATACACACACATACATGTATATATTAAAACTAAATGTTTATATGTATATATATTTATACCTGTATACAATATAGATTATAAATAATTATAAATATTTTAGATATAAACCTAAAATATTTTTCCTTAATTTATACATGTATGTGCATGTGTTTATATATACATAATAAATATATACAGTACACAAATATATAGTATGTAACTTAAACGTTTATTTTGGATGCGATTAATCGTTTGACAGCACTAGTATAAATATTCACTTTTTTAAGAAAATGCTAGATAAAACCCTTATTCCTCGGCTAGGATCTTATTCTAGGAAGTTGAAACGCCATTTTTAACCTTTCAATCCGTTGAGTCCACTATATGGAAAAAAAATCCAGGAACGTTTTCCTCAAATTCGTTGCGCCTGAATAAAGAAAGGCATGAACATCTTGTATGACATGGGGGGTGAGTAAATTATCATGACATTTTTATTCTGGAGGTGGAGTAATCCTTTAATGGTGTTAATAGACTTTTGTTTTGTCAAATTTAATATTTTGTTGTGAAATATAACTAATATTTTATGGGATTCATCCAGGGGGATGAGTTATAATTGTGTCAAAAAAACAAAAACAAAACGTATACTTACTAATTCAGACAAAATAAATTATATAATATTTTGAATCATAAATATCACAGATCTGGATGTGCAGTGGTCAATGCTTTTTTTCCTTTTTTGCTACAAATGTCACACTCTTGAGCACTGAGCACATAGGGTTCCCCAAACCATATCTGTGTCAGCAAATTTCACGTCTCCAAACTATTTACAGAAATTCCCTTCACATTTGTCACGTAGAGCCACGATTACAGCTACATCACGTAGCCACACTTAACAAATGACCTTGGCTTGATGCTTTCAACTTTCGAAAGAAAGCTTTCAAAATCACATAGTACTACACAGCAGGAAAACTAGACCAGAACTGTCTGTCTTTGTGCTAAAAGGATAGTTCAGTCCTATAATAGCTTATGAGACTCAAAGTGCTCTTATGCTCAAAATCTCAGAAAACTACAGCGCACAAATGTGTGCCGCTGGGTCAGAGACATTATAAAAAGTGCATATCGTACTTTAGATACTGTTCAAATGTTATATAATGCCTTTAAACGGTATTTGTCTCATTCTGAACACTTATATGCCGCATGCAATAGCAGATATAACAGTCTATAACTAAACGCCTCGATGTCGGGCCGAACCCGCAGCCCCTGAAATCACAGTGAGATCACGTCCAGTGTTGAAGATACACATCTTTGTCCTCTCCAATCGAGAGAAAGTAGGTACTTGTGCGATCGCATTCGGTCAGCTCTGGAGCTCTCCGAGCCCCAGATTAGTGTCGTCAAATGGTGCTCTCGGTGTGCGCGTGCGTGAATGTGTGTATGTGACGCGCGTGAGGGTTGGGGAGGGGCGTCGGGCTGCTGTTGCCATGCGGATGAGGGGCGGGGCTGGAGTTGGAGTTGGCGTTGGTGTTCAGGTGCGACTGGTTGTGAGGGTGGATGTGGCTCGGGCGACGTTTGGACAGGCTGTTCTTGTCGTTGAGCAGCGAGGTGGTCTCATCCGGCCCATTCTCTCTGGGGGCCGGCGGTGCTGTGGTGTGGTTTCCGGTGATAGACATGGGAGGGGTTAAGGGCGGGAGAGGGACGGGGTCCAGGCGGATGTGGCTGCTCTCGGGGGACTGGGGTGTGCTGTCCAGTTTTGAAGCCAGGAGGCCGTTTTGGTATTGTGAACGAGTGACCTAAAGAGGAAAAAAAAAGCAATTATATATCATTTTATATACCACATCATCATATTTCGATTCTTTTTATATATATATATATATATATATATATATATATATAAAGAAATAAATACTTTTATTCAGCACAGACTCATTAAACAGATCAAAAATGACAGTAAATACTTTTATAATGTTACAAAAGATTTAAATGCTGTTTATACATTAAAAATTCTGAAAAAAACAAACAAATCTATCACAGTGTCCACAAATGTATTAAGCAATAACAACAACAATTAGAATAATTAATAAATTGTTTTTATTATATTAATAATAAATACACACACACACACACACACACACACATATATATATATATATATAATAATTTCAAATAAATTTAATTATTAATAATTTATAATTCATAAATAATTAACTAAATTGTATAAATCACACACACACACACACACACACACACACACAATATTTTACATTTAAACTTAAATATTTCTTTTAAACAATAACAATATATATATAAAAAATATTATATAATAACAACTTGATCAAATGTATTACTTATTGTTGTCATAGTATGAAATTTTTTTATATTTATTTTGATTAAGATAAAAATTTATATAAAATTTTAAATGCAACCTTAACCAAAATGCATATTTTGAAAACTAAACAACAAAAAGCCATTTAATATTACATATGTATATTTTATAGCTGTCTATATATCTGAGCAGCAAATTGGCATATTAAAATTTAATTATTCATAATTTATAATTAATAAATAAACTGCTTATAATTAAATAATTAATAAATAAACACACACACACACACACATATATATATACACATATAGAAAAAATTATTTACAACAATGCTATATATAAACAATGACAACAATTAATCAATTTATTAATTTTAGTATATTTAATTTTAAATTTCAACTTAGCTTAAATATTTTAAGCAACAACAACAATAATAATATGCTACTTAATATTAAATACATTTATATTTTTTGAGCAGTAAATTAGCATATTATAATTTAAATCATTACAATTTCTGAAGGATCATGTGACACTAAAGACTGGAGTAATGATGCTAAAAGTCCAACTTTATATCACACAGGAATAAATTATGTTTTAAAATATATTCAAATAGAAAACACTAATTTTTAAACTGTAATAATATTTCATAATTGTACTGTATTTTTAATTAAATAAATGTGCACAAGCGAAAGACAGCTTCTAATGTAAGAACTAACTGTTCAGCAGGGCTCGCAAAATCGCTAGCCCGACGTCCCGGGGCTAATGTGTTTTCCAGTCGGGCTACCAAAATTTTTCACCGCCTGCCCGACGGGCTAACTGAAAGTAGAGGGCTCCTGCAGGTCCTTAAATACTCCTTAAGGCTATAAAAAGTTTTCAATACGTTAAATAGTATAAGAAAAGTCTTAATTATAATGTTAACAGTTTGGGACGGAAGACAAGAATCGCGATAGGGCTGGAATGAACTTGAAAAGGCAATGTCACTGAATAAATATGCGCTGCCCGTTTCAAAGTCAAAACGCGACACGGACGTCTTTATGAACGTATCTGAAGGGAACCGACTGTCCCCAGAAACGCGTTGTTTGCACTGAGATTTCACGTTACCTAGAATGCTTGATAAAACAGCGTCAATGAGCGCGGTGCTGCTTTGTGTACAGCCGTTTCTATGGAAACCGTAATATTTCAGCATTGCTAAAGCGTCACCTCGTGGCAAAGAGTGAATTTGCATTTCCAATCATTTTTCAGCTGCATATGGTCAGATTGTTGCAAATATCGACCCATGTTTTTATGCAGCAAACACATAGAGTTGTAAATATGAAAGAAGTTAATGTGCCTTCTAAAAATCTAAACAATTAAGACAGTAATATGTATTAAATGTTTTAAATTAATATAATAAACGATATATTTGATTTGTCCCTTTCAATGTTATAAAGGCTAAAATGCTGTTGTTTAAAGCTGCAGTCCGTAAGTTTTGCCTCTTTGTCGCCATCTCTGTCTCAAAACCTGCAATTGCAGTTAAATGCGGAATTATCTTCCATGCGTGGGTTGTGCTCCGGCTCGGCTCCAGCGCGGATGAATCTAATGTTTTGGTAGCTGTCAGTCACCGCACCGTTGTGGATTTTCACTGTATTTAGGAATCACAAATTAACAGATTCAAATATTTGGGCCAAATAAGAATCTTCATCGGATATTGTCATCTAAGAGTAAGTACCAAGTCTAAAACTTTTGTTATGACCAACTGAGGAAAAACGCTACAGGTGTTTAAATCTAACGATCGGTTATCTCTTATCACATCAAACTAGCAAGTTATTATTACTGTGTTATACTGTTCTCAAATTGTTCATGTTAACAACATCAGCATTG
Organism: Cirrhinus molitorella; assembly: GCA_033026305.1. Taxonomy (NCBI): domain Eukaryota; kingdom Metazoa; phylum Chordata; class Actinopteri; order Cypriniformes; family Cyprinidae; genus Cirrhinus; species Cirrhinus molitorella. Next base: position 8,891,176 of record CM065139.1, read on the forward strand.
CGTAACTACGTGTATGTATTGTCTATTAGCGTTTCTGTTTCTGTACAGTCTAATCTCTGATTGACATAAAATTCGAATTTCATATCAAGAAATTTTTTTAGCCGAAAAAGCAAATCATTGTTCCTTAGGACCGGTGTTCTCTTAAAAATACAAAACTTGTGTAATCGTAGGCCACGTAGGCTATCTGCAAACAGATACATATTTAAAACGGGAGTAATCTAATTTCAGTCACTTGTGTTTCATAAACACAAACTTTTTTGGATTACAATCCGCAACCAAAAAAATAAGTTTAATTATTTCAGCCGCTGTGAGAAAAGGCTATAAACTATCCGGCACCTGCAGCATTCTCACATGCGATTATGTTACTTGCCTGGACACCTTCTTTATGTTTACAGACGTGACGTAATGACGCAGTGGCACGCTTGAATTTCCCGCGAAAACCTACCCGTACCACTCAATTTAAAAAACATTATTATAAGCTAACCGTTGTGAATCGGGGTAAAGTAAGGCGATAGTTTTGAACACTGGCTGGTTATGTATTGGCTCAGAAATTTATGTTGTATAATTTTTAACCAAAAAAAAGTTACGTACTGCAGCTTTTAGATATTTGTTTTTTTGTGAAAACCTGTATCTGAACTGTAAATCATAATTTTATGGCTTAATATGTTACCGTACATTGTCCAACCCCACTCATACTGTGTTAAATTTATGTGTGCAGCTCTTAAAAAGAGTCATAAATAGCCTTAAATTGATATTTAATCAATTTCTGCAGATACCTTGTAAATAGTGAAATAAAATTCCTTCTTTGATATTTGTTGATATTTGTGTATTGAAAATATTTTTGACATTTAGACTGCTATATGATTTTCTATATTTATTAAAAAATGTCTTTTTTATTTGGGCTAGTTAAATGATTTTCGGGCTACCAAAATCTGAGTACCACCTGCCCGAAGGGCTACCAGAGATTTTGAAATTTTGCGAGCCCTGCTGTGCAGCCATAACTTTGATTACTGACATTATGAAAACTATGAACATAAAATAAATAGTTTTTTTAATGGCCAACACTAAATTGAGAGAGCATGGTGACTGATATAAACCTATATAACACCATTTCTTAAATCAAATTAAAGAGTAGACCAAGCATGAAAAAGCATCATAAAAATAGTCCATGCACTATATTTCAAGTCTCCTGAAGTCACAGTCACTGAATTTGTTGTTGTTATGGGCTGTTGACAGACATAACATACCTTCACATACTGGAGGTCAGTGAGGGCCCGCACGTTAAAATCAGGGACGTACTGCGCCGCAGGGCTGTTATTGAGCTGATTGTTACTGCCGCTGATGGACACCGAGTCCACTCTCTCCGTGCAGCTCAGAGACGCTGAACGGTTCAGACCGCTCATGTGAGATGGGGAGCGAAACTCTGGAACGCACAGGAAGATGTCAATTCATGTCACGACACGTCTTCTTACAAACACACAGATGAAACAGACTCCATGAAATACACGCAGATACAAAAATGACATCAAATGGAAACATCAGTGAATGAGAGGGACAGCACAATAAACAAGGAGCAACAAACAACACGCATCACATCTGAAATGAATGGAAAGATCATTGCAAATGATTGGATGGTCATTTGTGTATGAGTGGCATTAGTTTGGTTACACTGGAGAAGCATAGATTATAATATGGAGTACTACTCGTTACTATAATATTAGTATGTGACTAAAGAGTAGAGGATGTACATAAAAACCTCGGTTACCTAATACTGTGGGATCAGTGCTGTAATGTAATGTTAATACACTAGCGCCCTCTACAGGTGTTTTTATGAACTACCTGCAACAGTCACTAGCGGGATTTTTGTTTGGGATTTGACAGGTTTTACTGCGACAATAACAGACAATAAATGAATGCTGACAAAAAAACGCAGAGATGACTAAAGCAGCACACGGTTACTGGTACAAGCATGCGAGATTTTTCTCCGTTGAAATGCTAGGCCCTATTTGTTTACATTGCGAGCGACGCAGTGTGATAAACTAGAGCTCTCCGGTTATAATCAATAAAAGTATGGCAAGCCGTTTTGACTTTTATTCATTCGCAGGATGTGAATTCTTGATATCAACCATTCAATTTTCACTAGTTAAAATTATAATTCTTGATATCAGAAATTGGATTTTTACTAGTAACAATAGCCATTTTTGATATCAGGAATTACATTTCCACTAGTAAAAAGGTTAATTATTGATATCAACAATTGAATTTCAACTAGTAAAAACTATAATTGTTGATATGAAGAATTGTATTTTCACTGGTTAAATGTCACCATAGACTCCCATTCAAATGTAATTGTTGATATCAAGAATTGATTTCTTATTAGTTAAAATTCCAATCTCACATATCAGAAATACAATTCTTACTAGTACTTTTATTTTTGATATCAATAATTACATTGTTACCAGTAAAAATGCCAATTCCTGATATCAAGATTTCAATTGTCACTAGTTGAAATGTCAATTGTTGGTATCTGTAAATGTATTTTAACATGTTACATTTCTGATATCTGAAAATATATTTCGGTGATCAATAAATAGGAGAGTAATTTCAGATTTCTAAAATGGCATTCTTACTAGTAACAATCCCATTCATGATATCAGAAATGAACATTGTCACTAGTAGCAATTGAATTGTTGATATCAAGAATGGACATTTGCCCTAGTAACCACGTAATTATTGATATCAAAAATAAAGGATTTTACTAGTGAGAATTGTATTTCTGATATGTGAAACTGGAATTTTAACTAGTAAGTAATTCTTGATATCAACAATTACATTTGAATGGGAGTCTATGGTGACATTTAACCAGTGAAAATACAATTCTTGATATCAACAATTATGGTTTTTACCTAGTTGAAATTCAATTCTTGATATCAATAATTAACATTTTTACTAGTGGAAATGTAATTCCCGATATCAAAAATTGCCATTGTTACTAGTAAAAATCCAATTTCTGATATCAAGAATTATAATTTTAACTAGTGAAAATTGAATTATTGATATCAAGAATTCACATCCTGCAAATGAATAAAAGTCAAAGCGGCTTGCCATATAGAAGTCGTTTGCACTGCAAAACACGCCGTTATTGATAATAACAGAAGTATCTAGTATTTTCATGTCGCTTGAGTGCTCTCAGTGTAGTTGTTTAGTCAGTAACGGTAACCAAAGACAACATGATTAAAGTTCATTAAGAGTTTCAGACGAAACCAATCATCACAGCGATATCAGAGAAATTGATGATATCGGAAAATTGCCTTAGTATTTGACTATACCACATTGCACTTCTGTCAAACTCGTCCGAGACTAGACAGGTTGGTGAAAATATCTTTCAAAATTTTAAAATATAAATCTAAAATATTATAACATGCTGCCTTACGTAATTATTATTCATGAAGACGTAACCCCGCCTGGAACATAAACAATCCACCTTATTTTTCCTATAAGATTGGGCCTTTTGTAACGTTTATGGGTCTAGCTTCCGGTCTCATCTGCATCCTGCCATTTTTAGCTGTACAAAACAGCTCATTTTTGCTGCTTGGTATTACAAGTTGGTGTGTCGTACCATATTATTTTAATGTATTATCTTAATTATGAACACATTGGTTTGTAGTGCAAACAGTATTATTTTTCTTATTTTCCTAATGAACCCAAAGTATAGCCCATAGGCTTACTTACGCATTGAAGAATAAGGTGGACAGAATAAAATAAAATAAAATATAGCACACTAAAAGTGGATTTTTATATTCACAGCTGTTTATTTTTAGGCCTTGATATTGAAAAAAGGCTATATTGACCTTTCTGGAACATTTTTAAAATGTATTTTAATGCAATCTTGTGATTTTTTTTATTTTTATTTTATTGTAATTTTAGTCAAAGTTTTAGACATTTTTAAGTGTCTGTTTACTTATTTTAGTTTTAGTTTTAAATTACTATTTTCTATTTTATTAGCGTTAACATTTATTTCGATTAACACTTCTCTAATTTTAGGTTTAGTTAACAATAACACTGCACTGCTAGTATTTACAGTCGAGGTCAAATGTGTACACACCCTTTCAGAATCAAAATGTTAATTATTTTACCAAAATAAAAGGGATCATACAAAATGCATGTTATTGTTTAATTAGTACTGACCTGAATAAGATATTTCACATAAAAGATGTTTACATATAGTCCACAAGAGAACATTATAGTTGAATTTATAAAAATTGCCTGTTCAAAAGTTTACATTTTTACATTCGTAATACTGTGTTCTTACCTGAATGATCCACAGCTGTGTTTTTTTGTTTAGTGATCTTGAGTCCCTTGTTTGTCCTGAACAGTTAAACTGCCTGCTGTTCTTCAGAAAAATCCTTCAGGTCCGACCCTTTCTAACAATGACTGTATTTTTCTTTCCTTTGCAGAAAAACGATGCATTAAGAGCCGGGGGTGTAAACTTTTGAACAGAATAGAGATTTTTCTTATTTTGCCTAAATATCATATTTTTCATTTAGTACTGCCCTTCAGAGGCTACAGAAGATGTTTCCCAAAAGATAAAATAAGTAGAATTTACCCTGACCTTCAAATTCAAAAAGGTTTTCACCCCCAGCTGGAAAACCAAAGAATTTCTGGGCCCTGAAAGAATTTTCAGAAGAATAGCAGACAGTTTGACTGTTCAGGACAAACAAGGGACTCATGAACAACTATGACTAAACAAAATAAGAACACAGCTGTGGATCATTCAGGTAACAATACAGTATTGATAATCAAGGGGATGTAAACTTTTGCCAGGGTAATTTTTTATAAACTCAACTATTATTTCTCTTGTGGACTATATGTAGACATCTTTTATGAGAAATCTTATTACAGTCAGTACTAAATAAACAACAACATGCATTCTTATTTTGGTAAAATAATTAAAGTTTTGCAGATTCTTAAAGGGGGATGCAAACTTTTGACCTCAACTGTAACACTTAGGCGTATTCAGTCTGACTAATGATGTATTATTATTTATCATTTATAATGCATTTTATATTTTATCCAAATAAACAACACTCCCGTTTCATCTTGACATTACAAATGCATCTTCATTGTACTGCACCACACTCATGGCAGCAGCAGAGCATGTTTTCTAGTATATTCTGATACTAAGGCAACTCAGAATGGAGCAGGACTCAATCTTCAGGGTGGTGTGAATGTTGTGTTCTAGTCGCAGGAGGTCAGGTGTGATGGACAGGCAGTGACGCGGACAGCGGGGTGAGTGTGTGTTAGTGGTTAGAACTGAAGAGCTCTTAAAAGACTGAGCTCAAGAGGACAACACCAGAGCCAACAAGTCCAGCAAGCCTCCATTTTACTGATGTTGTCATTGAAATCAATGTTTTTAGGTCATATGCCACATCATGCATTTATAAGCCATCGCCCAAAGTTGATTTTAATAGTGGTATCATCTTGCAAAGCTAATATATAATAATAAATGAATACATAGTGCACACAAATACTAGATAAAAGATTTGTTTTAAAGATCTAACTGTATTCTAAAGAAGCATGTTTTCTCCACTGAATAAAAAAAATAAAAAAGGTTACATCTCACAATTCTGACTTTATAGCTTGCACCTGTAAATTTATATATCACGCAATTCTGACTTTATAACTCAGAATTGCAAATTATATTTAACAATTAGGAGATAAAGCTTACATTTGTAAGAAAAAAATCTGAATTGCCAGTTTTTATCTTGCAATACTGACATTATTTCTCACAACTGTAAGCTTATATCATGCAATTCTGAGAAAAGTAGTCAGAATTGCGAGATACAAACTCACATTTGCAAGAAAAAAAACAGAGTTTATATCTTTACTTGCAATTACGAGTTTACATCTCACAATTCTTACTGTTTTTTCTCAGAATTATGATACAAACTCACAATTCTGACTTTTTTTTGAGAAATAAAGTCAGAATATGTTAAATATAAACTAAATTCTGACTTTTTCTCAAAAGAGCATGTTATCTCACATTTGTAACTTTATCGTTAAAGTTACGTCGCACAATTCTGACTTTATAGCTCACAACTGAGTTTATACAATGCAATTCTGACTTTATAGCTTGCAACTGTAAGATTATATATCATGCAATTCTGAATTGCAGAATTGCAAATTATATTTAACAATTAGGAGATATAAACTCGCATTTGTGAGAAAAAAAATTCAGAATTGGCAGTTTTTATCATGCAATTCTGACATTATTTTTCAACTGAAAGCTTATATCACGCAATTCTGAGAAAAGTACTCACATTTGCGAGAAAAATGTTTTTTTATAAATGAGTTCTGACTTTAGAACTCGCAATTTTGAGTTCATCACACAATTCTGACATTATTTCTCACAATTGTGAGCTTATATCACGCAATTCTGAGAAAAAAAAAAAAAAAAAAGTACAATAACATTTTTTTTTTCAGTGGCGTAAACAGGCTTCCACAGTATTCTACTGAGTATGAAAAAATATTTCCTAATAACCACAGAAAAAAAAAAATTTGCAAGTGCATTTTTAAGTAAATGGAAATATTGTCTATGGAACTATTATGCAATACTGAAATGTGTTTTTATTACAAAATATACACAATGCCTAAATTTGCCATCTAGGTTTTTAAACAGCTTTTAAATCACTAAATAAAATAATAAAATAAAATTTCAGCCCTATCCCACTTTTATAGTGATTTTATAAAACAGAACAAAAACAGGAATAGTAAAATCTATACGCTATATTTCAGCCATTCTGAATGTAAACAATTTAGTTTGAGGGGAAAAAAGGGCATTATTTACTGAAAACTGTCTGCTATAGCTCTTGAATCTCATTTATGCTTGCATACATTCAAATATGCCATCTCAAGACAAGTTGTGACAAACTTGAAATCACCAATGTCACATATTTTTGGTTTTGTCTCAGTTTTGAATATTCTGAATGAATGCAAGCACAAATTTAATTGGAAAATACTGAATATTTCCTAAAAATAAATGTACATGCAGCTGGAACTATTTTTAATTTATATGCAGCACTTAAATGTATTTTTATTGCATTAAACACAAAGCCTAAAATTGCTGTCTAGGGTTTAAAAATCACTGTTAATAAATACATAAAATGTGAACTTGCTGGACAACGGGTCATAGCGTGACAAAGGTTATTTTTTTCCTTTTACACTAGCTCCTGCCCCACACCACCCCCATGTTAGCTACCCCTACATCCCTGAGTTAGCACCCAGCATGCAGGGCATTTACCTGGGAAACGCGAGAACAGAGAAAACCTCTTAAGCGAAAGGCGGCGCGGACGAGGCGACACCACAGAAGGAGATAGAGGGGGGGTGACAGCTGAGGAGGAGGAGGGGGAGAGCCAGAGCAGAGCAGAGGAGAGGAGAGACAGAGAAGCTCTTTAAACACATCCTGCTGAGAGCTGCTTCAACATCAGCAGCCGCTGAAGGTACAAATCCCTCATTATAAAACACTACGGGAACATCGGATTTTCTTTGAAGGGGTAATGCTATGCTACCAACCTTGCCTTTGAGAATATTAATACATTCTGGTGACATTAAAGGCATAAAACTTGTCATTGTCGCTTCAAACCCGTATAGCTTTCTTCCTTCAGTTAACCTAAATGTAGATATTTTGCAGAATGTCCATGCTGCTCTTTTCCGTACAAGGAAAATGGATTTCACATTGCCAACAGGTTTCAAAAATAAATCAAAATAGGGCTGCACGATTATGACAAAAATCATAATTGTCGATTATTCCCTTGAAACTGTAATTGCGATTATTAATTACGATTATCACAATTTACATTGACTGATGTTTTAAATCGCTTTATACCATTGTTTGAAGCAACCGCATGCCATAATTTTATATAAAAATAAAAAAAACAAGCTGAAAACACTCTTCCTGAAAACTTTTATTGCTTTTCTCGTCGCAAAAGTTTGAAAATGAATAGCCTATTAAGTCCAAATATTTAAGTATTTGTCACTTTGATGAACACCATATCAAATACACAAATCTGAATGGCTATTTAAATCATTTAAACACTTTTCAGAAACAGAAAGCCGTTTTGTTTCTGGGGTTTCTGGGGTAATGGCTGCATAATGTTTAGCGCCATCTGCTATCAGAGAACGCATGTGCGCTTTTATGCATTTTCATGCATGAGCTCCGCCATGTGCTTCTGTTTACATCAGAGTGCACTGGCTTCTTGTGACCAGTTGATGGAAAAAGTTATCTTAAAATGCATTAAAAATTCGGAATAATTTGTTATAAATAATTATTTTTGGTCTTTTGATTATGCAATATTGTGCATATTCATTAGTCTAGTCCTGATTTGCCTCTTAAGCATGCACAATAATGTGCTTTTTTAGTAATCGCGGCTTTGAACGATTACGTAATCGTGGCATCGCGATTAGAAATTATTAATTTGTGCAGCCCTAAATCAAAAGCACCTCCATACTAAAAGTGGTCCATGCTAGATATAATTCTGCTCTTTTGAATCTGAGCAATTTTTTTAATAACAGCACAAAAATTCAAAATCTGTTCAATTAAAACTGGACTGAACCAGTTCAAGAACCAAATGAAAACTAAATGATTCATTGTAAAGATTTAACTCAAAATATAGCTGCAAGCAGCGATTACCGGGGTTTAAGCACTTAAAGCATTTAGGCACATATGGAAAAATTCATTGTGTTAAATCAATGATTTTAAAAAGCATTTTAGCCAAATCCAAGTAATTTACCATAGAAATATGATGATATTTCACATTTATGACTGTTAAAGCACCACCTATGATTGAACTTCCATTAAATGCTACATGTTTATTTTGAATCATGCTCAACCAGTTTTATGAAGTTTTGAGTTTTTGTTCAGGATTTAAGGTAAATTTGTACAGGCCTCTTTTCTAACAGACCCCATTATAGCCTTTTTTTTTTTGATAATTATTCACCTAGAGAGTTTAGAGAATTGTACTGCAGTGTTTTTTTTTTTTTTTTTAATTGAGCAAAAAAGTCCTAGGACTAGTTTACAAAAGTAGGTTTTTGACATCTCAATCATTTAATAAACAATTTAATTGACAGCAGTGGTTCTAGGGGCAAAGCTGTTCAGAATGAGGAGTTCTATCATATGATATGAATATTGCACAAATGTGTGAAAAACCGTGAGACGTACAATCATTTAAGCCCTTGAAAAATGTGATATCGCCCCTCAGTGGCCAAATTCTTTCAAATTTCTCTCAGACCTTTGGGGCTGTGAGTCGAACAGGCCCAGTGAAGTTTTTTCTGATCAGTCTCCATTAACCTGACTACAGGTGCTCAAACTTTGTTCCAATGGAGGCCAGGTTTTTTAAGATATGCAAATGTCCTTATAGACATTGCACATGCACACCGATTTCCATGTTGAAAGGACAAATGCTTGCGCAGTTATAGCCATTTTTATGTTTTTTTCCCCTCTTACAGCACCACCAAGTGGCCAAACTCCACGATTTTTGTCCTGCGAACTCAGCTCAGAAGCTCGAAGATATCATTCTGTTTTAAGAGTTACAGATATTTTACTAAACGTAGCTCTGCCCCTTTCAAGCGTTTTGGCGTCCCTTTGAGACGGTGAGACGAAAGTTTAACTTTTTAGATGATTATTGATATTCACTCTCTAGAGAATCATTCTGCGTTAGTTTGGTTATGATCAAGTGAAAAACCTATGACTAGTTTGCAAAAGTAGGTTTTTAAAAAATGCGAAATACCCCACTCAGCGCTACACGCTTGAACCCCAAATTATACAATGTAATAATATTAAATATTACATTTGGTAATAGCTTTCCAATCTCATTTACACTTGAACACATTCAAACTTGCCCAGTTGTGCCCAGTTTTAAAGTCAGAAATTTAAAAATATTATTGGTTTGTGTGCGACTTATTGCAAAAGCAAGCATAAATTATAATTGGAATCTTGTTTTAAGTCTAACTTACTAACTGGCCTTCTAAGAGTTCTATGATTTTTTTTCATTAGTAATTTGTGGAAAAAAAAGCAGCTTGGACATTCTTCTAAACATCTCCTTTTGGGTTTCAAGGTTGAAAGAGAATACGAGCTTTGAAAGGACATGAGGGTGAGTAAATTCCATCGGATCGGTCACATGAACCCTCGTCTCTTACACAGTGTTTCTCGAAGCACACGTAGCCACACATTTAGACACACAGAAAGCACATAAATGTGACGTTTGGCACATGGATGGACTGCGGCACAGCTGGAGGTGAAGAACAGAATCAGGCAGCATCATTACACATAGTGACGCTCAGCCAGCAGATGTCCCTGCAGTCAAATGTGTCCCGTTTAGTCCCCTACCGGCAGCCCCAGGGTTATTATGTAATACAGAAGACTAAACTTACAATGACAGATCATGACAGTGCACTGGGAGACGCTAAAAAAAAGTGCTGACAGGATCCATCACTTAAACTAAAGCTGGGGCAGCAAAGGTATCAACAGACATCATCAGTACCATAAATCAAATATAAATTATGTCAGCATTTTCTCATCTGAAACTGTGCAGGTTGCTTTTCCATGCAGTTATAATGACTGAGAAGCTTTCACACCTCCATTAAAAGAAGATACAGTTTTTGACTGACACACAGATGAATAAATGATGACAGAATTGTAATTTCTAGGTTGACTGTTCCTTTAAATGAATTATTTCTTTAAGTGGGAATGTTTCAGAACGCTCATTTAGAGAAAATAAGTTTAAAATACTCACCCAGGCATGGTGTTGTTAGTGCCATGACTCCATAATACGAGAAAGGACCTGTTTCAAACTTCATATTTTCATTTCCAGCCTCAACTTCCACCCGACCCTGAAAGACATGCGCAAGTTAATTAGTTTTATTAGTCAATTGTGCAGGACATTTTGTTATATGTGTTTCAAATAATCTGAAGAAAACCACATAAATGAGAACTGTTTCCCAAATTGTACTTAAGTAGGGCTGTCACAATCCCTCGATTCATTTTGCCTGTGTCAAGTAACCACTTGCGGGAAAGTTGTGTAATTTGGCCCACAGGTAATGAACTGTCTCAACATTAAATACAGCAAGTGTGGAGTCTCTATTTCAAACTTGAGTGCCATCACTTGTCCAAAAACTGTTCTATTTTTGTTTTTTTAATAGGGCCAAAGAAAATCATTTTTTTTATTATTATTATTATTTAAAAACAAATGCAAACATATTGAGATATATTGAATATCGTAAAAATTGAGACAATATCGAGATATCAATTTTCTTATATATCATCCAGCCCTATGCCAAACTGTGTTTGAGGCTGTATCTCTGCCAAGCTTAGACATGTTGACACCATACTTCCATGCCACATCAACTCGGTAACATTGCCACCTATTGGTCAAAAGTGATAAACCATTCATTAACCATTGATAATGAAATTACCAAAAATGATAATTACTTTTGAACCGTATGTAATAAAACTGGTCTCAAAATATTCCTTGGGTCATGCCACCAACATGGATAACAATTACGCAATAGTCAGGCGAACTTTCTGTCCGCCATTTTGATTTATGTTGAAAACCTACTTTTTTGAACTCCTCCTTGACTATTGGTCCAATTTTCACCAAAATCGAGTCAGATCATCTTCAAATTGTGTTGACAAGAAATTTTCGACTACACATTGATAGACAAAATCGTTTTTGTATAGCAATACAACAAAAGCATTATGCCAGACCAGTCTAAAGCCCTATTTGCACAGGATTAGTATTACCTGGTGACCTCTAGTCATTTGTAATAATTGCGGAGGTTGTCTGTGATCTTAATCCTGTGCGAATCGGCCATGTCTGTAATTTGTAAAGTAAAAATATATTTCGCCGAACACAGAGGTCCTGTGATAATATTAGTCCCGTGCGAATCAGCATCTCTGTAATTTGGCCAGCATTTGGCAGGATTGTATATCATTTCTTCAAGGTTTTTGTTTCCTGTGTGCCTTTTATCCATCTTGCGTGATGAGTGGAGGCTGCACAGTGTTTTGAAAGTCTTTTTGGGTGCTGGGTCATAACGCTATACACCATATATACAGTTTATACTTTTGCATAAAGAGAAAGCTTAAAACCATCAGAAGAGCAACAACAAACGATTAGCTGGAGATGGTATAGCATGCGATCTTGTGTTTATGATACATGTTATGCAAAGCTTTGACATCAAATCTGGGAGATAAGTCTATAAATTTGAGTAAAATCACAGACTTTGTTTATCCCGTGCGAATACGTCACGCGAAATTCAGATGTTGGGGGGTAATTTCTAAATCACACAAGGTCCCCAGATAATACAAATCCCATGCGAATAGGGCTTAAGGCTGCATTTCTCAAAAGCTTTGACATACTGACACCAAACTTTGTATGCGCCACACCATGTCAATTTGATAACACCACCACCTAGAGGTCAAAAGCGGTAAGCCATTAAATCATATTACTAGTGGCTGTTTTTATGATTTTTTTCAGCCATTTTCACTAAAATCATCTTAAAATGGCTTTAAGTACTCATTGCTGCAGTTTGTCTGATGCTTACTACCATGCATGCATCTATAGGGCTTGGCCTCTTAATTGCTGCTTGCAGCTATACTGTACATTAGTTCTATTGTTTAATAATACATTATGTATTTTAACTGTCTTGTTCAATACCCATATGAGTACTTGCTTTTGATACTTCATTTGAACTGATTATTACTGCCTTATTGCTATTATATGTGTATTTTAAGTACTTTTAAAGGCTATTGTTTGCTTAGATCTATTTTTATTACCACAAAAATGTATTGTAATCATCTGATCAATTACCAATATAATAATTTGTGCAGTACTATAATCCACTAAATAAATTGGCAATAAAACCTTTGTGCATTGTGTCCTTCAAGATACTGAAACTCAAAGCGCTCCAGAACCCCCACTGGTTTGTCCTTAAATAATTAAACGGCATTTTTAAAAAACACTTACAAATCATTTAAGTCCAAAGCATCTTATTTTGAAACCTTAACCGTTTCCTTGAAGAACAACCAGTTGCGTCTCCATAATTAAAGACGAATGACACGAAACCCAACCGCATCTCCCGCAAGGAAGTGTGAGGTGAGTACTTTTAGTAGTTTGAAACCAGGACAGAGCGCACGTCGTGTGTCACACCACATTCGAGCAAACACACAAATTTTCCAACGTCTCAGGCGTCATATTTGTCCCATTTTCCACCCCAGTGGAGAGTCAACCTTTCCTCTCATTCTCAGAAAAACGTAACCGGATCTGCGGCGCTCGGATTGCACGACACGCAGATCCTGTCACTCTATCGGAGTCTCCTCTGCTCTGGTATCTATATTCAGGTAGACACTCGCTAACACAAACAAAGCTCGCCAACACTTTTGCTGCTTTCTGTTATGCCAGCAAACCTGAGCCAAATCGAGTTTCATAACACAAAACAGAAAAGGTGTTAAAACAGTGTTTTTTTTGTGTACTAGAGTAAAAACATTGACAGTAATTTTAGTACTACTACTATCTACTACTACTACTAGTAGTACTATCTTTGCATTCATGAAAAATACACTACCCTTCAAAACCCTTTTTATTTAAAGAAATTGATACTTTCGCATGATACGCACTGAATTGATTAAAAATGATAGTAAAGGCATTTCTAATACTACAAAACATCTCCATTTCAAATAAATGCTGTTTTTTTTTAATATATATATAAATATTACTTTTATTTAACAAAATTAACATTTTCATTAATCAAAGATGCATTAAATTGATCAAAAGTGATAGTAAAGACATTTATAATACTACAAAGGATCATAAGAAATTATGAAATATTAGTACATTTATTCATTGGATACATTAAAATGTTTTAAAAATATAAATAAGTTTATTTGTTAATAATTTGAATTATTATGGAATTATTAATTTGAATAATTTGTAAAAGTATAAATATATTCATTTTCTAATAACCTTAATATTATTATATTGTGGAATTATCAATTTTAATCTTTTTTTTTTCATAATTTCATTTAAATAAACTTAAATGGAAGTGTAAGAAATGATAAGATAAATATAAAAACATTTATTAAATATATGAAAATATTTATTAAATACATTGAATATACTGAAATAAACACACACAAAACTATATAGGAGTTTATTTGCAAAAACATAACTAATTTTTTTTTAATTTTCAAAAATCATGCTTTTTATTATATCACGTTTTTATTGTGTTAGTTAGCTGTATTTTTTTTTAGTTTTTTTAATTTATTTTGTTAATATCTATCTAATCTATTTTCTTTACTATACTTATACTATACTTCTTTACTATATTTAAATGGAAGTATAAGAAATTATCAATTACAATACACCATTATTGTTATATGCAGTATTAGGAAATTATTGGGAAAAGTACTGAAAAAGTAGGGCAGGGCTTGCTTGTTCATTTTAATATAAAACGTTCTATTTTTGGCAAATGTAAAATAATGTGTAAGTAATGTGTTACTTTACTAGTTACTTGAAAAAACTAATCTGATTATGTAACTTGCGTTACTTGTAATGTGTTACCCCAACACTGATTATATGTTTTAGTATATGCTGTATACTATATACTACCAGTCAAAAGTTTGGACACACCCTCTCATTTAATGTTTTTTAAAGACGTTTCTTTCTGCTTAATATTTTTTTTTTGGAGCCTGCGATACTTTTTTCAGGATTTTTTGATCAATAAAAGGTAAAAAAAAAAAAAAACAGCATTTATTTAAAATAGTACTTAAATAATACTTTTACTCACCAAGGACGTGTTAAATTAATAAAAAGTGATAGCATAGATTTACATTGTTAGAAAAGGTTTATATTTTGAATAAATGCTGTTCTTTTTAACTTGTTATTCATCAAAGAATCCTTAAAAAACAATCCCAGGTTGCAAAAAATATTTGGCAGCACAACTGTTAAATAATTCTAATAATAAATCAGCATATCAGAATGACTTCTGAAGGATCATGTGACACTTAAGACTGAAGCAACAGCTGATGAAAATTCAGCTTTGCATCACAGGAATAAATTACATTGTAAAGTATATTAAAATAAAAACCATTATTTTATATTGCAATAACATTTTGCAATATTACAGTTTTTTTTCTGTATTTTTGATCAAATAAATGCAGCCTTGATGAGCATAAGATACTTCTTTAAAAAGCATTAAATGAGAGGGTGTGTCCAAACTTTTGACTTTTGATTCCGTTTAATAATAATTACATTTGAAATGGGTTCAAAATTAAAATAGAGTCAGATTCTGCAAATTAGCAGATGTAAATCAGCCACGGGAGTTTTGTGAATTGAAGCAGACGTGCGTGACATAACGTTTCCTGACACATGGCGTTTGTGCTCCGTATGACATTGCGCCGCAGGGATGATTACGACTGCGATAAACACTCACGCTGAGGCTCTGAAAGGGTTAACCTTGTCCTGGCTGACCCCCCTGTGGAGCACACAGCAAATCCAGGATGTGATTTACTGATCCCCAGGGGCCCATGCGCAACGTCGGCCCTGTGACCTGTCACAGCTCGTTCTACCTTGACCGCTGTCAATCTTAAGCCCCGTTAAGTAAGCTGCAGCACATATATTCAATTCAGATGACTAGAAAGCATGCAGGAGGTTAAAGGTGTGTTTATCCGTGTACGAGTTCAAATACGAGTCAATATCTATATATGTATCATCTGCTTGCTGTAGCTTGGACATCCAAGAGTCTTTCCATCAATCTCGCCTCTGATTGGACGGTTCCGCAAAACAAGGGCACGGCTTTGATTGGTTGTGCATTCAATTGTGCGTGTGTTGCTGGCAGAAAGGGGTGGGATTAAAGCTGCTATGCTCAGGATCCCTTTCTTATGTAAGAGGGATCAATTAGTGAAGGGCAGGCCTGTCCGACGCAGGGCCTCTTCTGGCTAAACCTACAATGAGGTCACCGACGCTTCTGTGCAACTCTACACCAGGGCGCCAGGGCAGAGGGGCACCAATGAGGCGCCAATATCAAAATACAGCACTAAAAGAGTTTGAAAATATTCACTGGCAGCATCGCTATAATGCTCCATCTTCAAATCTCTATTACGAAGCATTAAACCTCTGCATGCGTTTCATTCGGTGCTGCTTGGTGCTACACTATCAGAAAAAAAAGGTACAAAGCTGTCACTTAGGGGTGTGCGATATGACGTTTTCTACTAAACAAGTCTCATTGTTTCCGTAAATGCATTTTGCATATGCCTCGTTAAATATGAAGATGATTTACTCAAGATTCAGATTAGACACTAAAGATGATCATAACCAATGTCCATCACATATGTGAATTGATATATCACAGTTTTTGCTAATGCAGCTACTGTACCTGTTTCATTAGTATTATGTTTATTTGTAATGTGTATCTTTGTTCTTATTTTGTGATAAAGATAAAATAATGACAAAGATTTTTTGTCTTCGCTCACTTTGGCCTAAATATCTGCCATTCTTTTTTTTTTCTTTCTTTCTTTTTTATACTTTGTTACCTTGAAATGCTTTGTTTTTTGTAAAAAAAAATTGGTTTGGCTGCACTGCTCAGACAACGTGCAAAATAGTAAAACCAATTTGACAAAGAATCATGATAAAATCGTGAACCGTGATATTTCTGAAAAAAAAAAATTCAATTCTGTCATTGATTGCTCACCCTCATGTCGTTCCAAACCTAAGACCTTCATTCAGCTTTGCAACACAAATTAAGATATTTTAGATAAAATCCAATAGAAAACCTTTGTGATATTTTTTTTAAGATTTTTTTTTTTTTACATACAATGACGTACTTTTAATAAAATAGCCATTATAAAGGTAAAAAAAAATTCCCCTGTAAAGCTTGTAATGGGAAGACAAATTTTTGATCAGATTTTCTATTGTTGATTAGATGGCGCTCCTACATTTTCTAAGTTAGGAGCACAAGTACTTCTAAAAAGAAAAGTAAACCTAGAGCCCTGTTAGTACCTAAATGGTAAATATTTGTACTTTTTGCAAAGGTTACAGCTTTTGTACCCTTTTTTTCCTGAGAGGTGCGCTGTTACTTAATCAGTAATCAGAGTTAGCATTTTTGCTTGGCGAACAGACCAAAAAAGTAAAAAAAAAAAAAAAAAAAAAAAAAATTATATATATATATATATATATATATATATATATATATATATATATATATATATATATATATATATATATATAAAATAATGTATTAATTTGAAGGATGGACCAATGTCATATCTAAAGATGACTATACAGAGTGACAGTATGTTTAAATTTTTTGGATTCCTTTTTTCCCCTCCCTTTTAAATGGTTATAGTAAAAAAAAGGCCCTATTAATTTTTTTTTCTCAAATTCACTTTTAATTTAACCAAATTCCGTTTTCCATTAATTTTTCTGGATTTCATTTTAATGGTTTGATTACATTTTGATAATCAAAAGCATATCTAATTAAAAAAAAGTTTTTAAATTTCACTGGTTAAATTCTTCTGGTAAATATTCCTTTAAAATAATGTTTTAATAAAAATTAATAGCACTATAATTTAGGGATGCGCGGTATACTGGAAATATACTGGCATATATTTTATTTCAAACGGTTCAATACTCTAATTTTGAGCAATTCGGTATTATATGTGTTGCTGTTCTGAATTTCGATAGATGGATGGATATATAGTGCTTCCCAAATTGCTGCAAAATGGGTAAGCGACAACAGAACGTGATTGATCAAACAGAAAAAAAACAATCAACACACTCGAAAGTAGTATTTAAAGACAAGAGTAGAAGTGAAATATGGCATGTTTTTGCAAACAAAACAGATGATAAAGGTGAACGAGCTCAGCTTACTGCACCTGTATGCTAGCATTGCTATAATAAATCACTTGTAGCCACAGAAGGCACACATCAAATCTTGCCAAGCATTTGTCATTTGCTCATCCTGATCTTTAACACGAATTCATGAATCATCAGGTGAGTTCATAAATTCAGGTTTAATTAACTTTTATTCACAACTGATCAAAGCACATACCTAAGATGGGATACAGAATAATGTAAACACGAAAACTCCAATGTTTATAAGTTTAGCTTTGGTCACATAATATTAGCACTTTCATTTCAAACAATCAAATTGAATTTAATGAATTTAAATGATTGATGAATGAAGCAAGAGTTTTGCTATATTAATTTTAGTATCAATAATATGAGGGAATGTTTTTCCCGTGCTGTCAACCGCCAATATGAAGCAGAGAGAGAGAGAGAGAGAGAGAGAGAGAAAGCAGGCCTTTGTTGTAATGTGAAATGTACATTAGCTCTATTGTTTATAATACATTATGTTTTTCAACAGTTTTGTACATTTGAACTAATTATTAATAATTATTGCCTCATTGCTATTATATATGTGATCCTGGACCACAAAACCAGTCTTAAATTGCTGGGGTATATTTGTAGCAATAGCCAAAAATACATTTTATGGGTCAAAATTATTGATTTTTCTTTTATGCCAAAAATCATTAGGATATTAAGTAAAGATCATGTTCGATTTATTTTGTACATTTCCTACCATAAATATATAAAAATGTAATTTTTGATAAGTAATATGCATTGCTAAGAACTTAATTTGGACAATTTTAAAGCCGACTTTCTCACTATTTTTATTTTTGTACCCTCAGATTCTAGATTTTTAAATACTTGTATCTCAGCCAAATATTGTCATATCATAACAGACCATACATCAATGGAAAGCTTTTTTATTCAACTTTCAGATGATATATAAATCTCAAATTCAAAAAAATTGACACTTATGACTGGTTTTGTGGTCCAGGGTCACATATGTATTATGTCCTATGAAATTCGTTTTGTTACCAAATTTATTTTTTTTTTTTCAGTTTTACTTTTTTTATGTTTTAATTGTTAAATTATTATTTTTTTTATTAAAAAGCCTGTCTAATTAATTGCATTTTACAGTTTTATTTTTACCAAATGCTTTTATATTACTTTTCTGGACTCCATTTGAATGATTTCATTACATTTTAATAATCAAAAGCATCTCCAATTAATTTATTTTACAAAAAAAAAATAAAAAATCATTAGTCATTTAGATTAATCGATAAATTAGTTGATAGATTAAACTATATAAATATAGTCATTAGTGGCATCCCTAAATGGATTATAACTATAAATATATTTTAATACCATAAAAATACAAAGTATTAAATAAAAACATTATCCATCCTAGCAACCACACAGCAATGCCCTGGAAATCACTGATAACATCCTAGCATCACAGCAGTGAGTTTCTGCACAGAAAAGCACCACTCATCTTTTCTTCAGGAAAATCTGGTCTATTTTTAGACATCTAATCCTCTACTCAAAATTCTGACCAGTGACAGGCAGAGAGAGAGATATTTGTGGACAGTTGTACAACTGGCATCCCTGGAGCAATGTCATGGGGAGCGAGTCCCCTGCACAAGGTCAAATGGTTAGGGGTAACATGGGATGCGATGGATGAATCACACGGTACCAGCCCTGGGGAACAGGCAACTTATCTGACCTTTTCTCTTTCTCTTAAATCTCCAAAACTCTCTAATGCAGTAAAACTGTTACCAGACAGTTAATTAAAAAGATTATATTATTAAAGCGAGACATGTTTGCCCAGGTCAACACAAGGATGCTAGGGAGTCTTAAATGGTTGCCAAGGCGTTACTATGCAGTTGCTAAGGTGTTCTGGAATTGCTAACTGGCTCAGATCAAAAGAGCCCATCCTCAAGTCTAATATGGAACCTCCTTCAATGTTTTACCAATTAAGGTTAAGCTAATAGAGCATTATATAATGCAATATGAACACACAATAATATACTTATAAATTGACCGAAATTAATAAATACTATCAAATCTATTGTCCATTGTTAATATTAATGTTAACAAATGAAACCTTATTCTAAAGTGTTACCAACAAATCACCATCATTCAATTACTAAAAGATATTAAATGCATGTGACCCTGGACCACAAAACCAGTCATAAGGGTCAATTTTGTATTTATAGCTTTATACATAATCTGAAATCTGAATAAATAAGCAGCAAAATAGTTGCATCTTGGCTGGAATCTAAGAAAAAATAAATAAATATTGAGAAAAAAAAATTGTCCAAATGAAGTTCTTAGCAATGCACATTACTAATCAAAATTAGGTTTGATATATTTACGGTAGGAAATGTACAAAATATCTCCATGGAACATGATCCTTACTTAATATCCTAATGATTTTTGGCATAAAATAAAAATCAATAATTTTGACCCAAGGTTGCATTCATTTGAACATAAAAAAAAAAAAAAACACAAACACATGCCTGATTCAAGAAGGGGGTCTTAAAAATGGCCAAAGAATATTATTTTACTACCTTATTTTAAGTTAAATTGTGCTTTGTTGGTAGGCTATAATGTCTCTTACAAATGTTTAGTGTTAAGTAAATATTTTTAAATTGTTGTTTTGTAATTTTCTTTGAAAAGCAAGACAAAACTGTAAAAAAAATAAATAAATAAAATAAAAAAAGAGCATATTTTGGCTTTTTAATTTTATGCAATTGTGAAAAAATTGGAAAAATACATGAGGGAAAAACCCGGAAAAAACGTAATCGGCCTTCGGCCCAGTGTTTCATTTTGTTCAATTTTGGCTTCGGCCAAGAATTTTCATTTCGGTGCATCCCTACTGAATTCTCCACGTGTCGGTTTTACTTACCTGAAGGATGAGGACGAAAAAGTCGACCGGTTTCCCGCGCTGATATAAATAGTGCTGTTGTGATCGCTTATCATTCTCGTTGAACTTGATATCCTGAATGACATCCGGGTGCTTGAGGATTCGTAGTAAGACCTTGTCTGAAATCTGGAGCGGACTAAACAGGCTCACCTCTACGGAAAGACGTAGAATGACAAAAATTGGCTGTTATCGCAATAGCAAATGCTCAATGACTGAGGTGTTTCACAGACGCAACAGCTTACCAGTAGCAAGGAAACGATGCGCTGCTAACATTAGTTGTGGGGATATCTTGACTTTGGATTCCCTCTCATGTTTGAAAGCAGAAAAGTCCCTCTTGTTCTTGTTGGGATCCACTTTCTTTCTGTTACGATTGTCAGCTAGAAGGCAAAAACTAGCATTAATCACTGAATCAATGCTCAAATAGTTTTTCAAAAGCATCCTAAATCCAAGTAGATCACTGAAATCATTGGAACCATCAGTCTTAATGACCTACTTAGGCTTTCAGTCAAGCCTAGATCAATTAAACACAGGAAGAAAATCACTAGCATGAACATACTGTAAAGATCAGACTCATCTAGAATCTCCGATTTGATGATCTCCTCTATAACATCTTCCAGCGTGACCAAACCCAGAACCTCGTAGAACGGATCTCCTTCGCCTTCATTATTCACCTTCTGAACGATGGCCAGGTGGGATTTACCTGTGGACAGAGCCAAAAATCTCTGACTAAACATGTTGAACACTGGGGAATGAAATGAACCGAGTGCTGTAATTGCAAACTGAATGGTTTATTTAACAACGATCTAGTTCACACCAGGATAGGAAACCCACTGAGTGTCTGTAGAATAACTCAAACCATATTTGTACGGAAGCACTGCATGGACATGCATATTAATGAGCCGTATTATCACTGCAGTCTGAAAACCCCATGAATTATTCATCATCTTGTTTTAACTGAAGGGCCGGATCAATCATAAGCATTTAAGCTATACGGGACCATAAGCGCTGCGTGTTTGGAGCCGAAAGAGAGTCAGATCACAAGTGCTACTAAACTTAGAGCGAAAAGAGCTTAGGACAGGGAAATGACGGAGATGTCTGGGGATTAGGAAAAGAAAGGAAAAGGGAGAGCATGAAGCAGAAGACACTTTGACGGCATTTAAAGTTGAGAAGGGAATCTGAAGCTGCAAAATCAGCGTTGCTAGACAAAAACGGTATAATATTGAATTTGTGCAACACTTAAAGTTCAAATCTGAGCCAACATAAATGGATGAATCGGTATAAAATGTCTGACCGATACTGAATATTATTTTCTGTTATATGTTAACGCATGTTTTCCCCTCTAAATCTCTGAACTATATTTAAAATACAAGTGAAATCAGGAATTCAAAACATTTTGAACAGTAAGATTTTTAATCATTTTAACTGCTCACCCTGCTTTTATTTCATCCAAAGTACAGCAAAACTGTAATGGAGTAATGATGCTGAAAATTTAGCTTTGATCACTGGGATAAATTACATTTTAAAATATATTCAAATAGAAACCAGTGATTTTAAATAGTAAAAATATTTCAGAATTGTACCGTTTATGTTGTGCTTTGGATGAAATAACTGCAGGCTTGGTGAGCAGAAGAGACTTCTTTGAAAAC
The DNA here is from genome assembly GCA_033026305.1 of Cirrhinus molitorella. Lineage (NCBI taxonomy): Eukaryota > Metazoa > Chordata > Actinopteri > Cypriniformes > Cyprinidae > Cirrhinus > Cirrhinus molitorella. The sequence continues at coordinate 8,913,645 of CM065139.1, forward strand.
AGTAAGATTTTTAATCATTTTAACTGCTCACCCTGCTTTTATTTCATCCAAAGTACAGCAAAACTGTACAATTCTGAAATCTACTTAACTGGTTTCTTTTCTAATACATTTCAAAGCTGAATTTGTAGGATCATTACTCCAGTCACATGATCCTTCAGAAATCATTCTTATATTCTGATTTTCTGCTCAAAAAAAAAAAACATTTATTATTAGTAGTATTATTCGAATTATTAATATTTCAGGTTTCTTTGATGAATAGAAAGTTCTGAAATAGAAAACCTTTAATATTATAAATGTCTTTATAATCACTTTTGATCAATTTAAAGCATCCTTGCTAAATAAAAGTATTCATTTCTAATTTATTCAAAAGTTTGGGTTCAGTAAGATTTTTATTGTTCTTTAAAGAATTCTTCTCAACAAGGCTGCATTTACTTGACCAAAAATACAGAAAAATATATTATATATTATTACAGTTTAAAATAATGGTGTTCTATATTAATACATTTTCAAACATAATTTATTCCTGTGATGCAAAGCTACATTTTTATCAGCCATTACTTCAGTTTTCAGTGTCACAGGATTCTTCAAAAATCATTCTAATATGCTGATTAATTACTGTTATTATCAATGTTGGAAACAGTTGTGTGCTTTTATATGTTTTTTGGATCCTGTGCTTCTTTTAGGATTCTTGATTAATAAAAGTCTAAAAAGAACAGCATTTTTTCGAAATATAAAGCTTTTCTAACAATATATGTCTTTGCTATCACTTTTTATCAATTTAACACATCCTAGGTGAATAAAAGTATTCATTTCTTTTAAAAAAGGAGGAATAAAAAAATGAATGACCCCAAACTTTTTTTAATAGTAGTTTATATTGTTACAAAAGATTTGTATTTTAATTTTTAAATATACACTGTTCTTTTCAACTTTTTATTTGTTAATGAATCATGGAGGGGAAAAAATAAATACATAAAATAATAATAATAATAATAATAATAATAATAGGTTCCAACAAAATAGTAAGCAACACAACTGTTTTCAACATTGATAATAAATCAGCATATTAGTATGATTTCTGAAGGATCATGTGACACTGAAGACTGGAGCAATGATGCTGAAAATTTAGCTTTGATCACTGGGATAAATTACATTTTAAAATATATTCAAATAGAAACCAGTGATTTTAAATAGTAAAAATATTTCAGAATTGTACCGTTTATGTTGTGCTTTGGATGAAATAACTGCAGGCTTGGTGAGCAGAAGAGACATTAAAAATCTTACTGTCTAAAACGTTTGACTGGTAGTGTATTTTCAGAATCTGCCAATTCAGACTTCTAATTGTAAAAAAAGCTAAAACCCTATTGTTCATATCACTAACACTAAGCATAAACAACACTATTTAAAAAAATACTAATAATAATATATGAGGGTAATATGAAATCATATCCCTAATAATCTTAACTAAAGGAATTATGCAGATTTCTATAGAGTACAAGATCAAGCTTTATTATATAATAAAAAGAAATCAGGCAAGCAGACTGCTTAAGAGAAGATCTAACATTTTTTCGCTGAGATCCAGTCCAGTGCTCCCAAGGGGTCGGCATTTAGCAAACCACCCACATTTACTTATTTGCATACTCGTAAGCTTATTTACATACATTCATATCTGTGGAGCTCACTTTAAACAAATAGTAAAACACATTTAAATCATGTGCGGAGAGTTTCTGCAAATTTATCACCAAATGCAGCAAAAGCAATATCCTGAGTTGCTGTTGTGGACAATACAGTGGCTGTCACATCGCTTTTGTCCCTCTGTGGCACCTCTGCAGTGCTGCAGTGATTGGGAGATGAAAAATACAGTGGGAGGAACTTCAAACCGCCAATCATTTCAAAACACAGCCCATTTAGTATGACTGAGATACAATTACAGATTTTTTTTTTAGTAATATCAATTATAAATCATATGTGACCCGAGACCACAAAACCAGTCATAAGGCTCAATTTTTGGAAATTGAGATTTACACATCATCTGAAATCTGAATAAATAAGCTTTCAATTGATTTATGGTTTGTTAGGATAGGGCAGTATTTAGTCGAGATACAACTATTGAAAATCTGGAATCTGAGGGTGCAAAAAAATCTAAATATTAAGGAAAATCATCTGTAAAGTTGCCCAGATAAAGTTCTTTGCTATGCATATTACTAATCAAAAAGTAAGTTTTGATATATTTACAAAATGTACAAAATATCTTCATTGAACCCTAACACTAATGATTTTTGACGTAAAAGAAAAAACAATCATTTTGACCTTTTACAATGTATTTTTGGCCATTTCTACAAATATATCTGTGCTATGTAAGACTGGTTTTGTGGTCCAGGGTCACATATAGACTATATAGACATTTGTACTAATAGCAGTTTTTTTTTACTTTTAGTTACATTTTTAGTAATACTGTCATTTTTAGTAGTTTGCTATACATATATACACTAGCAGTCGAAGGTTTTTGAACAGTAAGATTTTTAATGTTTTTTAAAGAAGTCTCTTCTGCTCACCAAGCCTGCATTTATTTAATCTGAAGTACAGAAAAAAACAGTAATATTGTAAAATATTTTTACTATTTAAAATAACTGCTTTCTATTCAAATAATTTTTTAAAAATGTAATTTATTTCTGTGATCAAGCTAAATTTTCATCATTACTTCCAATCTTCAATGCCACATGATCCTTCAGAAATCATTCTAATGTGCTGATTTTTTTTTTCTTTTTAAATTGATCAAAAGTGATGATTGCAATATATTTCTATTTGAGATAAATGCTGTTCTTCTGAGCTTTCCATTCATCAAAGAAACCTGAAAATTCTACTCCGCTAATAAGAATATCAGAATGATTTCTAAAGGATCATGTGACTGGAGTAATGATGCTAAAAATATATACAATTTATTCAAATATACAAATATATTCAAATAGAAGACAGTTATTTTAAATAGTAAATCCGAACAGCTTCATCTTCAAGAATCAGCTAAAAACACATCTTTTCTGTCTTTATTTGACCCTCTAAATCTAGTACTCTCTATTCTATTTCTATTAAAAAAGTTTCTTTCTTCTTTTCTAGAAAAAAACTATTATTTTATATATATTAACCTATTTGTTTATATGTATTTAAAAAAAAAAAAGTCTTTTTGTCAAAAAAAAATAACACTATCGTGCTCTATTCTTTTTCTATTTTATCTTCTCTGTCTTTTCTTTTTATTTACTATATAACTAAAAAAACCTTGCTATGTATACTGCACTGAACTACTCTGAGACTTGTCAGAGTATTGTTCTTTTGTTGATTTGGATTGCTTCCATTGTCCTCATTTGTAAGTCACGGTGGATAAAAGCGTCTGCTAACTAAATGTAAATGTAAATGCTTTTACCTCAACCTGTAAATGTTTTAACAGAGATTTTTTAGGTGCCTTATGCAAATTGTAATGTACGTTTGTATTTTTTTTATGAGATATTAAATTTCTTGCCAGGCTTGACAACTTGTTCTTAATGACTTGCCTGGTTAAATAAATGTTAATTAAAAAAATAAATAAATAAACATCTTTAATGGACGGACATTACAGTAGTAGTAGATACAACCGCAAGGCCGGTTGCATAAAAGATTTAGACTAGTATTAAAAAGTTAGTCAGCTAATTGTTCTTCTTTAAGACTGGTCATAATTTTTTTTAATTCAGTTACAGAAAAATGTTACTCTAAGTTGAATCCAAAAAATAAGACAGATTTTCTTTTGGTTAACTGATAGCTGGTCAAACTAGTACTTAAGACACTGTCTTAACATAGAGGCTAAGCTTATGCAACTGGCCCCTGAAAGTAAAATTGATAAAACATCAAAGTGAGTATGCAAACTCTGGTAGACCGGATGATGGTGTGTATTTTTAATGAGTGTCAGGTGCATTTGGCAGCATGGGATTCCTCTGCCTTTTCTAGAAGAGCTTGATATTGATCAGAGGCTGATACAGGGAGCATATGGTTATTGATTCGGCTCTCAGGGGGGAGTCTGAGCACCCATCGTAATCAATAGGAGGATGAAAACAACTGCATGGAGCCAAAGCCTTTGCTTCCTGTGAGCACAGCACGTTCTGTTCAAACTTTCAAGCACAGATAAAACACACCCACTAACCTTTTTTAAACTCCTCCAGCATGGCATCCAACTTTGTGTCGTGGAAGACGAAGTGCACGGGGTGGTTGTAGAACTTGGTGACGGTTTTAAGCGTTGTGCAGTCGTCTGGGTCGACGAAGGCCAGGTCTTTCACGTAGAGGATGTCCACGATGTTGGAGCACTCGATGTCGTACACGGGTATCCGCGTGTAGCCGCTTTCCATGATCTCAGACATGGTGTTGAAGTCGAGCACGGCGTCCGTGTGAATCATGAAGCAGTTGCTCAGAGGCGTCATCACGTCCTCCACCGTCTTGGTTCTGAGCTCCAGAGCGCCTTGTATGATGTTCAGCTCTTCCTTGACCAGGTCGTTGTAGGGTTCGGTGACCTTTAGCATCTCCACCAGCTTCTCGCGGTTGTAGACGGTGCCGATTTCCTGCCCGAGGACGCAGTCCAAGAGCTTACTGACGGGGAATGAGAGCGGGAAGGTCAGGAGCATGAAAAATTTGGTCAAGACGATGGTGTTGGCGCCTACGGCCAAACCGTGGCGCGAGCACAGCGCTTGCGGCACGATTTCACCAAAAATGACAATGCCAACGGTAGACGCCACCACGGCTCCCAACCCTGAGCCAATCAAATCATCCAGTAGGATTGTCAAAGTTGTGTTGACCAGCACATTACCCAACAGTAAGGAGCAAAGCAGATAGTTGCCCTTCCTTCGAATGGGTTCGATTTTCCGCGCATACTTCTTTTCCTTATTAGTTCCGCAACTTTGCACAATGCGGAGCTCCATTGGATCCAACGCCATGAGCCCCAGGTTGAGTCCGCTAAACATCCCTGACAGCACAAGCAACCCTGAAACCAGGATGACCTGAAGCCAAAGTGGCAACAGAGACTCCTTCTCCTCAATAACCACTAACCTCCCATCATTTTCACCCAGCTGGACCCATTTGTCCCCCAAGCCCTGCCTGACACATAAACTGTAGGTCTTTTCTCGTTCACTCTTACGCAGTGGCTTTACATACACACTCACCAGACCCGAGGTCCCTCTGTTGCTCACGTTCATGTGAGTGTTGATGCTCAGGTCTTTGGTGAAATCCTCACAAGTCCTGTTTAACGCGTCGCTATCCTCCGCGTCCACGTACTCCGTGAACCTGATGTGGGATGCTGCGTCCGGGCTCAGGTGCACCCCATAAAACCTGAGCAGGACGCTGCTCTCCTCCGTTACCTGGATGAGCCCGTCCTCCGTCGTGCTGGCCGCTTTGTCGCTCCTCTCCAGCCGCATGCCCAGGATCTGGCTGCTGGAACCGGCGCTCGACGTCTCCGTTCGCCCGCCGACAGAGCTCCAGAGGAACACGATTAAAGTTAGAAGACACCCCTGGCCGCTCCGCTCTGTCGCCATGTTTGTTGCGCTCTCACCGCAAGGCTGGACCTTACGTCACGTCATCGCTGCCACACGCGGGTCACGCCCCCTCATTTGCATAATGCAAAATTGCGCAACGCCCACTTTTTTAATATAGTGGAATGATTAGGAGTAATGTTTAATTAACTTTAAATGCGTAATACATATTTAAAATAAATAACGTTCTGGCGGTAATAAATGTAATTATATATATATATATATATATATATATATATATTTTTTTTTTTTTTTTTTTTTTTTTGCCGTCTTGATTTTAGTGGTGTAATGCATGTTGTTGTTATGTAATAGCACGAGCCTTGTCTCATTCACCACACAGTGGCGAATTTCTTTACAAAATCAAAGCGTAAAAATGTAACTAAGATCATATTAAGGTCATTATCATTTTTGGCAGTATTTTCTTGACAATCAAAGCACATTTTAACTTCTATTCCTTTACTATAGCACTTTCATAATTATGATTATTTATTCATTTTTTATAATCAGTAGCCTATAAAGTCAAACCATTATAATAAATATTATAGTTATGTTTAAATAGTAATGAAAAGCAAATAAATAAACGACAATAAACTGCTGTAATGTAACATAACTGTTGTGGAAGCGTGCAAAATCACTGTCGTCGTGTCTATGGACCAACAGTGCATTTCGTCCTCGGTAAAATGCATGGTAAAATGTGATGCAAGTGCGTCCTCTAGCGTAACAAACAAACACCAATTCAACAACATTGTGTGTTTTCTTAAATGCGTTTTATTCTCATATTAGTGCATAATTGTGTGCACATTTAAATCATTTAAAAAAAAATAAAAAATAGAAGTGGATGTAATAATTAAATATTTGACCCTGGACCACAAAACCAGCCATAAGGGTAATTTTGTTTTATTAAGATTTATACATAATCTGAAATAAGCTTTTCATTGTATTGTTTTATGTATGGTTTGTTAGAACAGGACAATATTTGGTTGAGATATAACTACTTGAAACCTGGAATCTGAGGGTGCAAAAAATATAAATACTGAGAAAATCGCCTTTAAAGTTGTCCAAATGAAGTTCTTAGCAGTGCATATTATAAATCAAAAATTATGTTTTGCTATATTTATTGTAGAACAATTGCAAATTATCTTCATGGAACATTTGGCATTACAGAACAATTGATCATTTTGACCCATACAATGTATTGTTGGCTGTTGCTACAAATACACCTGTGATACTTAGGACTGGTTTTGTGGTCACATATTACTATAATTGTGCTACTACAGCAGGATTTACCCATTAAACATGACTATAATCGCTGTGATTCAACATCATATTCAATAAAAGATATTCACAATAGCCCATATTCACAATTATTTCACATTAAGGAAAGTATCTACTGGCCAAAAGTAAGTTTTATACTTTACAGTCCTCATCAGTCTACACTGCTTCCATTTGTCATAGACAAGTACTGGAAACGGTTCATTCAACATCCTTCAAGAACTGCTTGTATACAATTGCTTTTTGTAATTATCTATAATAATTTGCTTACTAGAGCATAATTAAAAACATTAAAAATAAAAATACACTAATCTAGTACTTCTGATTTCCTGTTTAAGCAGTGTGCTCAAAGTCCATGGTTTCAGCGGTAATGTAAGGACATGAGTGATCTTATCTAATGATAATGGATATATGACATGAAGTCTGATTCCAGTCGAGTTTTATGCTTGTTTTCCTGTTTGTCCTTCAGGTAGAAGCACGTCCACGGTGAAGCTGACTTTCTTTGAATGAAGCATACTGTAAGTGTTGTCAAAGCGGACCACATCTACAGAGAAAAAGACATTGTTGTTAGCATATCTCACAATTCACAAACTTTTGGGAAAATCTCTGAATTGTGAGATAAAAAGATGTTTTTATGTTTTTTCTTCTGCTCACCAAGCCTGCATTTATTTGATCTGAAGTACAGCAAAAAAAAGCACAATTTTGAAATATTTTGACTATTTAAAATTAAAATTTGACTAATTAAAAAATAACTGTTTTCTATTTGAATATATTTTAAAATGGAATTTATTTCTGTGAGTTCAAAGCTGAATTTTTAGCATCATTATTCCAGTCACATGATCCTTCAGAAATCATTCTAATATTCTGATTTGCTGCTCAAAAAAAAAAAAAAAAATATATATATATATATATATATATATATATAGTTAGAGTTTTTTTTTTTTTTGATGAATAGAAAATTCAGAAGAACAGAATTTATTTGTAATATAAATATTTTTTTACATTATCTTTATCATGTCTTATCATAACTTTTGATCAATTTAAAGCATCCATGCTAAATAAAAGTATTAATTTCTATCATTTCTTTCCCAGGAAAAAAGTAATAAATTCTACTGACTCATAGCTTTTAAAAGGTATAAGAAAAAGCTTTTTATTTCAGATAAATGCTGATCTTTGGATCTTTCTATTCATCAAACAATCCTGAAAAAATGTTCTCAACTGTTTTAAATAATAATAATAAAAAAAATGTTTCTTGAACAGCAAATCAGCATATTAGAATAATTTCGTAAAGGATCATGTGACGCTAAAGACTGGAGTAATGATGCTGAAAATTCAGCTTTGATCACAGGAATAAATTACATTTTAAAATAAAAAAAAAATGTAAAAAGCAAAAATATTTTACAATATTACTGTTTTTGCTGCATTTTGGATCAAATAAATGCAGGCTTTAAAAATCATTAAAAAACCTTTTAATTTTATTCCATGGTGGAAATACCAAAAACTCAAACAAACAAACGTACATATGCCTGGTTCCTCACAGGTGTAGGATCCATCTTCTGGAACTAGGTGGGAATTGTAACGCTCAGTAGGCAGTATTGCCTGCATGGCTTCTACTTTCTTTGTCTCATTCCCTTTTGTCTTCAGGAAAAGTCCAAAACCGATATCAGACCCCTCACTTGCAAACTGCCATCTAGATTGAGAAAAAACAATGGATTTACTAGTTTAACAACAAAAGAAAAAAGAGGCTCAAAATGCAATAGTAGCATACATATGGAGTATAACACATGCTATAGCACTTAGAAACTGTACCTACCGTAATACACAGTTCGGGACGAGCACCTCGTAATCTAGCTGGTACGAGGAGCCACGGCTAACTGTGATGCATTGGTCATACTTCACTTTGATAGAATCCCGTATGTAGTACGACTTCGGTACTACGCCACCATAACGTAACTGAGAGGAAGACGCCAGATGAGTACAGAAGACTACATATTGGTGTTCTGAATGGGCTTTTGTTTAGAAGTTTGGGGTCAGTAAGACTGGCTGCATTTATTTGATTAGAAATACAAAAAAAAAAAAACAGTAATATTGTGAAATATTATTACTATTTAAAAGAAATGTTCTTTATTTGAATATGCTTTAAATTGTAATTTATTATTTCAGCATCATTACTGCAGTCTTCAGTGTCATGTGATCCTTCAGAAATCATTCTAATATGCTGATTTGCTGCTTAAGAAACATTATTGTCAATACTGAAAACATATTTTTGTGAAAACCATGATACACTTTGATCTTACTCACTCCAAACCTGAACAGTAGGGGACCTTAATGTCTTGTTTACTAGTAAACTCACCATGGTCTTACAGAGAGGGTTTCCATCAGGATCAGTCATGGATCCCCCGTAAACCGCAGGTAACTGATCTGCATCCACATAGGTCCTCAACACCTCTTTCCAGTTGGCTGGAAGTTGGATATCACAAGAGAAGTTGTCAGTCTTGAGGTGTCATGCATGCAGGATGAGTTACACACCAAAGTCAACAGTATCATAATGTTTGCCTTAGCAAACAGTACTAATGAGACAACTTACAACCCAGCACAGCAATCTTCTGCCTTGTTTCCTCACGCAAGAAGTGTTTGACCAAGTTATATGCGATAGGGAAGAGTTTGGGGGCTACAGAAAGAATTCAGAACTGTTTATTATTAAAAAAACATCACAGTGAAACTTAACTGGGGCAGAAATTACTCACCTTTGATTAAAAGCACCTTTTTTAGGCTCTCTGGGTAGTTCTCTTCAAACATAGTCAGAACCTGCAGGGGGGAAATTTTACAATATACCCATTTTAAATATCATATTTAATTTGACATAAAAAAAAAGACTGTAATACATCTGTTGCAAATGTTTAAAAGAATAGTTTACTCCAAAATAAAAATTTGCTGACAATTTACTCCCTCTTGAATCATTCAGAATGAACAAGTGTTTGTTTCTTCCTCAGAACAGATTAGATACATTGCATCACATGCTCACCAATTTTGCACTGAATGGGTGCCATCAGAATGAGAGTCCAAACAGCTGATGAAAACATCACAATAATCCACAAGCAATCCAGACCACTCCAGTCCATCAATTAACATCTCATAAAGTGAAATAAATCCATCATTAAGGCATTTTTAACTTTAAAACAAAACTATGACAAAATTAAAAAAGTTTATATTTATAATAATGCTTCCTCCAGTGAAAAAGTCCATCCTTTGTTGTCCTCTCACATCAAAATCAACCCACTTATTTGTTTAGAGCTGTTTTCACTTGTAAACAGTGCTTGATCTGTGTTTTTTTTCTTTCCTGATTCAGATAAAATTACATTTTCACTAGAGAAAACAATATTATAGATTATGGATTTATAAATTTTTTTATTTCGAAAACTTGCAGCTTTTCACTTGTGGATTATTGTGATGTTTTTATCAGCAGTTTGGACTCATTCTGACGGCACCCATTCACTGCAGAGGATCCATTGGTGAGCGAGTGATATAATGATACATTTCTCTAAATCTGTTCTGATGAATAAACAAATTCACGTCCATTTTGAATGGCCTGGTGCGAAGTAAAATTTCAGCAAATTTTAATTTATAGCTGAACTACTTCTTTAAAATATTTTTTTTATTAATTTACAGTTGAAGTCAAAAGTTTGCATGCACCTTGCAGAATCTGCAAAATAGATGCATGTTATTTTTTATTTAGTACTGACCTGAATAAGATATTTCACATAAAAAACATAGTCCACAAGAGAAAATAATAATTGAATTTATAAAAACGACCCTGTTCGAAAAGTTTACATATGCTTGATTCTTAATACTGTGTTGTTACCTGAATGATCCACAGCTGTGTCACACTGAGGACAACTATTACAGAAGGTTCAAACACTCACTGATGCTTCAGAAGGAAAACGATGCATTAAGAGCCAGGGGTGTAAACATTTTGAATTGTAAGATTAAGGTAAATTTGACTTATTTTGTCTTCTAGGAAACATGCAAGTATCTTCTGCAGCTTATCAAACTATGATATTTAGGCAAAATAATAATTTCTGTTCAAAAGTGTACACCCCTGGCTCTTAATGCACTGTTTTCCTTCTGGAGCCTTCTGTAATAGTTGCATGAGAGTCCCTCAGTTATCCTCATTTTGAAAAGATGGATCTCAAAATCATACAGTCATTGTTGGAAAGTGTTCAAATACACAAAAATGCTAAAAAAAAAAAACAAAGAATTTGTGGGACCTGAAGGATTTTTCTAAAGAACAGCGGGCAGTTTAACTGTTTAAGACAAACAAGGAACTCATGAACAACTGTCACTAAAAAAAACACAGCTGTGGATCATTCAGGTAACAACACAGTATTAAGAACTTTTGAACGGGGTCATTTTTATAAATTCAACTATTATTTTCTCTTGTGGACTGTTATGTAAATGTCTTTTATGTAAATGATCTTACTCAGGTCAGTACTAAATAAAAATAACATGCATTTTGTATGATCCCTCTTATTTTGGTAAAATAATTAACATTTTGCAGATTCTGCAAGGTGTGTGTGTGTGTGTGTGTGTGTGTGTGTGTTTGTAAACTTTTGACTTCAACTGTATATACCCATTAACCGGCAAATAAAAAGATTCAAGTTCATGCACCAAAGCTTTATGTGTCTGAGCATGTGCACTAGGTCACAGCAATATACAAACAATAGTTAATAGTTTACATCTTATTACAATTATTGGCCTTCAAATAACCAAGATCTACAGAAAGATCTACACATGTTCCTACCTCACCGTACATCTCAACGGCAGGCTTCCAAATATGTTTCATGCCAAGCCCCTCACAGTCATAAATGATGGTGATTGATTCAACGTATTTGCCAAGCTGATGAATAAGATCATCCAAAAACAATAAAAAAAAAAATACAAACATAATTCTGGTCACTGCAGATGGGAAGCAGATTTGACTGTTAAAATAAAATATCACATTATATGACACTATTAAAAATAAAGGTTCTAGAAGGGTCATTTTTTGGTTTCCTGGATAACCTTAAAAGAACCATTATCTTTCTTTCTTTCATTTTGCAGGATGAAAAGGTTCCATGGATGTTAAAGAACCTTTATTTTTAAGAGTGTAGAAAATAAAGAGACTTTTTGGACTGTATCCTGAGTCAGTTGGTCTTTATTTGTCAAACTCTACCTTTTTAGACTGCTTCTCACACTCTTGTCGTAGAAGTTCAGCGTCTCGGACTTTGGTCCTGAAGCAGTCTTGTTTGCTAGCTGACAGCATAAGGCCCTTTGGATCAAGCGGGCCGATGATATCGTACCAGACAGGACTTCCTTCGCGATCGTACCCACACAATCCCCCTGCCACATAGCGCTCAATGACCTTAGCGGAGAACCACAACATATATGTGTTAGCAAGGCATTTCTTTTTTTTTTAAATTTGAGATCATGTTAAAAACTGTAGTAATTGTAGAACTGTCCTGATGTACCTCAGGTGGCTTCCAGTCTTCAACGATGGTGTCTAATTTCATATGCTTGCGAAACTCCAAATGCTGGAGTACAAAGATATTGATTTATGCAAGGCAAATAAGAAAAAAAGCTATACAGAATGCTTATTTAATTTGTTTTTTATATGTATTATTCGAAGTCTGTATTACAGAGTCAAGTGGTCATGGTTACTAAACACATATGATAGGATTTTGAGATTAGACTAAAGTCATTTAAGCTGTGATATTACCTTTCTTATCATTGCCTCAGATTTTGGGACATTGAAGCTTCTAGCTGCAAACAAGATATAACATCAAACTGAAAATGTCTTTTGCACTGATAAAAAAGTATAGAAATATTATTTTAAAACAATTATTTTTAATTACTTTAAAACAATTTCCACTCAGAAATGTCTGGTAAATGTCACAAATAGTTACAGAGCATGAAATTTTGAGCTAGAAAGACTGGAATAGTTTTTTTTCCCCCGTAAAATAGTCCTATAGTTATTTGTTTTATTTACAATTTTTGCATTACTACAGTCTTATTGTATTTAAATGCAAAATAGAAAAATATGTAAAGCAAATGCCAGATTACTATGCTGCTCTTTCTCAGATTAATTACAGTTGAAGGCTAAATGCAGAGGAGGACTTTAGGATATTATACAATAATGTAGCGCAAAGGCTGAGAGCAAATAATTCCGCAACGGTCAAAAATCACAGGTGAAGAGAGATAAGTATTGACGCATACATTCAAAAGAATGTCACCTTGAACTACTCTCTCAAAAAGCAAAGTCAACAGATGGTTTTGGGGTGTTCTCTTGTTTAACAAACAATATTGATTTCTAGATAAAACTGGCAAAGATGAAGCAATCAGACATGCAAAAACTACATCTCAGAAATGAAACATCCCAGTTTTTTCATGGAAGAGTACTTGCATATATTGTCCTTCATATAAATGTTTACTGACAAATGACAATTGTAAATCTGGCAGTTTGTTAATGAACACATAGGTTCATGGGGTCATAAGGTCACCCATAGAGCGTGACCATGCAGTCAGAGATAATTCAAGTAGTACACTGGTACAAAAGTTAACCTGAAATCAAACTCCCAGAAAAGGACATTTTAATGAGAACCATGTCGTTGGCTGGCTACTCCAATGTTTGCATTATTAAATATTAAAATCTATCCTTACCTCTGAGCCACCGGAGAAGGTAGTGGTCAGTTTGATTGGGCAGCTGATCAAACACATCTGCTATTTTCTCCCGAAACTAATCAAATAAACGACATTAAAATTTATAAACAACTCTTTGACAGGAATATGTTTAACCCTGAAGAGGTTTTTATGTTTTCTGAAAAAAAAAAGTCTCAACAAAGCTATATTTATTTGATCAAACGTACAGTAAAAACAGTGAAATTTTGAACATTTATTACCATTTAACTTTGAGCATGGTTCTTCAGAAATCATTCTAATATGCTGATTTGCTGCTCAAGCAACATTTATTATTATTATCATTAGCAAGGTTGAAAACAGTTGCGTTGCTTGGCAATCAACAGCATTTGTTTAAAATAGAAATCTTCTGTAACCTCATAAATGTCTTTACTGTCACTTATGATCAATTTAACGCATATTTGATTTATAAAAATATTAATTTCAATAAATAAATAAACACAAACTTACTGACCCCAAACTTTAGAAAGGTAGTTTGTATAGTAACTTGAATTAAAACTGATATGCAAACAGGGGTGTCTTAAACGAAACAATGAGTGACACTCAAAATATGTCAAAATATTCTTAAATTCAGGAATAAAAAGATTTTTGCATTCACTTGCCTGTGCTAAAGCCTCAGTTTGTTTGGGACTGAGGTCTCCTACGCGTCCGCTCATATTACCCACATCAAACACACTCCTGCATTGAGCTCTCGTTCTCATGCACCTGATATTTATATGCGGTCACGAGAGGCGCGCTGACGGATGAAAAGACAATGCACGTGTAGCTAAGGTAATGAATGAGAGATACTGAACCGATCCATGACAACAAATCCTTGATATTGTTCTGTAACTTATTCAAACACTACAATCCAAAGTTTTAAGTTGGCGCATGGATAGTTGGTTACATCTGTGACATATTCCCCACAGATGATTATTAATAATTTGTAGTATTATTACATTTCACATTTACATTTAGTTATTTAGCAGACGCTTTTATCCAAAGCGACTTACAAATGAGGACGTCTCAGATTAGCTTAGTGCAGTATACGTAGCAAGGTTTTTTAATTATATAGTAAATAAAAAGAAAACTAAAAATAGAAAAAGAATATTGCAAGATGTTTTTTAGAAAAGAAAAAAAAAAAAAGATAACAATTAGAAAGATTAGAAAAGATAGAAAAGTTAGATGTCAAAATAAATAGAGTAGATAATTTATTATTATTATTATTATTATTATTATTATTATTATTATTATTGCACGATATTTTATTTCTAAACATTTATTTAAAATTTGGCAGTACTGGTAAAAACACCAAAAAAATATTTCGATTTCGATTTACAATAACTTAAAATCCCATTATATTTATATTTAATTTGCTTATTTAATATGTGGACCAATAATAATCCTCCATCAAGTGAATTAAATGTATTATTATAATTAGTTTCAGAAGTAAGCCAATAACTGAGAAGGTGGGCGGAGCCGGATTTCACTAACGTATAAAAGCCTTCGAATTACTTTCAAAAAATATCGGCGACGGCAGACGTTGAAGTTTTTAACGCAGTTAAATTAGGAGGAAATCTAAAGTAAAATTAATTTAGTTTCCAGTGTAAACAGGAGGGCTTTCGCATCTACATCGCATTTACATTAAACATCTTTAAAAAATTCCGACAAAATGGTAAGTAAATGTGTCAGTATCTGAAAAAGGTAAAATAGCACAGCGGTTGGCCGACTAACGGTCGTTGTTGTTTTTTGTTGTTGTTGTTGTTGTTGTTTTCAAATGTATAAACTTAATGTTATCGATGTTATGATGATTAATGAATAAATTAAATAAGCAGGCAATAATAAGACTTGACATTGTGAACTGTTATTAATTTGATATACCGTTTTTCTTCAGCGCGAGTGTATCTCTATTCATGTGGGTCAGGCGGGAGTTCAGATCGGTAACGCGTGCTGGGAGCTGTACTGTCTGGAGCACGGCATACAACCGGACGGGCACATGCCCAGCGACCAGACCACCTCCGGCGGAGATCAATCCTTCAACACCTTTTTCAGCGAGACCGGCGCCGGGAAACATGTACCCAGAGCGGTGTTCGTGGACCTCGAGCCTACTGTCGTTGGTCAGAATACATTTAGACACGTCAAAATACCATAGTACACAGTTATAACTAATGTAAATCATAATAAAATAGTGTAAGAATCGTTTTCATATTCTCTACTCCATTGTATTAACCACTGAAAAATGTGCACTTTTCTGTTGACATCATCAAGCCCTTTCCTTTCATTTTTTCAGTCCCCTTCAAAAATCTGTCAAACAGAGAACACTTTCACCATCCCAGTGTTATTTTAGTATTTATTTACACTGCCAGTCAAAAGTTTTTGAACAGTAAGATTTTTAATGTTTTTTTTGTGTTTTTTTTTTTAACTCGCCAAGCCTGCAATTATTCACATTTTTATTCAAGTACAGCAAAAACAGTAAAACTTAAAGGGATACTCCACCCCAAAATGAAAATTTTGTCATTAATCACTTACCCCCATGTCGTCCCAAACCTGTAAAAGGTTTGATCGTCTTCGGAACACAATTTAGGATATTTTGGATGAAAACCGGTAGCTTTTTGACTGTCCCATTGACTGCCAAGTAAATAAAAGTGTCAAGGCCCAGAAACGTATTAAAGACGTTGTCAAAATAGTCCATCTGCCATCAGTGTGTTGTCAGCCACAACACACGGATACGCTGTTTTCTTTCTAATCAAAGTGTAAATACATGTAGAAAACGTATCCGTGTGTTGTGGCTGACACAGAACAGCGTACGTTCTTTACGTCCAGTGGATACTTTCCAAAATGGTGCTACGGTACATAGGGGAGACGTATTGTTGACTAAAGTCATTATTTTTGTTTTCTTTGCATACAAAAAGTATTCTCGTAGCTTCGTAAAATCATGGTTGAACCACTGATGGCAGATGGACTATTTTGACAATGTCTTTCATACGTTTCTGGGCCTTGACAGTGTTGTTTACTTGGCAGTCAATGGGACAGTCAAAAAGCTACCAGTTTTCATCCAAAATATCCTAAATTGTGTTCCGAAGATGATCGAACCTTTTACGGGTTTGGAACGACATGGGGGTAAGTGATTAAGGACAAAATTTTCATCATTTTGTGGTGGAGTATCCCTTTAAATATTTTTCCTATTAAAATTAATGTTTTGTATTTGAACATATTTGAAAATTTCTTTTATTCATGTTGATTTTAAAGCTGATTATTTAGCATCATTACTCCAGTCACACAATCCTTCAGAAATCATTCTAATATTCTGCTTTGCTACTCAAAAAACATTATCAATATTATCATGTTGAAAACAGCTGAATAGAATTTTTTTTCAGGTTTCTTTGCTGAATGGAAAGTTCAGAAGAACTGCAGTTATCTGAAACAGAAATCTTTTGTGACTTTATAAATGTCTTGATCATCACTTTTGATCAATTTGCTAAATAAAAGTATTCATTTCTATCATTTCTTTCCCAAAAACAGGGTTCCCACGGGTCATTGAATTTCTGGAATATCATGGAATTTTAAAAGGTCTATTCCAGACATTGAAAGTCAGGGAATTTTATATTTAGTTTGTCCAAGTCCTGGAATGTCAGGGACCTTTGTATGTTGTTTTAAATTTTTTGTTTCCATTTATCAAAATGTAATTTTCTATACTGTATTTTATTTAATTGGGTTGTTTTACACATTTTGCCTATTATTATGGTTATGACAGCATAAAAACCATAAATTCATTTGTGTAGAAATAGTACAGAAAAAATGTAACAGGTAAAAGCAAAAAAAAGCAGTGTATATGTGTGTGTTGTACTAAAAATGTCTGTGAACAAGTAAATAAAGCTTTCAGATGGATCGATCCATTTGTTATAGGCCATGGAAAGTCAGCTTTTTAGTCAGTGAAAGTCAGGGAAAATTCAGGGAATTTGACATTTGGCTTAGAGTGGGAACCCTGAAAGAAAAAAAAAAATTATATATATGTATATATATATTAGTGCTGTCAAATGATTAATCACGATTAATCGCATCCAAAATAAAAGTTTATATTTACATACTATATATTTGTGTTCTGTGTATATTTATTATGTATATTTAAATACACACACATGCATGTATATATTAAGGAAAAATATTTTAGATTTATATCTAAAATATTTATATTTATTTATAATCTAAACTGTATACAGGTATAAATATATATCCATATAAATATTTTGTTTTAATATATACATGTACGTGTGTGTATTTATATGTACATAATAAATATACAAAGTAAACACACATATAGTATGTAAACATAAACTTTTATTTTGGATGTGATTAATCACGATTAATCGTTTGACAGCCCTAATATATATATATATATATATACTAACTCCAAGCTTTTGAATGGTATAGTGTATAATGTTACAAAAGCTTTTATTTCAGATAAATGCTGATATTTGGATCTTTCCATCAAAGAATCCTGAAAAAAAATGTACTTAACTGTATTAAATATTGATAACAAAAAATGTTTCTTGAGCAGCAAATCAGCTTATTAGAATGATTTCTGAAGGATCATGTGACACTGAAGACTGGAATAATGATGCTGAAAATTTAGCTTTGATCACAGGAATAAGTTACATTTATTAAATATATTATATAATATATTTATATATTTAATATATAAAACAGGCATTTTAAATAGTAAAAATATTTTAAAATTGTACTGTTTTTGCTGTACTTTGGATCAAAACTGTTCAAAACATTTGGACTGGTAGTGATTGTAGTTTTTTTGTTAAATGTTTTTATTTGATTATTTATTTGTATTATTATAGATGAGGTTCGAACTGGAACATATCGACAGCTGTTTCACCCAGAGCAGCTGATAACAGGGAAAGAAGACGCCGCCAATAATTACGCCAGAGGCCATTATACCATTGGCAAGGAAATAGTAGACGTGGTAATTGATCGTATTCGTAAACTGGTAAGACAGATTTTCTATTTAGATATACAGCTTTTGTTGCAGTTACATATTTATAGATGAATTGATAGTTTGTGTCTTATGTTTTTTTTTAGTGCGATCAGTGCACTGGACTACAAGGATTCCTCATCTTCCACAGCTTTGGTGGTGGAACTGGTTCGGGTTTTGCTTCACTGCTGATGGAGAGGCTGTCTGTTGACCATGGCAAGAAAGCCAAGCTTGAGTTTGCTATTTACCCTGCACCTCAGGTACCACATTTATAATCAGTTCCTTTCACTTTAGAGTTGCAATGAAACAAATCAGAATGGTACAAAACTTGTACAAAAAAGGACGTTTGCCTCCATTCAGTGGATTTTAAGTGCATTTGCTCCATTTTTGACTTGGATATTGCATTAATTGAAAAATATGACAAAATATGTGTTTTCGTATATGGGCCATTCTACAGAATTGGTCCAAAGTCAGACTTGGAGACGTCTTGAAAAAATGTGTCTTATTTCTAAAAATTGATATGTATGCAAATAGTATAATTTCCAAGGTATGCTACACATTTCTAGTAATTGAGTAGTTAATTCGGTATTGAAACATATTACTGTTTCACTACCGAAACAGTAATAATAATTTAATAAGAATATTTTTTTCTATTTATGAGATTTGTTGAATTTTCCTTGTTAAAGGCAAAAATGTGATAATACTGATTTCAAACTTAATTAGTTTGAATATACATTGAACCAAACACTATCATAGGGGTGGGCGATATGGCAAAAATATCATAACACATTTTTTTTCTCAAAAATATAACGATTCACGATTCTTTGTCGTGCTGGTTTTACTATTTTGCAAGTTGTCTGAGCAGTGCGGCCAAACTAATTTCCCTTTTTTTAAAAACAAAGCCTTTCAAGGTAATAAATTATAAAATAATAACAAAAAAAGAATGGCAGATAGTTAGGCCAAAGTGAGCAAAGATATAAATCTTTGTCTTTATTTGATCTTTGTTATTAAAAAAATAAGAACAAAGATAGACATTACAAATAAACATAATACAAATAAAACAGTGCTTTTATTTTTCAGGTACAGTAGGTGTATTTAGCATTAGCGTTTAAGAAATTGAATTAACTATTTGATCTTTTCTATTATTAAATTCAGTAGAGATCAGCTACTCTATGGTTACCCACATTTTTACAAAATATATTATTTTGTGTTTAGCACAAGAAAGAAATTAATACAAGTTTGGGACAGCATATAAGTGAGTAAATAATGAGAATTATAATTTTTGGATGAACTATCCTTTTAATGACAAGTTTAGTACATTTAGTCTGCTGTACCTTTAAGAGCTGCACGCATCCAATATACAGGCACGCATCCGTTTTTCTCTCAATCGTTTACTTTTACTTTCAGACATAAGCAACTGTGTTTGGAAACCTTGTGTGTTTTGACAGTATTAGCGTAATCAGACGTGATGCATAACTTAGTTCAGTAAGTAGGTGCTATTTGACAGGCTTTTAGTGTGCGCACGTTTCAACAATAATTATTGTTCGAAGCAGATTCAGTCTCTCTAACCCCTCCTTTCCATGAGTCTACTCTGCTCTGATAGGTCAGATGGCCCAGTCTGTTGTGTGTACACAGCACGTTGTGTCAGAAACGATGCGCTCATAGAAAATATAAACTATCTATCATTTATCATACTTACAGCTTGTGATTCAGTGGAGCCAGCTGGTCCAAATAAACTGGGTACTGAGCCAACTTTCAAGCATTTTGTAAATTCCGCGGTGAACTCCCCAAAATTAGAGAAGCGACGTGTTTGAGGGCGGGGTCAAGTTGTTAGTGGCCAGATGACTCAATATGATTTTTGAAAGGGGCACTTTTAGGGGTATTTTAGTATTTAGGTGCAGATATAAACATCTTCAGATTTTAGTGATAAAATAAGTAACCAGTAAACCGGAGCTTAACTTGGCTGTGAAACCACAAAGAATACATTAAAAATCACTTATTTTCATTGTTGAAAAACATTACAAGTACAACGAACTCTTTCCTTTTTTTTTTTTTTTTTAGGTGTCCACCGCAGTGGTAGAGCCTTACAATTCCATTCTGACCACACACACCACCCTCGAACACTCAGACTGCGCTTTTATGGTGGACAACGAGGCCATCTATGACATCTGCCGAAATAATCTGGACATAGAGCGGCCCACATACACCAACCTCAACCGCCTCATTGGGCAGATTGTGTCTTCAATCACCGCCTCCCTGCGCTTTGATGGAGCTCTCAACGTCGACCTGACGGAGTTCCAAACCAACCTGGTGCCGTACCCTCGTATACATTTCCCCTTGGTTACATACGCCCCCGTGATCTCTGCCGAGAAGGCGTACCACGAGCAGCTGTCCGTCATGGAAATCACCAACGCCTGCTTTCAGCCAGCCAATCAGATGGTGAAGTGCGACCCTCGCCATGGGAAGTACATGGCTTGCTGTATGCTGTACCGTGGAGACGTGGTGCCAAAGGATGTCAATGCTGCCATTGGAAGCATAAAGACCAAGAGGACCATTCAGTTTGTTGACTGGTGTCCTACAGGGTTCAAGGTCAGCCTGTGTCTTTAATTCTACATTGAATTATATGCTTAAAACTACAATGGCATTTTATAAAAAAAAAAAATCTAAGATTACAAGATAAAAGTTGTAATATTTCAGGAATAAAGTAAAAATTACGAGAATAAAGTTGAAATATTTCGAGAATAAAGATAAAATTATGAGAATAAAGTCAAAACTACAAGAATGAATTTTTAGCAATTACAAAATTAAATGTATAATATTTTAAGAGTATATTCTAGAAAGCACATTATTGTAATTTTATAACACGTTATAATTTCCAAAATATATTCAAATAACTTCTCCCAGTGCTCCCAGTCCGGGCCATTTGCACTTAAACTTTATTCTTGAGACTTCATTCTCGAAATATTATGGCTTTTATTCGTGAAACATTATGCCTTTAATTCACAAAACATTACGCCTATTATTCGCAAAGCATTACACCTTTTATTCGCGAAACATTACGGCTTTTATTCGTGAAACATTATGCCTTTTATTCACAAAACATTCTGCCTTTTATTCCCGAAACATTACGGCTTTTATTCACAAAACATTCTCGAAACATTCCGCCTTTATTTCCAAAACATTCCGCCTTTATTCCCGGAACATTCCGCCTTTATTCCCGAAACATTCCGTCATTTATTCACAAAACATTCCGGCTTTTATTTACAAAACATTCTACATTTATTCTCAAAACATTTTTTTTTTAACATGGCACTAAAACACCATCATATAAAACAAAATTAGCATAGCAATATGTGGAATAATGCTATTTTTTCGAAACATTTCGACTTTACTCTTGAGTAAAGTATATTCAAATAACTTCTCCCAGTGCTCCCAGTCTGGGCCATTTGCACTTAAACTTTATTCTCGATATGTTTTGATGTTATTCTTTAAACATTCCGGCTTTTATTCTTGAAACATTCCGGCTTTTATTCACAAAACATTCTGCCTTTATTCCTGAAACATTCCGCCTTTTATTCCCAAAACAATCCGGCTTCATTCCCGAAACTTTCCAGCTTCATTCCCGAAACACTGAAATGTTTCGACTTTATTCTTGAAATGTTTTGACTGTATTCTTTTTTGCTTCTTTTTTTTATGTGGCACTAAAACGCCATCGTATGAAATTAAATCAACATAGCAAGAAGTAGAATAATGCTATAAAATAGAATACAATAGTAGTTTTAATCTGCCCTCCTTTTTTTTATAATCAGGTTGGTATCAACTACCAGCCACCGACAGTGGTTCCAGGAGGTGATCTGGCCAAAGTTCAAAGGGCAGTCTGTATGTTAAGCAATACCACAGCCATCGCTGAGGCTTGGGCCCGTCTGGATCACAAGTTTGATCTAATGTATGCCAAGAGAGCCTTCGTGCACTGGTACGTCGGAGAAGGTATGGAGGAGGGCGAGTTTGCGGAGGCCCGTGAAGATTTAGCCGCTCTCGAGAAAGATTACGAAGAGGTGGGAGTCGACACTCCCGAAGGAGAAGGCGAAGAGGGAGAAGAATAGGTGCGATTTTACTCCTTAAAGTTATGAATATAGAAATAAATATCACCTTTGTTAGTCTTTTAGGCATTTATTAATCAGCATTAAAAAAAAATCTAGTCACCAATAACCACTAATCAAACAGCTACAATGTACAGTACTTTACATAAGGAGTGTTACAGGTTAACCACACTACAAATAAAACAGTTCAAAAGGATTCTGCACCATTAATTGTCTTCAGAAACAGAAAGTTGTAGATGGCTTCGAGGAATCATCAAAGCACAGCGACGGTGTGAATAAATGCTTTCTTCATTAAACGTCACTTGTTTGTTCTGTTGCAAGGCACATTTGATTTCTTTTACCTGTACTTACATCAGTATACAGTAAGTGACTTTACTCTCCAACTTTACAGACTTGCATAATAACATCCTTCATATAAAACGTGCACAGGAATTGTCACAACCCAGCATGACAGTTTTTACCTCAAAGTACCTGCACTTCTCAGATTTCATCAGAAATATAGTGCCAAAATAAATCACTTTACATATCGGAAAATGTTGTAAACAGTGTTCTAATTATTTTAATAATATAATATTTATCTTATATTTCATATGGTTGCTGTTAAAGGATTCAGTTTAGTCTGATTGACACTAAGAAAGTCTTTCTATAGCTGACGCACTGTCAGGCTGGTCTGTTAATGCCACAGGAGTATTTAAACATTTCATGTTTAAATCAAATCAAAACAAAGTCCAACAAAGCCATTATAGTCAAAACCACTTAACGGAGCGCTCATAAAACAGGTGGAGTGCATCTTTGGTCAGTGTTTAAGCCAGAAGTCCAAAATGCCAATATTGTCTGTTATGGTTACAGTGACAATAGGAAGGATTCCTCACAGAATATAAAAAGTACACAGTAAAATTGTCTTATGTGTGCATAAGGATCAGTCTCAATATCATTTTCAGTTAAATTAGCATATTTACATAGGAAATTCAATGCCCCAATTGTTTAGAAGTCATTTACTTTTAATTCTTGATCATAATCATCCTAATGCGTCTTACTGAAATTAATATATTGTTAGCCAACAGGCAGGTCCACAACAAATCTGTAGACCTTTCTGCATTGATTATGTGAGAAAAAAAGTGACAGAGAAACATCTGAATTCTGTGGGCACAGACTCTTTGTGGACCTGCAGAAACCCAAACCTGTTTACGATCAAAGTGCATCTAAAGAAAAAGGAGGAAAATGACATTTCACATTGCGGTGGAAAGGTTCAGGCAGAAGAACATCATTGCATTATAAAACCTGCCCGCGGGGGAAGACCAGCGCCGGGTCCTTGAGGGAGAGCTTGCGGGTATGGATATGAATATGATGGCACCGTGTTTGGCAAAGGAGCACCGACGCTCTGAGTGTTGTAAGGCATGGCTGATGGCTGAGATGTTGGTGCAGGTCTTACGTGAGCTGGAGAACCGTTCGCTAGCCTTTGGAAAGGAGCGGTGGAGTTATGGGTCTCCTGAGGTTTCGAAGGATCATTAGAGGAACCCTGAGGAAGATGAACACCCTTCAGCACCATCTCCTGTAGCTTATCAATCTTTACGCGCCTGAGGTGCGCCAGCTTCCTCTTGCTCTGGTAATCGTCGATGAAGCTGTCCAGGGGCAAGGATCCATCCAAGAATGAATCGGCCATGTTCTACAAAACACGTGGGAGAATTACGACATTGTACGTTGTGTAAAAATCATTTTGGAACAATGGAAATTGTTGTTACCTCTGTTTCTTCTTCGATTTTGGCTCCCTCTGTTTGTAAAAGAGCCAACAATGTGTCTAGTGAACTGTTACCTGAAAAAACATGGAAAAGAACTTCAATATTTCATCAGTGGCATTTAGCTGTGCTACAATAGCAATTAGAAAGACTGTCACATTAAAGCATTAGTTCACTTCCAGAATAAACATTTTCTGATAATTTACTCACCCCTACGTCATCCAAGATGTTCATATCTTTCTTTCTTCAGTCGTAAGAAATTATGTTTTTTGAGGAAAATATTTCAGGGTTTCTCTCTATATAATGGATATGTATGGTGCCCCAAAATTTTAACTTCCTAAATGCAGTTAAAATCCAGCTTCAAAGGGCTTTAAACGATCCCAGCCGATGGAGAAGGGGGTTATCTAGCGAAACGAGTGGTTATTTTTGAAACAAATTGACAATTGATATACTTTTTAACCGCAAATGCTCGCTTTGTTTGTCTTTATGATCCGGGTCAATACAGTTAGGGTATGTCAAAAAACTCCTATCTCGTTTTTTTTTCCCTCAACTTCAAAATCGTCCTACATCACTGCAGAAGTACCAACCCAGTGTTTACAAAGTGAACATACAAAGAAGATCAAACACCCTTTACAAAAAAAAGGTAAAACAGTGTTGTAGGGCGATTTTGAAGTTGAAGACGAAAACGAGATTTCGACATACCCTAACTGTATTGACCCAGATCACAGAGACATCTCAGAGACAAGATGAGCATTTGCGGTTAAAAAGTATAAATTGTCAATTTGTTTAGAAAATAACTGATCGTTTCGCTAGATAAGACCCTTCTTCATCAGCTGGGATCGTTTAGAGCCCTTTGAAGCTGGATTTAAACTGCATTTCGGAAGTTCAAACTTTGGGGCACCATTCATATCCACTATATGGAAAGAAATCCTGAAATGTTTTCCTCAAAAAACAATTTCTTCACAACTGAAGAAAGAAAGACATAAACATCTTGGATGACAAGGAGGTGAGTACATTATCAGTACATTTGTATTCTGCACGTGAACTAATCCTTTCATTTCTTTTCAATTGAAGAAAGAAAGACATGAACATCTTGAATGACATGGGGGTGAGTAAATTGTTCTGGAAGTGAACTAATCCAATATTTCAATCTCTAATTGGACAGTTACTTCAGAAATAGTTCAATTTCTGATATAATAATAATGATGGGTCATGGAGGACATGTTAAAGAAACAGTTCACTCAAAAATGACAATTTGCTGGAAATGTACTCACTCTTAGTTTATTCAAGATGTAGAAAAAGTTTGTTTCTTCATGGAGAAATTTTGTAAATAATAAGCAAATTGTCATTTTTGGGTGAACTATTCCTTTAAAAAGAGAACATTGCATTGATTTTTATAGAAACATTGTACCAAACAGACCCATACAGAGCACGGGTTGAATAATAGAGGGAGTGTTTTACATAGTGTGGATAACTTTACATCAGTGTAGAGTTCCTTTAGGAAATTATTCAAGCAGTCTTTGTATCAGTGTAATTCTAGGCTGTCTGACCCTGATAAACTCACTTTCAAAACTACTGCTCAGCTACTCTGACAACACAAGATAAAAGGTTTCTTAAAATAAACAATGGAGAAAACTAGATAAAAATAGAGCACAAAATACAACCCTTTAAAAATAAAATTTGTGTGCAGATTTGACCTGAGATGATCACTATCAGAAGCAACCCATGAGAGCAGTAAATAAATAGGAAGCATTATGTGACCAAACAGGTTCACCAGGATACTTTACTGTGTTACACTAAAAAAGGAAGAGAAAAAAGGTTTTGATAAAAAACTAAATGTGCTATTTGGAACATTTGAATAGGGAAGTATAACAAAGTATTTGGATATTAAGGTCATGCTGAAAGGATTAATTCACTTTCAGAACAAAAATTTACAGATAATGTACTCACCCCCTTGTCATCAAAGATGTTCATGAAATTATGTTTTTTAAGGAAAGCATTTCAGGATATAATGGATATGTATGGTGCCCCCAAGTTTGAACTTTCATAATGCAGTTTAAATCCAGCGTCAAAGGGCTCTAAATGATCCCAGCCGAGGAAGAAGGGTCTTATCTAGCAAAACAGTCAGTCAACTCTGAAACAAATTGACAATTTTATATACTTTTTAACCTCAAAATGAGCATTTGAGGTTAAAAAGTACATAAGTTTAGAAAATAAAACTGCATTTTAGAATATCTTGAATATCCTGAAATGTTTTCTTCAAAAAAACAATTTCTTTACGACTGAAGAAAGACAGACATGAATATCTTGGGGGGTGAGTACATTATCTGAACATTTTTGTTCTGAAAGTGAATTAATCCTTCATCTGCTCAGCGTGTTTGAATCAGCTGGTGTTTTGGTGATTTTTAGGATGTGTAAAGTCAGTTTACCTTAAACTCACATTTAACTCACGAGTGTCGTGGCTGAGATTTCTGAATTGACTAAAATGTGTGGGTTTTGTTTTTGTTTTCAGTCCTCAGAAGACTATGTATGCATATTTGCATTGCTTTGACGTCTTCTGTAGATTCCGCCTACTCGTTTGCCGCGATTGGTCGAGTATGTACTATTGACCTATCGCTAAGCCCCGCCCCCCTTAATTACTGTTGCTGCCTCGGACAAACAAACAGAGTTGCCCACTGTCTTACAATGACAGCTGTCAGTGTGAAAACCTTGTCCAAAGATGTTTTTGATAAATTTTGAACACAAAAGGACCAACTCTCGTCGAAGAGCATTCAAATAGGGATTTAATATGCCATGGAGAGATATATAAATTATGTTAAAATAAATATGGTGTGTAACATGATTCATTTGAAATCGAGGGTTTACAAATCGCAATGCAAATGGAAGAAATCTCGTTACGGTCATCACAATCGCAGATGACAACATCCAGGATCAACACTGTTCATGTACTGCAGTGTAAGAGGTTTGTACATTAGCATGGACTCACTAACTTTAACGCAAGCTAGTTTTAGCCAGAGATATTAACTACATTTACAGACATTAACTGCTTGAGCAGATGAAAAGGACACTTAATGAGAGTATGACAACCAGAAAATAAACATTAAATAATCAAATAAATTCCAAATTCCATTGCCAATCCTCTCAGGATACAGGAATCAGTGTTACAGATACCTCAGGCACATCGTTTTATTACTTTTGTAGCACAAACACCATTAAAGCGACGAGAGCTTTGGATCTACCGATGTTTCTCTATGGCGCTGAAACCTACAGAAGTCTGAGTTCCATCTCCATGCAGCTGATACTCAACTGCCATTGGCTCATCTGCATTCTATGGGTGGGGCTTAGCGATAGGTCAATTCCTGCACGATATTGGTCAGACTACTTTTCAGTAATTTTTCAGCAATTCTGAAAACAACAGAGAAGCTAATCCAAAACCTGGACAACACTTAATGTGTTGAATTATCATTTAAAATCAAACAAGAAACATTCATATCTGACCTAGCGTGGACCTGCGGAGCTGGTAGGACTCGTGCAGGTCTTGTAAACAGCAGTAGCGTTTGGTCAGCTGGATCTTCTGATGGTCCAGTTCAGGCTGCAGGCTCAGGTTCTGCTCCGCCAGGCTGCGGTTACTGGCGATTGTCAGCTCTTTATCCTGCTGCATTTCCTGCATCTGTGACAGCAACACTGCAGAGTCAGAAACCAGAGAAACTACAGCCAAACCTCTAGCCTCCTGGACCAAATGACTTATATTCCCAGCTTGTGGAAAAAACAATCCCAATATTGAAATGACTTTCCATAAACACACATGACCAAAACAGATATATAAAAGGAAACTCTTGCATTCATTCTGCATGGAAAACTTTATGATTACTGTGTATTTCGAGGATCTTTTTAACTTGTCAACAATGCAAAGCAAGATTTACACAGCCCATGCTCAATGAAATAAGGGGAAAAGCATTTAAAATGATTTCAAATAATAAATATAGTAAGTAATAAAACAAATAATTAAATACATATTAAATTTAGAGCTGCAAAATGATTTGTTGCAATTACTCGATTCAAAATAAAACTATATGTTTGCATACTATATGTGTGTGTGTACTGTGTATATTATGTATATATACACATAGATACATGTATATATTAAGGAAACATGTTAAATTGTTTACATATAAATACAAATATTTATATATATATATATATATATATATAATATACGCAGTATACACATAGTATACAAACTTATTTTGAATCAATTAATCACGACTAATCATTTTGCAGCTCTAATTACATTTAAAATGTATTTTAATAAAATGTAATATAATTTAATAAAATGTACAGCTTATTAAGAAAATACATTAATTGTGTGTGTATATGTATATATATATATACACACACACACACACACACACGTTATATAAACAACAAAAACTAAATTAAAAAAATATAAAAAGGCCTAATATAATGTAATAAAACACTATTTATTTAAAAACCAAAAACTGTGTGTGTGTGTGTGTGTGTTGCAAATATTCTGACATAAAATATTAATATAACTAAGAAATATGTTAATTTAATATCATTCTATATAATTATTTTACATATTATAACATAATTACACAAATATGGTTTCAATTGCAAATGTTTATTATAAAATTAATAGTATACATATATCTATTTATATATGCTGCACATATTCTGACATAATATTAATACAGCTAAAATAACTATATTTTATCTGTCTGGTAACATTATAAAATTTTATATGTATATATATATATATATATATATATATATATATATATATTAGTGGTGTCAAAATTAGCGCGTTAACGCAGGAGATTAATTTTTTCATTTTAACGCGTTCAAAATATTTAACGCAATTAACGCATGGGCGGGGCCACCCCACTCCACTCACAACTGCTTATGAAATGCTTTTATTTAAATGCGCAGAGCGTCTTTACGAACACATCAAACAGGAGACTTTTCAGATGCGCGCTCCAACTTTACTTCAGCACCAGACGCGAGTCAAACGACCGCGGAAGCGGTACCGGTGACGGGGAGCTTAAGTAAAACGTTAGTGAACTGCGGTCAGATGAGATGCTGTCAGGCCATATGTCGGTAAAAACGAATTTAATTGTCCTGTCAGCCTATATACTCTGCTTGTAGCGTGCGCTCTTGAAGTTCACGCGCAAATGTGCCGACGAGCGCTGTATTAGGCTATATTAAACCCAAATGAAACTGCGAGCATGCAAAGTCGTAGTTATATCGTCAGGTAAAACATGAATTCACAAAAAAAAAAAAAATTATTTATAGGTCAAAGCAGTGTCAGATCAAGTTCAGCAGTGACAACCTTTAACAGCAGCCAAAATATCCTTATAACCAGTTGCTGTGATGTCTGTTAATTAAGGAACAAAATTAAAAAGAGGAAATTAATAACTAAGTTTTATCTTTATATAATTTAGAATTTGATATAATTTAGGCTATATTTTCTTGCTGAAGGGCACAGGTAGCTACTATATATATATATGACATTTATTATAATGGGTTTGTGTGAAGATTGTTTCAAGTTCACTTAAATTATTATTATTAGTTATTTTTTTAAAGTCTAATAAATGTTAAAGTGATAGCTCTTAATGATACTGTAATGTTGAATGATTATATATATATATATATATATATATATATAAAAATTTTTTCAATGGTTAAGTATTAGGGGGGGAAATCAATCAGTGATATTTGCCTTCAGTCCTAAAACAAGATGGCGTTAAACAAATATTAAAAATATATGTTCTTTATGTTGTTTCTACATTAATTTGAAGCATTAAAGTGAAATTATTGCAATATAAAAGTATAATTAAAAACTTTAATGTCAGGTAGAATTAATCGCGATTAATTTCAGGTAAAATGTGCGATTAATTAGTTAATTTTTTTTAATCGATTGACACCACTAAAATATATATATATATATATATATATATATATATATATATATAATTACACAAATATTGTTTATATATATATATATATATATATATATATATAACATAAATATGTTAATTACTATAGCTAACATAAATGTTAATTTAATATTCTATTTATTTTATTAATATATTATAATGTATTATACACACACATACATACATACATATAATTACGCAAAAAATGTCTTTAATTGTAAATGTTTATTAGTAAAATATTTTTAAAAAGTATTATAATTTGTATAATAAAAAAGTTTATTTTTTAATAACATTTTTAGACTAAGGTGGTAAAAGGATCAAGGGGATCATAACATTGATTATCATCTGCACTGCTATATACAGTGAAGAAACTGTCAAGTCTCTGACTCAATCTTTGTGTCTTTATTTTTATGAAGTGTGACACTTTCATTCTCTCTATCCAGCCACTCCTTCCGTCAGCAACACTTCCCAATAAATCAGTACTGCTGTAATCAAATATGACTGATCTCTGTCCCAGAATACAACTAAATAACGCGAAAAAATAACACGAAAGCAGGAGTGCAATGAAAGCCCGAGCAGCTGTCACTGATCTCCACTCACAGTCAGCACAAACTCTCATCCTATTCCGGGATAAAATGAGGGATTGATGGCTGTCATGTCGGCGCTCACTCACCTCCTCCATCTGCCCGACCATTTTCCGGAGCTTGTCATCGTCCTCCAGCAGTTCGTGAAGCTGTGTGGACGAGTACGACTGCAGTCTGTTCTCGAAACCGGACATTTCTCCCATGGCTTTGTTATTGTGTGTCTCCGCTGCCGCAGGGAAGTCTCTTGTGTTGCTCCACGACCGGAAGTCGAGTAATTCCCGTCAAATCAGCGCCTGTGAATGGGCGTGATGTCACGCGCGTGGACGTGTGAGCGACGTCAAGAAACCATTCATGGAGAAGGATTCAGGAAATACAGTTTTACATACAATTTATAGAATTTGGTTAATTATACTTACAATATCTTGCTGTTAATACATTTAAGTTAATTTTCCTGCAAGTTGTACCAATATATATTTTTATATATGGATTATCAAAACATGATTGTTTTCTATTAAAGTCACAATTATTTTAGTTTATCATCTCAGTTTTTTTTTTATATTTTAACCCTCTGGCCCTCTTTTATTTAAAAATGTAAAAATTCGTAGCTTCATCGGAATGAGATGACACTTGGTGACTTTTGTTACACTAGCAATGTGAACAAAAAAAAATCATGGACCATGCCTTCGCGGTCAAATGTGAGCGACAAGAAATGAATGGGAAATACAAAAAAAAAAAAAAAAAAAAAAAAATCGAAAACTCAGTGAATCTTTTGGTGGTACAAACTACAAATCAGCCACTCTGCAGAAAAAAGTGCACAGCAATCAAGGGGTGAACCTCTAAAATATCAACAGTGCAAAGTTGACACCCACTTGCACACACACTCACAGAGAGAGAGAGAGACCCATTGAAATGAATAAGTAACTAAAATAAAGCAATGGGAATCCAAAAGTCTCTGTATATACGTATATAGGGAGCTATACAGGAGGTTACATGACATCACACAAGTTTTTAATTTTTTAATGCCACCAATGACATAATTCTCAGTTCGAAAAAAAATTATTTTAAATGCTTTTACTCCATTTTAATATGAAATGTTGTATTTATTGAAAAAAATATATAAATAATTAAATACAAAAATATATATTAATTCCAATGGAAAAAATAGCTTATTAAAATTGTATAAACATTGCATAGTATCATAAAATCTCCTCACAATTCTAAATAATAATCAAAAAATATTATTGAACAAAAATGTATTGATTTTCCTCAAAAAAAAAAAAAAAAAAAAGTTACATTTTAAGGCTTCGGCCAGTTTGAACTGCGAAGAAGGTAAGTGTGACGAGTTTTAGCATTTGCTTTTAAATATAAAATCACTTAATTTCGTTCACTTTATTTGGTATGCGGTTTTGTATTCATCTGCTTCTCACATTTGCTCTTTTTACACTATATATAGACTAATTCAATCAAATACAACAGTAATTTCTCAAATATTTATTACAATATATTGATAAATGTAACATTTATTTATTATGCAGCTCGTCATATTAATGGATTTAATTAACTAATTTGCAGCAAACCGGTTACCTCACCTAAATATGTTTGTGGATTTGTGTTGAATGTTGTCTTTGGGATGGAAAAATCGATGTTTTACTTGTAAATATCATCCTTTTTTCTCTCACTTTAGTTTATGTCATAAAACTAGCGAGCTAAGGGAGGAATAGTACTGACAGTGTCGTGTAAACATGGCTGAAGACGCGAAAGGCAATGGAACAGGCAAACCGAATCAATATAGTGAGTTGTTTACGCTGGAAGTGCTCTGATTGATCAAACTTGTGAGTTCGATCATTCAGTTCAAGCGATTCACTAGTAAAAACCAGATCAAGAATTTCAACATCGCTTGTAACTAAATGGTTTTACAAAGCACGTTTAGTGGTGGGTGAAACAGAGCTCCAATCGGATCGCGTATCGCGAATAATTTGATTCAGATCTTGATTTCAAATTTTCCAAGCTCCGAAGTCACGATCTGAAATGATGGTTCGCGAATCATAATTCATGTCAGAATTTCGGAGCGCGGATCGCGAATCATTTGATTGAGATCGGGATTTCCAAGGGGGTTCGGGAATCATTTTACAAATTGAATGATTCGTAATCCGCGCTCCAAAGTCGCGATCTGAAATGACGGTTCGCGAATCATTTGTTTGATTTCGGAACTTCGCGATTCGCGAATCATTTGATTTGATCGATCTGAACTTCGAATCTAAACGGTTTTGTGAATCATTTCATTCAGATCGGAACTTTGGGATTTCTGAACGGGATCCAATCCTCGAATCGAAACGGTTTTGTGAAGCTTTTTATTCACATCGGAACTTCGGGTTTTGCAAATCATTTGATTTAGTTCGGGATTTCTGAACGGGTTTGCGAATCATTTGTTTGAGATCGGAACTTCGCGTATTGCAAATCATTTGATTTATGTCGGGGTTTTCTAGCGGGTTCGTGAATCATTTGATTCAGATTGTGATTTTGAGCAGGTTCGCGAATCATTTCACAAATTGAATGATTCGTGGTCTGCGCTCCAAAGACTCAATCTGTAATGACGGTTCGCGAATCATAAATCAGGTCCGATTCGGAGCGGAGATTGCGAATCATTCACGTCGTGTATGGCGATTCATTTAATTGAGATCTAAACATCGAGTCGAAGCGGTTTTGTGAAGCTTTTTATTCACATCGGAACTTCGCGTATCGCGAATCATTTGAATTAGATCAGGATTTCCGAGCGGGTTTGCGAATCATTTGATTCAGAGCGGAAATTCACGCATCGCGAATCGTTTATTCAGATTGGGATTTTTGCGCGGGTTAGCAAATCATTTCGGAACTTCGCGAATCATTTGATTTTAACGAACTGAACTTCGAATCGAAACGGTTTTGTGAATCTTTTCATTCAGATCGGAACTTATAGATCGGGATTTCTGAGCGGGTTTGGGAATCATTTGACTGAGATCGGAACTTCGCGTATCGTGAATCATTTGATTCAGATCAGGATTTCCGAGCAGGTTTGTGAATTATTTGATTCAGATTTTCGAGAGGGTTCGCAAATCATTTCGCAAATTGAATGATTCCTAATCCGCGCTCCAATGTCAAGAACTGAAATGATGTTCCGGCTTCAACCTTGGTTTTATTATAGTAAAAGTAGGCTAACCATGTTTTTTGGTATAACCACAATTTTACTACAAATATCATGGGTATATTGTTTAGTGTGTGTGTGTATATATATATCTATATATATATACATACATACATACATACATACATACATACATATATATATATATATATATATATATATAATCTTAAGCCTTAGTTTTTGTTAACTATAATAATTTTGCATAGCACTTTAATAATTATGTATTTATATATGTAGGGATTTACACGGCACTCCAAGATACTGTAAATAATACCATTCTGCATTTCTAAAAAAAGCTATCTGAATCTAAGGGTTGATGATCAAAAATGACAAAAATATATTCAGCCCTCTTTCATTCTTTATTTGAACAAAACACAAATTAACAAACAGAATCTGAATAAAACAAATCTGTGCATTGTTCTCATAGACCGCAAGACTCATTTATGACATTTCAACATCACTCAAATACACATTTCTGATTTTAAAATATAAAATGCTACAATACGAACTCAGAATCTATGTTTGGAATATATGTTTTAATTGTAATACAACAAATTTAATCCATTTGAATTTACTAGATACACTGTTTTCTAACTATAATTGAATTTGTCTGCGTTTTTGTCTCACTAGGCTCTATGAAATCCATATTTAATATCATACAGTTCAAATATATTTATACAATATGATAATAAAATCATAAACTTATTTTAAACCTCTTCCGCTTCTTTTTTTAGTCATTCCAGGACTTCTCTGAATAGAGCTGAATTCTGGTGAATGTTGATCTTAACACGCAGTAAGCGTTTGTGTGTATGAGCTCAGCGGTTCACGCTGGCACAGATCGGCTACATCTAACTGGAGGATCTTGAGTGAAATCCAAGGTCTGAATGACTCACGCGCAATATGGTCAATGTGGGTTTGGAAACGTGCGTCACTCGCTGCGTTGGTAAAGTACGTGAAAATATCCTACATCTGTGAGCCTGGTGTGTTTGGGAAAGCGCCAGTGATGCTTGTGACTTGTCGTTAAGTGCGAGGACAAACGTGGTTATGCTTCAGGTTCATGTAAGGGATGTCAGTCTCTCTGGATCCAGGTCTGAGTCGCCAGGGGTGCAAGAATAAGTGCGATACTCCTGCTCAAACATGAATGAGAAAGAAAAAATATCAAGATGAGTTTAACCCTTTAATTGTCACTCTCTATTGTGAACATAGACATAAAAATGCACTATCCAAATGTAATTTTTGTATAATTCATGAACAAAAACATTTTATAATATGATTTTTATGTACAATTTCCATGATAATGCAATGTCTGATTTTAAAATGGTTTCCAAAGGATGAATTTTGAAATTTTAAGTCTTCAAGTGATCTATAATTTCTTATGATTTCTAAAGCATGATAGAAAAAAAGGCAACAAAGAAAGTCTTTTTGTGAAAAAGGTCTGAACTCCTGTTATGAAGTACATTTTTTGAGGTGCACTCTTGTCATAAATTAATCTATTACTTTTCCTACATAATTTGTAACACAAAACAGTGGTAAAATATCAATTTAGGAGTCTTAGACCTTTCCAACGATATATAGTTTGTCATGATTAGATCGATTTTTCTTTGAAATATGGTGAAGTAAACATAGGCGTCCCGGTGACGGGACGGTGACAGTTAAAGGGTTAAAGTTCAGTCACTTGCTCATGGAACAGCATCTCCATTTGCATCCCAGTACTCACAGTTGGCAGAGGGCTCAGAATTAGGAGGGTTTGGACAACAGGACGGACTCATTGGCTTCAGAGGAATCTTCACTAATGGGAGGGAGTCTCTGGGACACTTTGACTGGGGGAAGACAACACCATTGCAACAGATAATACGCATGCAGGTACACCACTGTTTGTTTAGGAAATTATTACTTTTAATCAGCAAGGAGACATTCAATTAAACTGATCAAAATTGACAGCAAAGCCATTTATAATTTTACCAAAGAATTCTAGTCTTTTGGATTTTCTATTCATCAAAGAATCCTGAAAAAAGTATCATATTTAATAATATAATTATATATTCACATACAAGTTTTAATAATAATAGTTTTTTTTATAATTTATTATTTAATTTTTTTAATCATGTAATAATTATATATAAAATGTTACATTTTTATTTATATCTGACAAATGCATTTTAATAATAAATATATTAGTTAAAAATATAACTAGTTTTAAATTTAATATTTAATTATGCAAATATATGTATGTTTTACATTAACTTATTGTCATTAATAAATGTATTAACATTTAGAATATAAAAACTGAATTTCTTTTTTTCTCTCTTTTTTTAGTTTATGCATTATTTATTGTCATTAATAAGCGTATAAACATTTATAATAGAATATAAAATATAATAGAAAACTTATTTAAAATGTAAATAATATTTCATAATATTAATTTTATTAAATATATAAAATGTCAATTTTAAATTTGACATTTTTATATATTGTTAATACATTTTAATAATAAATAAAAATATAAATAACATTTTAAATTTGTAATTAATTATTTATTTAAATATATATATACACAACTTTATTATTTATTGTCATTAATAAATGTATTATTATTTAGAATATAAAAACAGAAAACCGTTATTTAAAATTTAAATAGTATTTCACAACATTACTTTTATCAAACATATCAAATAGGTAATTTATATTTTTATATATTTATCTTTAATAAATACATTTTAATAAAAAAATAAAGTTTGTTTTAAATGTGTAATTATATATATATATATATAATTTTAATTAATTCATTATTTTTGTCATTAATAAATGTATTAACATATAAAACATAGAATATAAAATATAATCAAAAACTGTTATTTTAAATTGAAATAATTTCACAGTTTTAGCAGATATGTACATTTTAATAAATACATTTTAATAATAAAATATACGTACGTTCTAATTAGTATATTTAAAATGTTACACTTTCAAATATTTATCTTTAATAAATACATTCTAATAATAAATTAAGAATATAACATTTGTTTTAATTGTGTAATTACTTAATTGTGTGTGTGTGTGTGTGTGTGTGTGTCTGTGTATATATATATATATATATATATATATAATTGTCATTAATAAATGTATAAACATTTATAATAGAATATATAATATAATAGAAAACTTTTATTTAAATAATTCATCACAATATTAATTAGATCAAATATAAAATGTCAATTTTAAATATGACATTTTTATATATTGTTAAAACATTTTAATAAAAAATATAAATACAATTTATTTTACATTTTTAATTAATTATATATAATTATGTATATATAACTTCATTAGTTATTGTCATTAATAAATGTATTAACATTTATAATGGAATATAAAATATAATAGAAAACAGTTATTTTAAACTGAAATATTTCACAATATTACATTTAATTAATTAAGTTACTGTTTGTTTGTACAATCTTTTTTATCAAATAAATGCTGCCTTGATGAGTGTAAGAGACTTCTTTTAGAAATATTAAAAAGCTTTACTGACTTTTGAACAGTAGTGTATGTTTGTAAGGGAAGTACTCAGACTCCAAAATGAACTTGGTTTGGCTGGTTCTCACAACATTGAGACCATAGTACTTCAACCTAATGTACTTTCATCAGCTATAAAATGGGAGAAATTGTGATTTAAATCATGC
Organism: Cirrhinus molitorella; assembly: GCA_033026305.1. Taxonomy (NCBI): domain Eukaryota; kingdom Metazoa; phylum Chordata; class Actinopteri; order Cypriniformes; family Cyprinidae; genus Cirrhinus; species Cirrhinus molitorella. Next base: position 8,951,393 of record CM065139.1, read on the forward strand.
ACTTTGTTGCAATTCCTATTACCAGCCAACCAGCCAGTAATAGTTTCATTTATCAAAGGCCGTTGTTAATTCTGGACTCTGAATCAACAAATATTTAATGCAATAACACATCATTCAACACTACAAATGTCCACAAAGTACACAATGAGGAAACAGAGACTTTACAACCAAGATGACAACTATGGAAATTAGGAGGGACACATAAATAGTAGTCAGTAAGTGTTATACAGTGCCTTTTCAGCAACACTGTGGAATTAAAAAGAAAAAAAAATGAAAGCTTAAATCAGCACACACTCAAACATCACAAGATCTTCTGTGTGTTAGTAATCTCACATCTCACACATCTCTGGTTGTTCTTACCTCTTCATCGCTGTTGTTGTGTTCCTCCGACTTAGCTTTCTTCTTTTCTTTCTTTTTCTTCTCATCCTCCTTCTTCTTCTTGTCCTTGTCAGGCAGGATGTCGTCCAGCCAGGCCAGATCATGCTGCGAGAAGATCAGGTCCAGCATCTTCCTCACGACCATCAGGCCCAGAATCTGACAGAGGAACCGGTCACATGACAACAGGGCAAGAGAACGACATCCAAATACAAAAAGCAAATTACATAGTAAGGGGCCATTCACACAGAACGCGTATATATACATTCAGTGACAGAGATATTTCTCTCTAAGCTCCTTTTTTAAAGAACAAGTTGTGATAATCGCTTAAAGATATGTTATATAATTCAGGGTATCCGGACACAGCCACTATGGGCGCCTCCTTGCCGTCAAATAAAACAGTTGTAATGCCAACTTGCTAATGTGAACAGAAACTCGCAACGCTTGCCCCGCCTCCAAGTTCTTCTGATTGGTCCACTGCTTTGGAACTGACATTGATGAGCGGCGCTGTACTCAAAAGTTGAAATTCTTTTAACTTGACACGGCGTCTTAAAAACGGGGCGCTCCTCAGCGAGGCGCTGGAGTGGAAAAACGCGTTCTGTGTGAATGGCCACTAATAATATTCCAGAGTCACATATAGGTGGATCTGATGAAAAATCCGTATTTCAAGTCATATTTTAACCCACAAGAAAATAAAAACAATACATATGTGATGCGATCTGGGAAAACCCAACACATGGTGAAACTGTACCTTTTTTAGGTTTTGATACCATATGAAAGCTGGGTTCAAGCCCTTTAACTGTTTTATTTTGTCCACAGCTAGAACGTAACAAAAGTTACGGCTATTTGAAGTTGGCTGAAAGCTATATTTTTTAGGAATGGAATTTTGAGAAAAATGGCTTTAAAGTGAGACGTGTTTTACTTTAAATTTACAGGTTTAAGGAGAGCTGTCATGAGCGCTATAATGCATTATTACACAAAAAGACTAACGTCTGTTTTCCGTTGTTTATCATGGGTATAGTCTCCGAACTTTTGATCACCCCTTATATGTTTAAATAGCACGAATAATGTACCCTGTAGTTACATCACCAGGATTAAGCAGATTGAGACGAGTTAGATCGTTTGAGTGAGCAGCTTCTTCGGACTGCGTTGATCTCTTGCGTTCTGCCATCTCACGTAGGCAAGGGCTGGTATGAGATTCTGTTTATCTTATTTTTAAGAAACATATAGAACATTTTGGAGCAGTAAACATGTCAGATTAACAGACATCCCAACCTGCACAAACTCATTTCAGGGAGATTGCGCATTATAAGATTCAGGATGCAGACATTAAGGTCTTGCGCGCAAAGCATTTTCCATGCGTTTTTATGCGAGACGTGAACATGTTAGCCCCTTAGTCTGCTATTCCTCACTCTGTAAAGTAACACGAGGAAGGAAACTAGTTAATTAGCCATGTTATCTGCCTCAGTAAGCAAGCCAAATAGTATTTATTTCAACACTGAAACAAACGGAGGGCGGGTCTCTGTCTAGAACGGGGCTGAAAGGGGGAAATGAAAATGACACAGATTTATATTTGATGCACGACATGTAAGTATTTATTCAAAGATCGGCTCTAAAACGCCATCTGCAAAGAACATCAGAAGAGGTGTGACTCGTTCACGCTATTTGCTGCACACAACTGGGGGATTCCTGCACTTTCCGCCTTTGTTGATACGTAAAAAATGCGCATACCGCAGGAATGGTATGACAGGAAATTTTAGCGGTTTTAAAACCGTGACTTTTCCAAACCGCGGTTTACCTTAAAACCGGTGTTCGTCCAATGCCTAATCTCCCGGTATCAAAAAATAAATAAATACAACTTTGCGTGCCGTAGTTTACACAGGACTGGTGGGAAATGTGCATTGAGACACCTTTATCAAATATGTTACATGGTTTATTTTGATAGGTTAACTGTTTTTGTGGTGTTAAGAGAAAGCACCTCCTCAGCACGTTCTTAACATCAGAGAAAGACACTGACATTTCTGCTTGCTGCAATAAATGCTATTTTTCTGCACTAAACAAAATTTGGCCAAGATATTTTCAGAGATGACAGACAAGATGTTACAGAATAATAATTGAATAAAAACATTCAACCAATTTTTCGAATTTCCTGAAAACGTCCCAACGCGACATCCGACGGGTTTTCCCAGATTGCATCACATATATAAAATAAATCAAATACAGAACTCATACCATGACAGGGAAAATGATGGCAGCCACAGTAGACTTGAGGATCCAGAGGACGGCCAAACAGGTGATCTGCACCAGGGTGAAGAGATGCACGCGCCGCAGAGGTACGTGCCGCAGGAACACAAAATCCGGCTGGTGTTTGGCTGGCATGAGGAACAGCTTCATCCTCTCCCAAAACTAAAACAAAATACAAAAGTCTGTTTCAATACAGCAAAGCTGCAATCTAAACAAATACACAGAGCCACATGTACCTGAATGCCATGGAGAGAAGCGACGCCCATGTACAGGAACACGCCATACAACACAGGCATAGGGATGTACTGTGCAGAAATACATACATTTATACGTACATCTTCTGCATTAAGAAAACAAACAACAAGCATGATTTGACTGAAGTAAAGTAAGACTGTTGTGATTACCTGCAGTATTGGTGCAAGGAAGACAGAGACTCCGGTGAGGACGAACACCAGTATGCCTGTGAGTCTCTGCTCCCTGTGTTAAACACAAACGTAATGCTCTTCAATACTACATGACAAGGTAACACTTTAGAATACAGTTTCTTACTTACTGCATATCTCATAAGGAATTATTGAAGCACTAACATTTAACTCACTACTGTTAACTACTAAGGATAATGTGTTAACTAATCAGTATGTAATACAATTTTATGACTGTGTTAAGTAACAGTTGGCTAATCAATAACTAATGTATTCTCTCATACCTCCTGAAGAACTACTATTAATTATCTAGTAGGTAAGGTTCAAGGAAAATAACTACAGTTGTGCTCAAAAGTTTACATACCTCTTGCAGAATCTGCAAAATGTTCATTCTTTTAGCAAAATAAGAGGACAAAATGGGACCTGAATAAGATATTTTACATAAAAGACATTTACATTTAGTCCACAAGAAAAAATAACAGCTGAATTTATAAAAATGACCCTGTTCAAAAGTTTGCATACCCTTGATTCTTAATACTGTGCTGTTACCTGAATGATCCACAGCTGTGTTTTTTTGTTTAGTGATAGTTGTTCATGAGTCCCTTGTTTGTCCTGAACAGTTAAATTGCCTGCTGTTTATCAGAAAAATCCTTCAGCTCCCACAAATTCTTTTTTGTGTGTTTGAACCCTTTCCAACAATGACTGTATGATTTTGAGATCCATCTTTTCACACTGAGGGCAACTGAGGGACTCATATGCAACTATTACAGAAGGTTCAAACCCTCACTGATGCTGCAGAAGGGAAAAAACATGCATTTAGAGGGTGAAAACTTTTGAAATTTGAAGATCATGGTAAGTTGAACTTATTTTGTCTTCCTGGAAACATGCAAGTATCTTCTGTAGCTTCTGAAGGGCAGTGCTAAATGAAAAAATATGATATTTAGGCAAAATGAGCAAAATGTACACATTTCCATTCAGTTCAAAAGTTTTTACTCCCCCGGCTTAATGCATGGAGCATCAGTGAGCGTTTGAACCTTCTGTAATAGTTGCATATGAGTCCCTCAGTTGTCCTCAGTGTGAAAAGATGGATCTCAAAATCATACAGTCACTGTTGGAAAGGGTTCGAATACACAAAAATGCTGAAAAACCAAAGAATTTGTGGGAGCTGAAGGATTTTTCTGATGAACAGCAGATTCTGCAAGGGGTATGTAAACTTTTGAGCACAACTGTATGAAATAACTACTAGTGAACAGTTATATGCAAATAGTCACTATAATAATCAGGTTGTGGCCCACAATTCAAAGGTTGTGGCCCAAAAAAAAGGTTAGTAGTAGTAGTTTTTGTGTTGTGTTAATGCCTAAACCTTTATTAATTACTAATAGAAAACAAAACATACAAAACAGACTCACACAACAATTCACTTAAAAGTTTATTTACTCAAAAGTTTGTTGCATTTATTAATATTGCATTTTCATACTACTACTACTGCTGCTAATAACATCTATATGAAAGGGTCACAACTCAATGTAATTGTGTATGACTGTTCATAAGTAGTTACTTCATAGTTATTTTCCTTGAACCTTAACTACTAGATCATTAATAGTATTAATTAAAGTGTTACCCACGACAAAATACTTGTGCGAAGTTCTATGCAAAAAAGTCTGGCTTTGACTTACCGCACACCAAGAAACTGTGGCTGCTCGCCAGGAGCGCTGGACTCGCTCTCCATCTTTAGAGAGTCGATGTGGGCGATGGAAATGACCGTGGCTGCTACGTACCAAGGCAAACCCATGAAGGAGCAGACGGCCATGAGGATGCCCACCCAGAACAGGTCCAGATGATAACCACAACCTTTCTGCTCAAGTAAAATGGTAAGAAGACATTTAGCAATGCACTAAAAAACCCACTACTGCTTATGAACATGCATGCATATTACGTATTAGTGTTACACTATTGTGAATGGTCATCAAGGCTTTTCTATACAGTTCTGAAGGTTTCCGAGTCAGTATTATTTATATACAGTGCTGCTTGAAAGTTTGTGAACCTCTTAGAATTTTCTGTATTTCTGCATAAATATGACCCAAAACATCATCAGATTTTCATATAAGTCCTACAAGTAGACAAAGAGAACCCAATTAAACAATTGAAAGAAAAATGTTTTCTTTGTCATTCTTTTATTTAGAAAAATGATCCAGTGTTACATATCTGTGTGTTGCAAAAGTATGTGAATCTCTTGGATTAGCAGTTAATTTAAAGTTAAAATTAGAGTCCAATTAGTGTGCAGATGTGTTTTCAGTCAGTGCAGTGACTATCAAATGTGAGTGTTTGGCCTGTTTTATTCAAAGAACAGGGATCTATCAAAGTCTAATCATGTCTGTAGAAGTGAATCATGTCACAGACAAAGGAGATTAAAAATAAAGGGGACCTAAAATAAAAGATATTTTAAATGTACTTATTTATTTGCAGTATGGCATTATTTTCAGGAAAATTGAGCATTTTTAAACATTTTTTATTATTATTTATTTATTTACATTTTTTCAGAATAAAAATAAAATTAAATATTTAGTATAGAGAAAATAAAGTCTATTTAGGTCCAATAAAAAAAAAATAAAGCCTATTTAAACTCTCTTACATTTTTTTGCAGCAAATTTGGTGGAAAAATAAAATAAAATAAAATAAAATAAAATATTGAACAGAGAAAATAAAGCTTATTTATGACCATTAATTACATAAAAAAATGCAGAGAGAAAATAATTAAATAATAATTATAGGCTTTTAGATTTTTTATTTATATTTTGCAGTGTGGGCATATTTTAAAACAACTTTTTAATAAAGGTTTTTTGTTTTTCAGAATAAAAATTGTATATTTTCTATAGAGAAAATCTAATTTAGGACCATTAAGATGTAAAACAGATTTTTAGTTACAGTTTTAACTGTAACTAAAAGTGGAATAACACTTCTACAGTTGCAGTTGCTAGGGTGTTTGGGGTTGTTGCTAGGGTGTGACACTCATCACCTTCAGTTTGTTTTCTTTCCGGTTGACGATGACAGCTGTGATCTGCTGATCCATGAAGATGAGGATGGTGACCAGCAGAGCAGGTACAAAACTGGCCAAGCACATCCACCACGGGTTCTTCCCAAACGGCATGACGATCCAGCCGCGATCCGCCCGTGTCGGCTACACAGACACAACAACACTGATCAAACCAGAGCAGTAACCAGCGGATGTCACTAAAATCACATGCTATTGTGATGTTAGTATATAATCATGATGAAAAAGCTCAAATAGCTTAAAGGATTAGCTCACTTTCAGAACTAAAATGTACAGATAATGTACTCACCCCCCTGTCATCCACGCCTTTCTGTTTTTTGAGGAAAATATTTCAGGATTTCTCTCCATATAATGGTTATGTATGGTGCCCCCAAGTTTGAACTTCCGAAATGCAGTTTAAATGCAGCTTCAAAAGGGCTCTAAATGATCCTAACCGAGGAAGAAGGGTCTTATCTAGCCAAACGATTGATCATTTTTATTTACCTGTATGTAAGCACAGTGCAGTGTTAATGTTCAAACTGTATTTACAATGTTTAAAGTGGCCGACAATAATAAATATTCTCATTTTTTAACTGTGCATAGCTATAGCTGAAAAATTAGGCCTACTACACTACTGTATTTTAATGTTGGTCATTATGGTGGTACTTGGAGAGGCAAATATTTTCTGAGGTGGTACTTTGTGCAAAAAGTTTGAGAACCACTGGTTTAGAGCCCTTTCAAGCTGGATTTAAACTGCATTTTGTAAGTTCAAATTTGGCTGCACCATAGTCCAAGTCCATTATATAGAAAGAAATCCTGAAATGTTTTCCTCAAAAAACAATTTCTTTACAAGTGAAGAAAGAAAGACATGAATATCTTGGATGACAAGGGTCTGAGTACATTATCTGAAATTTTTTTGTTCTGAAAGTGAACTAATCCTTTAAATAGATGCAGTCAGGAGGTGAAGAAGTATGTGTATCAGTAGCACAACGTACCTTAAATTCGGTTGGTACAATCAGTTTAGGTGTTTTAAGCCCCATTAACATATCAAGACCAACAAATGTCATGATTGATGTGAAGATTGCAAAATCACTGATGAGTTTCCGAAGCTGGACATTTACAGAAGAAAAAAGAAGAAAGACGGAGAAAACTAGAGAATTAGAGAAGATCAGAGGCTTTATAATAGAAAAGGCCTGTAGATTTTAACATGTTTGATGCCTTCAAGTCTTTCTGGGAAATTGTTATAAGTACATATCTGTCTGTGTACATATTGTACATGTACTGTATTTTTTATTCTGTGAAACACTTGATATACAGCTTGAGAGATACTCTACAAATTTCTGATTCTACATTTCATAATAATATTTTAATACATTTAACAAAACATTATTAACATCAAATTTAAATATAAATCATATTATTACCATTACTATTATAAAAGATCTTTATTACTAGTAGATAAAACATTTACAATAAGAAACATACTTATAATCAAAACCAATTTGCTTTCAACAAATTCGGGAAGCAAGGGCTTATAGAAAAAAAATGTTAATAATAATGATAATTATATGTTTTATTAAAAAAAAATTACTATTTGAAACAATTAAATTATTATTACAATTACTAAATTATTATTAATATTAATTGTATTCAAAATAATTATTACTTATTAAATAAAAAACGTAAAATTAAATTAATAATATATATATATATATATATATATATATATCTCAAAAGGTGGTATTATTAATGATTAATTGTATTAATAAATAATTATTATTATAATAATAAAATTATCATATAATAAACAATTACTATCACTAATTATTATCAGTATTAAAATAAAGATAATAATTCTAATACAAATAAAATAATTATTATTAATCATTTTAATTCATTATTAATATTATTTTTACTAAATTAAAACTTAAAATGAATAATAATAATACCTCCTTTTGAATTATACATATCAAAAGGTGGTATCATTAATTAGTAATTGAATAAAAAAATTATTATCATAATAACATCATCGTATGATAATAAAAAAGTATTACTTTGATTAATTTATTTTATTTGTATTCAAAAATATTATCAATTAATAAATGATTATCATAATAATATTATCATATAAAATTATATCATTATAATAAAAAAATTACTATCACAAGCAGTATTAAAATAAAGTTAATTTAAATTAAGAAAAATTAAGTGTTTTAATTTTATTAAAAATAATAGTGAGAGTAACAGTAATAATTGTTTTTGAATACAACTAGTAATTAATAATATTACCTTTGATATATATATATATATATACTGTGTGTGTGTGTATATATATACAATTATATATAATTCAAAAGGTATTCAAAAGATAATTCAAAGGTATTATTCATTTTAAGCTTTTCATTTATTAAAAATAATGATTAACAATAGTTTCTATTGATTAATAATAATGATAACTTTTTGTATATTTCATGTCGTGTATATATATATATATATATATATATATATAAAAAATAACATGAAAATTATGAAAATACTGAATTTATTCATGTGTTCATGTGCACTTTTCTCTTATACAGTGACGCCTTGAAAGCAACATTTAATTCAAGTATAAAAAGGCAAGTTTTTAGCATAACAAAGACAGAGAAGACGACCCATGCTGGACCTTTATCTGGGTGGGCACATGCAGTTTGGGAGTGTCCAAGGACAGCACATAATCCACAGCACAGAAGACCAGGATGGACACAATTATAGCAAAATCTGCTATCAAGGTGCGACACTTGGAGAAAAACAAGAAACAACCAAAAGAACATTGAGGGGACGGCAGTAAATACAATATGGACTGGGATAAGGAATACCATCTGGATGTGCCAGCATGTTGAAATGCCAGGGAAATGCACAGTTTTCCAACCTTTGTGGGGAAGTAACGGCTGGCCTTGAACTTCTTGAGCGAGATGGTCATGGAGTAAGTGCCGAAGAACAAAATGAAAGACAGCATGGCCAGATCAGGGACGTATTTGCAGGATTTGCCCACCAGGGAGCCGCCGAATCTCAAGCACTCTTTCTTACTCAGCTGATTCCAGTCCAGAGCAGAGAAGTTGAACTGAGCGGAGAAGTGGGATCATGTGTGGACAAACACAACAAGAGAGAGAAAGGGACTGTAAAAGGTATAGTTACACTTGTTTTGAAGAATAACTGAGATTAAACAGACAGCTGCAGCTCACCATAGAGTAATCAGAGATGTTTTCCAGGCCTAACACAGAGGAAGCGTTGAATGGAGACACTACAACAGAAGATAAACAAGCACTAGTAGTGTTTTTGTGTTTATTGATGAGTAGAAATGTCATTCCTAAAACAAGATATCATACAATAACATCTCATATAGATGTTCACATGCTGGTAGCCGATACTTACTCCAGTCAGCAGCCAAATCGAGTATGGGCGACAAAAACAAATATGATACACATAAGTTGCAGCGGTCAGATGGAACAAACCAATATATGTCATCCAAAAACAGAAAAAATTTTTAGAATGAAGACTTTACATCTGTAATGTGATGCATTTCTGAGTATAAACAAATATCTAACATAAAATATTTTAAGACGGGTCTTGATGTTATTTGGACTGGATTGCAGGCATTTATGGAGAGTATTTTATCCTAAAATAAATGGCATTAAAAAAAACGAATTAACTCAAATTTAAATAGTGTGGCAAAAAATATTTATATTATTTATTGTTTGATTATTGTTCATAATAATTGTTCATAATAATGACATTTAAAATGTTTTATTCAAATATAATGGTTAAATGCAAGTTATTAAATGTAATTATAAATATATGTAATTATTATTATTACTATTAATAAAAATAATAATTTTATTATTATTAATAACAACTATTTTTGACAATAACATTTAAAATAATAGTAATAATAATAATAATTATTATTAGAGTTTTTGTAGTCATATTAATATTAATTTTAGTTGACTAAAATGATGACAGTTGTTTCATTTTTATTCTCCACAGATGACTGCAATATGACAAAATATTGACTAAATTTAAAGACAAAAGTTATGAGATGAAAAAATGATCATCAATAATAATAATAATTATTATTATTATTTTAAATATGTTGCTCTCAAAAATTATTTTTATTTGCACTACCATTATTACTACTTACTATTAACACTAATAAGTTTTACACCATTTTTATGAAAATATCCTTTAATGATAATCAACTAAAATTATTATGACAAAATATTATAAAATTGAAAAGATCTTTCATAAAAGGCAAACAATTACAAAAATGTTAACAATAACAATTATTATTATTATATAATAAATACAAAAATAATACTTATTATTATTATTATTATTATTATTATATTACGTTATTACAAAAATAATTTAAATGAATAAAAATACAATTATTATTTGCGCTAACTTTTAACTATTAACTATTAATAATAATAATAATAATAATAATAATAATAATGTTTTACACCATTTTTTATGAAAATATCCTTTAATGACTATCATCATTTTAGTCAACTAAAATGAATATTAATATGACAAAATATTATAAAATTTAAAAGATCTTTCAAAGGCAAATAATATGACAAAAAACTTTAATAATAACAATTATTATATAATAAATACAATAATAATACTTATTATATTACATGTTATTTTTAAAAAATAATTTAAATTAATAATAATACAATTATTATTTGCAATAACATTATCATTAATAATAATAATAATAAAGTTTTACACCACTTTTTTAAATATTTTACTTTTGATGAATATATCCTTAAAAACATTTCAGTATTTTGTGTCATCATTTTAGTCAACTAAAATATTAATTTTATTAATAATAATATTAATAATATTATAAAATATAAAAGATCTTTTTAATTATTATTATTACAATTATTATTATTATTATTATAATTTTCAATGTTATTTAAAATAATAATAATAAATTATTATTTGCAGTAACATTCTTACTATTAATATTAATAGTAATAATAATAATAACATATTTATAATTTTAAGAATTTGCATTTGATAATTAGATTTGAATTAAAAATAAAAAAATATTATTCTGAATAATAATGATAAAATAATAATAAAAATACAACAAATCTAGTAAAAATAAATGGAATATCATGCACTGATGAATCATTCACAAAAGTGAAATGTAAACAAAGTATTATATAAATGTAAAAAAAAGTAAATAGGGTCAAGTTGGGTCAAGGCTTCATACTCACCTTGATCAGGAGCCTGGCAGTCGCACCTGTAGCTGGTGATGTATTCTGGCTTGAAGTCTCGATTGATGGGGTAATAATTGAAGATGCTCATCATTTTCTTCAGGGCGTCAGAGATGAAGATGAAGGAGATGAGGCTGGAGAAGCCCTCCTCGGTGAAGCGCGTCATGTACTTGATGATGTAGCTGGCGTCTGTGGCCACTAGGATCAGACACTGGAGGCAGGAGTGCAAGCCGATCCAGAGCCGGATCTCCATGTAGTCTATGTCATTGTTTCTGAACAAAAGTGATTATTCTCACTTATTTATCACTGATTATGGCTCACATATTGTGATGAATTTTGTACATGCATTTTTGATTCAATCACAAGATGTCCTGCTCACATGCTGAATTCATAAAGCAGCTTTTCAAAGATCAGTATTGGTCCTGTAGAGCTGAGGATGATGAGGGGTTGACCGCCAAACAAGCAGAAGACTGCACCGGCCAAAGCCGTGCCCAAAAAGCTTTCCATCACACCCTATAATGCAATAAGACACATCAAAAAATGAAAGGACATGCGGATGCAGAAAAAGCACATTTGGAACACTTTTCAAATTTCAAATGCATTTCAAACTTTCAAACATTCAAACTAAATATAGATTTGAATTTATTAAAAGATATTTTAAGAGGCCTGCTTACTGTGGACACTCATTTCTGCCACAAAAGGAAAAAATCGTGTTTTGGTAAACCATGAAAGTCAAAATTATGACAATTATGACATAAAAAGTCAAAATTATGGGACACCAAGTCATAAGATTGAGATAAAAACATTATGTTAACATCAAAATATTGAACTAAAAAGTCATACTTAAAGTTTTAATAAAGTCTAAATTATGACATGCCAAGTCATAATTATGATAAATGTTGATATTACAACAAAGAGTAAATTATGACGTAAGTTTTTGTCTTAATTATGATGTTTGATCACATCATTTTGGCTGTCTGAACTTTGTCCTTTTATCACATCACTTTGTCTTATGTCATAATTTTGAACATTTGTGTCATTATGATGATTTAGTTTTTTTTTTTATATTTGGCAGAATTGGGCTTCCAACTATATATATATATATATATATGTATTTGGAAATATATACTAATTTAAAACAATACAAAAAAAAAACAAGACAAATTATTAAATCATAATTATGACAAAATAAAGCAAAATTATTATAAAAAAAAGTTTGTTGTTGTCATAATTGTCTTTCAATTTACTTTTAATCTAATTATTATGATTTACAAATTTTTGATGTATTTGGCAGAATTGGGCTTCCATATGTTACTGTCTCAGAGTAATAAAATTAATTAATAAAAGTAAAAAGAGTAAAAGAAAATTGAATAATTAATTAAAAACAAAATTAAATGTGCCTTTATATGTTTTTTCCTATTATGTAGCAGAAATGGGCTACTTAGAAACTGGAAAATAAGACAAGTTATTAAGTAAAAGTCATAATTATGACAAAATAAAGCCAAAATTATCATAAAAAGTGTTGTTGTTTTTTTTTGTCATAATTGCTTCTTAATTTACTTTTTAATCTCATTATTATGAATTACCAAAGCAATATTATTATTATTTGTTTAATATTTGCCAGAATTTAAAGCCAAAGTCTGGCAAATATTAAACAAATAATAATAATAATATTGCTTTGGTAATTAATTGATTAATTGATTTAAAAAAAAAAACTTTTTAATGATAATTTTGACTTTATTTTGTCATAATAATGAATTTACTCAATAACTAGTCTTGTTTTCCAGTAAAATTTCTAAAAAGTCAATTTCTGCCACATAACGAAATAAAATGATTATAAAAAGTCTTTTTGGTCATAGTTGCCTTTTCATGTACTTTTTAATCTTATTATTTTGATTTACTAAAGTGAGATTTTATTTTATATGTGGCAGAATTGGCCTTCCATATGTTACTGTCTCCGAAAAAAAAAAAAAAAAAATCTTTTTTTCTCTTTTTATTTCTTATAAAATTGCTTATGTTAAACATCCTAAAAACCTTTTTACATTTTTTATTCTGAAATAATATAAAACATTAATAGAGCAGTACATAGGACAGGCCAGTTAACTGATTCATACTTGGCTGTTTTAAGCATCAAGTTGAATATAACACAATACTGGCATTTTATCAGCTTTCTAGAGATCAGCAACGTCTAAAAGGTAAATTACTTGGTAGTTGTCAGTTGCATCTCCCAGCAGTCCTCCGAAGGTGATTGCATTGGTTATGCAGCCCAGGTAAATGAAGAGCACCGCAGAGATGGACTGGATGTGGAAGCCATCATAGAAGTCACTGAGAAGCCAGGGCCCTTTACGCTTAATGTCCAGCCACAGTCCTCCGCAAAACCTAAACAAATAGTAATTCTCTCATACAGGGCCTAAAATTAACACTCGGCAAGCGCCAAATGCGAGTAAAAATCAGCGTTGGCGAGTGTTAGTCGCCAGTTGGCAGGTAAAACTTCTCAGAAATATAACAATGCAATGTAGTAAAAACTACATTCTCCGCGGGTTGAAGCGACCCCAATAACGTAATATTTAGTCCCTGGAATGCTAATTTTAACAGGGGAACCCCGCCAATAAAATATGTATTTTACACCTGAAATGCAATTTTTAATGAAGGACTCCCTTCAAAACACAACTGGGCTACTTTTGGACTAGTTTTGAGTAGCAATTGGGTGGGTTTTGTTCTGAAAACCTGGCAACCCTGCTGATAAGGTCAGAGCAGTGTGATGGACAGCTCTAGATGTGGTTCTAATAACTTTTACCTAAGAAGATATTGCTGCTTCATTTCGGAAGATTAACTTTTCCCTTCTTTATTCTTCATAACCCGATAATGTGGCGACACATACCTAGGGTTACGCCGCCTAAAAGGTGAAGTACAGTTTGAAAGGTTGCGCGTTCGGCTATACGCATATGCTGAGCCGCTTCAGACAGCGCACATGAGCGTTTCTATGTACAAAAACACACACACACACACACACACACACACACACACACACACACACACACAATTATGTCAAAATGCCTGTAAGTGTTACCTCGTAAATGTAGTCTAAACTGAGTAATAAAGTCTTAAATGACCATAAAGCAGGGTTGCCAGGTTTTCACACCAAAACCCACCCAACTGCTACTCAAAACTAGCCCAAAACTAGTCCAATCACGTTTTGAAGGGGGTCCCCCATTAAAAAAAATTGCTTTCTGGGGGAAATGCATGTTTTTTTGTTGGGGTTTCCTTGGTAAATTCCAATTTTAGGGGCTAAATATGACGTTATTGGGGTCGCTTCAACCCTCCAACATCAAAAACTACCCGCGGAAACAGTGTAAAAGCAGCCTAATTCCGTGGGAAAAACACGGACTTGGCAACACTTCCAAGTCCGTAATCGGATGTGTCAGATTTCCGCATCATGTGCATCAGGTTTTAAAGACGCAGCACTGCTTTTAAAGTGAAACCTGCTGAAAGCAGACGTTGATGTGAATCAAAGAACAAAAGAAATCACTTGACTGCTCTAGTCTCTGATTAACTTTTGTACCTTGAATAAAGATTCATTTGTATATATTATCTACCTTCGCCATGCGTTTCCCTGAAAATAATGCACACCTTCAAAATTCAACGGGCCGAAGTCAATTATTCTGCTTATACTACAGTTACCACACTTCAAGACAACGATCAGATGATATATTTCAAGACATTCATCCATTTTTTGACCTTAAAACGCTATTGTGAGTAGGATTAATTTCTTACACGGCTCATCCAAAGCCTTCTTTGCTCATTCCAAAACGTCATTTCAGACCTAGTACTGACGCTCGAGCCATTGATAGCAGACTATGCAGTTAATAATGTAGTTTAGACAGACAGAAGAGAGAAATAGAAAGAGAGGGATTAAGCTCGTAAATTACCTCTGTGAGTTTCTCTCAAACGTGATCAGCAGCAGAATCTTTACTTATAGTGAAACTTTAAGTTCATTTTCTTAAGGAACAGCGTCGTTGTTACCTCGCTTGTGAGAAATGTTGTGTAGTTTTTAAGTTACTAATTGTCAGAGCAGTGCTAAGAACATTAGCGTGTATGTTAACGTGTGTGCTGACTCTCTGTAAGAGAGAGAGTGTGGGAGAAATAGAGTATGTGCTTTCTGTACATAATAAAATGTAATTTTGCAGCAAAATAATAGTAATAGATTAAAAATAATCTGTCGTTTTTTATCCTGTTGTTTACTGTATTTATTTGTTTGGCCAGTGTCATTGTGGGTTTTGTTTATTTTGCTGTTTTAGGCTGTAAGGACCTTTGAAATAGCGGAAATAGTGTGGCGAAGTGATATAGACATGTAATACGGTCAAAAGCTGCCTGGAATGACGTTCGCCGTGCGTTTCCCTAAAAATAATGCACACCTTCAGAACGTTCATCAGCCAATCAGATTCAAGCATTCAATGGCCCTGTAGTATAAGCATATATAATTTATAGTTATGTGCATATTGTTTTAAAATCACTTAAATTAAATGTATATTAAATGTAAAAAAAATAAATAAATAATGGCTGAATGGCTATAATTAATAGATCAAATTGAGGAAAAATGTATTTAATAGAGACACCAGTAGCAGTATTGTTATCAATACTACTTAGTAAAATGATGCCATTAAACACATTTAAAATATGTTATCTTTATGTTGTTTCTACATTAATTTGGAGGTTCAATGTGGAATTATGACAATATAAATATGTGAAAAGAAAAATGAACATCATACATTTTTGGCCGGTAAATTTTTATCACCTCACCGGCCATTGGCAGTTGTGACAAAAAGTTCGTTTTAGGCCCTGCTCCCATACATTCTGTACAGTAAATCTAAAACTCTATAACTAGATGTTGACCAGGTCCAGTGGACGCTACCGGCCAGTGAATTTCAGCTCCTCTCCAAGTTCATGTGGAGCTGGCACATCTTCATCTTCTGCAGACGCCGCACCTCCTCCTGCATTCCCATTCGGCTGCCCCAGCTCATTTAGAGAGAAAACGGACTTCCTGCAAAAACAAACACAATTTATTTGTGCTACATGCTACATCCTAAACACAGTATTTAAAGGGGTCCTATTATGCTTTTTCACTTTTTGAATTTCAGTCAGTGTGTGGTGTGTATGCTTGTGCATAAAAATATCTACAAAGTTACAAATCTCAAAGTCCACTCCAAAGAGAGATATTTAGTTTTTTAAAAAATCCCTTTTCAAGAACTACAACGAATGGTTCATTTGGACTGCAAGCTTTGTTTTCCAGATGTTATGATGTCATAACGTGGTTCATTAGAATATGTTAAAATAAACCCCGCCTACTGAAATTCGAATGGTTGCGATGTAGCAGGGAGAGACGCTTTTGGGACGCTTCAAGCATTGACAGTGATCGCAATCTCCTCTGGTGGCCGCGTCAGCGCCGCGTGCCACAGACATTGTAGTACGGGGGGCAAAACACATGCCGAGGCAAGGCTGATATAAACACAAGCATTGACTAGAGTAGCCGCGATCAGATCCGGTGGACGATTCAGAGCTGTAACTGCAGATGTGTTCAGTGTGTGGTGAGAGATTTATTCATTATACAGTGTAGAGTGTTTTTTAAAAATGCATATACTTGCACTAGACTAGGCTAGGCTAATCAGTGATGTCATTTGATAATGTTAATATTCTTTGCTTGTTTTCTCTAGCTGCTTTTTGAATAACTAAGGAAATGTAAGCATAATAATTAATAACTTACATTGTCTGTATTCAATTGCTGTTATGTTAAAAACAAATTAAAGTTATATTAAAAACATTAGCCTTTTTAGCCTTATGCTGGAGCTGGTTTCCGGCAATGAAAGTATGTAAATAATTTAATAAATTAGCATGATAATATCATGTATTGGCAATCTGGCAGGCGGACGATAGGACCCAACACTACTGTAGTGTCAACTATACCTTAATATATCCTTAACTATAGCCAAGTCAGAGCTTGATGCTTTGGCAAGGATTGTGACAGTACTGAAACTCCCTCTCAACTGTTCGCCAATCACAACGCAGTGGGAAAGCTAACCAATCACAACACACTTCGTTTTCCAGGAGGCAAGCCTTCATCAAACCCGGAACTAATCGAGCCATTTGTGGGGAGAAAGCTGTTGTAATATTGTTTATAAATTATGTGAAAAATAATGTTTTTCAAACCACCAAGCATGAGAACATGTTCTAGTACACCCACAAAACAAAATCAAGACTTTGTAAAAGAGCATAATAGGACCCGTTTAAAATGACTAAATAATAAATAGCATTCTTACTTAAATAAAGCATGCCTGTCAACATTCGAGTTCCAAAATACGGGAAAAGGGTTGTTATTTTTATACATATAAATATATCTTAGTGTATGCTATTAATTCTCTGCCAGCGGGTGGTGCTTTTCGCCATGAATACAGCCGTTTCCTCGGTAACGGCAGAAAACAAAGCAGAGCACCTGACTTTGAAATGTGCAGCACTGATATTTAAATCAATTAAACAATATTCAACCTTGAAATATGTTAACGTGATTATTCATTTAATGAGGTTTGGGCCATACAAATTACGGGAGTTTTACCAAAGGCGAATGTAGGAAACATATAAAATATATGAAAAACCAGATTAAAAATACGGGAGAAATACGGGAAAACATTTAAATAGGATGATAGCAGGATAGAATGGTAAAATACGGGAGAATCCCGGGAAAAACGGGAGGGTTGACAGGTATGAAATAAAGCCAGCTAATTTAGATTTTTATTCATCTTTTCTAACATTATAAAAGTCTGTACTGTCACTTTAGATCAATTTAATGCATTCTTAATGAATTAAAAACATACATTTCTTAAAAAAAACTTACTGGCCCCAATCTTTTGAACAGTAGTATACATTTGTGATTTATTACCTCATCTCTGCTGAAGGCAGTTTCTTCGGGGGTTCAATGCGGATCTTAGGGTCCCACTCTCCAGGAGGAAGAACTATCACCTCATCCAGAAACTCGTCAATCCCAGCTATCAAGTCCTCACGATCTCTGGCTTTATAGGCCACGTCACTAAATAGCTAAAGATGGTGGCAGACACAGACAGATCTGTTAACAAATACTGTGATGATGCTTAATTTGAAGGTTCAGAATTGCTAATATCTTCTCTTACATCGTCAACCATGAGTGTTGCCATGGCGCGACCGATCTCATTGTAGGATTTGGTTTTGCCATTGGGACCAAGCAGCACAAAGAGAAACCTATAAAATTCACATAGCATTTAATTAAAGCTTAAAGCAAATACACATTTAAAATGAATTATTTTTCTTTCTGTAAAACTAATCAAAGATATAGATTAAAAAATACTGAGGATCTCACTCCTTTCATCATAAATACCATTTGATTGCACTGCAAAAATTATTTGATTTATTTTTTTGTCTTTTTTTTTTTTTTAAATATATATCCAAACATAACTTAATTGCAATATGATAACTTGTTTACCATTATTGGTTTTCAGAGAATATATACATTTATTTTATTCTTCAAATTGTTTCTCAAATATTTTTTTAGTCCTGTTAATAAACATAAACAACAATAACGTTTGTCAGATTTATGCTTAAAAAAAGAAGTAATTTGCAAATAGGTAAAAAAAAAAAAAAAAAAGAAGAAGAAAGAAATCTCTAAGCAAATAAACTTTAATCATAATATTAATCACAAATAAATTAATCTTTGCAAAGGATGCTTAGTATGGAAGCCCATTTTTACAACATATGGTCATAAGGGTCAATTTTTTTTTAATTGAGATTTATACATTGTCTGAAAGTTGAATACATAAGCTTTCCATTGATGTATGATTTGACAATAGGATAAGACAATATTCAGATGAGATACAAAATTAAAATATTGAGAAAATCGCCTTTAAAGATGTCCAAATGAAGTTCTTAGAAATGCATATTGTTAAGCAAAAATTAAGTTTTGATAATTTTACAGTAGGAAATGTGCAAAATATCTTCATGAAACGAAAACGAAAGATCATCTTTACTTAGTATTCTAATGATTTTTGGCATAAAAGAAAAATTGATCATTTTGACCCATGCAATGTATTTTTGGCTACTGCTACAAATATACCTATGCTACTTAATACTGGTTTTGTGGTCCAGGTTCACATGTAAATTAAAATTTTATAAAGTTGAAATGAGGATCTTAGAAATGTTTACTGGAAAACAAGACAAATAATTAATTAAAAGTCATAATTATGACAAAATAAAGTCTATATTATCACATGTAGTTCATTATTCATTATTGAGTTCATTATTCTTTTGCTTTACTTATGGTGCAAGTGTTGTTTTGCCAGACTGTGCCTTAAAACTTGTGGGAGGATCACCTTGTTGGCACAGGGACTTCAGTAAGGCCTCCTAGCGTTGCAGCTTGAGCCAGACGTACGAAGGCCACAAACGGCTTGTCTAAAAAATCCACCTCTCCGATCAACACATTGGACGCCTCGGCATCTCTGGGGATCTTCTTCATGAACTTGTTCTTTAGCTGGTGGGTGGAATAACAATACAGTTAAGGATCACGGATGAGTGGGTTTAATTAGTCCACATGCTCTGAAGCGCTGAGATGCGTAGGTCACGAAATTTCCATGTTCACACAACGGCCAGCTCATTCATGATACCAGTATCAATATGAGCTCCATTTTCAGTGTCTGATGTGCCTGCATGTGATGGAAATGGGAAGCGCCTCATTTTTTTCCAATAGCAGATCAATAAAGTTATGCAATCACCATGGGAAGACCGTTCACACGCATGAACCAATGAAAAGAGCCATTTGGCAACGGTGGCCTCAAAGAACACGTGGATATGGAATGGTCTGCGCTTATGGTCAAAATCAGCCTTTAATCTTTTAATGCCGCTTTTAGAGTCAATTCACTTTCTGCAATGAATAAACAAGCTCCTTTCTCATGTCCTGACCCCATTTTGCCCCATCAGATCATTCACTGCTGTTTCAGTGTATATATATATATATATACACATGCACATAAAATCTGTAGGTTGCATAATCTGTCCAAAATAGATCTAATTGGCAATAAAAGTGCACAAAAAGTATTCTCAGCTTTTCTCAGAACTAATTTCACATTCCTGCAATGACAACTACCTGGACCAAGGTGATTTTGAGCTTACTTTGAACTTAATTTTAAAATTAACTGCATGAAAACGTGCTTTGTCCTTCTTTTAATTCATTTTAATTGAAATTTTAGGTCCTTTTTGGGATTAGCGCATTAACACATCAATTACTCAAACTGCTAAATTTAAATGCATGCGCATTTATCTGTATATTAATCAAATTACATAAATTTACTAGTTGAAATATCTTTGCACATAAAATTTGCATGTATTTGACGCCTATAATTCACAGGACCCTTGACTTTCTCTTCCCTTGACTCAGCATGCTCCTGTAGGGCATAAATGAAGCCCTGTCGAGGGCAGTGACCACATGAAAGTGAGCCGCGGGTGTCACTTTAAGCAGAAAAACTCATTAAAGTGGACTCAGAATTGGCCTGCTTTGAAGTCTAGCGAGCCGAGAGCGGTGGCACCAGCAGCCCTTCTCACACAAACACCGAAGCCCTGCAATCGCCTCAAAATATTTTGGCAAAATAAGGGATTTATTGTGCATTTCATATTTTGCTTTTCACTTTTGCACCACATTAAAATAAAGAAAACATGACAAAAAGACAAACGACTGCTGGCAGCATTTGAGTGACTGGAATATTATCCTGCATAAATTCTGATGTGTATAAGTATTACCTTTGCCACATGAACGCACATAAATAATACAAGGCCGCTGATGCATTGCTTTTGTTTCTAAAATCATCTCTGTGCTAATGAATAATTACATATCCCGTGTATTTCAATATGTTCATTTGAAAGAAAAGACACAATGTTAGCAATATTATTTGAAAAATGTACCTGGTCAGAGCTGGGAGTGACGGAAATATCATTCATACTGCGACACTGAGAAGGATCTGAAAAGCACAGATGAAACTCTTTGATTATCAGTTTGCTGGGTTTTGTTATTGTTAACTAAAACACTAGTAAATCAACTGAACAAAATATAAAGCAAATGGCAAAAATACTTAAAACTAATATAACTTAAAGTAACTTAAAGCTGAAGTACTTAAATTACTAAAACTACATGAAAATGAAAATAAATGAAATCTAAATAGAAATATTTAAAAACTAAAAAGCACATTACAAAATTACAAAAACTAAAAAAAATCTACATTCTAAATATTAATAAATAATATAACAGAATATAAATAATACTAAAATAACATAAAATTAAATTGATTATTACGACCTGATTTCTGTGTTGATGTGATTTCACTGTCAAATGCAAACCCAAATATAACAACAAATTAATCACAAATTATTGTGCATCAGATTTAGATGGTAATGTTACTTTGATATACAGTTGAGAGTACAAGTCAAAAGTTTACATATACCTTGCGGAATCTGCAAAATGTAAGTTATTTTACTAAAATAAGAGGGATCATACAAAATGCTATGTTATTATTTAGTACGCTCGCTGATGCTCCAGAAGGAAACACAAAGCATTAAGAGCTGGGGGTGAAAACTTTTTGAATTTGAAGATCAGTGTAAATGTAACTAGTGTAAATATTGTCTTTTGGGGAACATGTAAGTATCTTCTGTCTTTCTGAAGGGTAGTAATAAATAAAAATAGATAATATCTAAAGCAAAGTAAGAAAAATGAACACATCTTCATTCTGTTCAAAAGTTTACACCCCTGGCTCTTAATGCATAGGTTTTCCTTCTGGAGCATCAGTGAGTGTTTGAACCTTCTGTAATAGTTGCATATGAGTCCCTCAGTTGTCCTCAGTGTGAAAAGATGGATCTCAAAAGCATACAGTCATTGTTGGAAAGGGTCAAACACACAAAAATGCTGGAAAAACAAAGAATTTATAGGACCTGAAGGATTTTTCTGAAGAACAGTGGGCAGTTTAACTGTTCAGGATTCATGAACAACTATCATTAAACAAAAAAACACAGCTGTGGATCATTCAGGTTACAACAAAGTGTTAAGAATCAAGTGTATGCAAACTTTTGAACGGGGCCATTTTTATAAATTCAACTATTATTTTCTCTTGTGGACTATATGTTAACATCTTTGATGTGAAATATCTTACTCAGTTCAATATTAAATAAAAAAATAACATGCCTTTTGTATGATCCCTCTTATTTTGGTAAAATAATTAACATTTTGCAGATTCTGCAAGGTGTATGTAAACATTTGACTTCAACTGTATGCCATGTAATTTTATGATTACAAAATTCATATGCTACACATTAAACTTCTAAATGTCACATTTGCTTGAGAAGTTTTGGAAAGTCTATATTTGGCTTAGCATGGGTCTTTTATGCAATCTTAAAAAAAAAAGGTACTGCAAAAAAACATTAGTATGGGTTAAAAGGACTTTTTAGCAAATTTTCTCTAGAGACGAGAAAAAGCAGGTTGTTTTTCTAGCCTAAAGTACCCAGAGCACAGAAACAAATCATAACAAACAAGAATGGAAAACCAAAGTCAAGACCTTTCTAATAATCTCTAATCCTCAGAACAATGGCAGATATGCACTTCTGCATACTTGCAGAAATGTTGCTCATTTTCTTGTGCAACTACAAGCAGTTAGTGTGTGGATGATGTTAGGTAAAGTTAAAGGGTGTTTACACTGACAGCAATTTGCATTTTAATGAAAGTTGGTGATTTAAAGTGACAAAACTTGAGACGCTTATTAGAAATTCCACAGATCTAGAAGTAGTTGTAGATAAATCTATGGAAGGGGAAAGAAACAGAAGGCCAGACTCACGCAGTGTGCTGAGGCCGCCGCTCTGACGAGCTCGCAGATCCTCAGTGGAGCGATGGAAACCCGACCCAGAGCGAGGACTCGGGCTCGGACTGCGGTCTGATACAGACCCGAGATCAGACATGGAGAAAGACATGATCAAGATGGCAGGACAGGCAAAAGAGCAAAGTGGAAACGTAAGAAAAAGACGTTCATAAGAAATGATTTGAAAAGACAGGTGTGAGAGAAAGACACGGAATTCTGGGAATATCACTGACTGTGGGACAGGTTACATAGGAGACACTCACTCGAGGGGCTGGATTTTCCGATGTCTGCCAGCGAGCGGTGGATCGGCTTCTTGGTCTGGTGACGGTGCTTCCGCAAGAGGACAAAACTGATCTTCTCACGGATCTCTGGAGCTATAAGACCCTCCTGCACCTGCTTTTCAATTATGTCATCTGTGAAAGGCAGAAAAACATAGACAAAGGATTCAAATTCATTATTAATGACACACAGAAATATTCAGTATTAACTGTATATAACTAGATGCTCTTACTGTATTTGGATTACAGTCTCATTTGTTTCTCTTTTTATTTCTTCTCATAAACGATACAACATGGGTGGAGTAAAAACACGTAAACATACATGCACAGATCAGTTTACTCTCTTTAACTTTGTTGTTATGCTGTTTTGTATTCATCTCCTTCTGTCATTTGCTCTTTTTACATTCACTATCACTCTATAGAGATTAATACAATTAGCTACAAAAATAATTTCCCAAATATTTATTACAATATGTGACCCTGGACCACAAAACCAGTCATAAAGGTCAATTTTTTTGAAATTGCGATTTATACATCATCTGAAAGCTGAATAAATAAGCTTTCCATTGATGTATGGGTTGATAGTTCCAGTATTTGGTTGAGATTCAACTATTTAAAAATCTGGAATCTGAGGGTGCAAAAAAATAAAAATGTTGTGAAAATGGCCTTTAAATTCATCCAAATGATGTTCTTAGCAATGCATAATACTAATCAAAAATAAGTATTTATATATTTATGGTAAGAAACTTACGAAATATCTTCATGGAACATGATCTTTACCTAATATCCTAATGATTTTTGGCATAAAAGAAAAATTGATCATTTTGACCCATACAGTCTATTTTTGGCTATTGCTACAAATATACCCATGCTACTTAAGACTGGTTTTGTTGTCCAGGGTCACATATATTCTAATCTAATAAATGCAACATTTACTTCAATGTATGAGATGACTGGATGCTTTCAACTGATTTCATATTGAAATGTCACCAACTGAATTCTAGTGGTCAAACAGTGAAATACAGTGAATTAAGCTACAAACTCAGTCATAACGCACAATGTTTCCATCCAACATGCATTTTGAGGTGCAACTCGTCGTATTAACGGAGTGTTTTCAGTAGTTAGAAGTAAGGTTACCTCACCTAAATATGTTCGTAAAATTTGTATTAGATGTCGTCTTTGGAATGGAAATATGGATATTTTACCAGTTAATGTCATAAAACTAGCGCGCTAAGCCAGTAGTTGTACCGCGAAAAGCGGAGGAATACGCTGGAAGCGCTCCTATTGATTCAAACTCGTGACTTCTATCATTAAGTTCAAGCGATTCATATGCAAAAAAAAAACTGATCAAAAGAGTATTTCATTTTCAAATTTCGACATCGCTTGTAATAAACGGAGCTTTTCGAACCTCCGAATCAAGTTAAACCATTGCATTGCAAAATGATTCACTGTTTCGAAGCGCTCCAAACGGATTTTGTATCGCGGAAATGAGTCATTCAAACTGAACTTCGGAGCACGGATCGCGAATCATTTGATTTAGATTTGAACTTCGCCTTTCGCGAATCACTTGATTCAAATCGGAACTTCGGTGCGGGTTCACAAATCATTTCGCAGAATTGAATGATTCAAATCACTTAAGAAAATTAACCTCGGTTTTCTTATAGTCAAAGTATAATAATCGTATACAAAATAAACAAGTAATAAATAAATATAGAGATGAAGTTTCAACAGAACCGAGTTTCCATATACTTGTCTATCAACTTTAAATAGCCTAAGAAAAGAGCGGTGTAAAGCCAGATTTTTATGTATGTAAAATTTAGCTAGCAAAAAACCCAAATTAAGTTATACATCCATATTTTCAAACAATCCAAAGAAACCATCTCTAAAACAGAAAGAAAAGTCACTTATGAAAAAAAATCTGACAAGTTAATAAATTCCAAGTGATGGAACCAAGTAAATGACATCTTCATCCAAAGGGTGTCAAAAATCGCAACTCACTTTAAAGTCGGACTTGTATTATAATTGCTTCCATAAGCTTTTGGTGAAATAATGGATAAACTGTTTGACCTCTTCATATTTAAGGAGAAAACCTTTCCAAAGTTGGATTTTCAAGGGCGTAGAATTTAGTAGGGGACACTATGACATCCCAACCAATATCCAACTTAACTAAATTGTCCCTAACAATAATATTTGATCAAACTATAAAATTTATTAAAAAAAATGAATGAAATGTTGTCTGCTGTTATGTCTCCACCAATGCCAAAATCAAACCTATGCCACTGAGAAACACACAACACAAAGCTGAGACTTTAATCAAACAAAACTCAATTAAATAAGCTTTAAAAAAAAAAGCAATGTCTGAGCAATATAACTCTGATTATTGCATGCTGTCATTTTTGAATAAGTACTAATTTGCCTGCACTACTGTGGACGAGTTTGCATTTAACTTTTATTTAATAAAATATGTTAAACAGAGCTAAAAGTACAGGACTCATATATTAGCTGCTGGAAGCATAATCAAAGGTACGGTTTAAAAGTTTGCATTTAGTAAGATTGTAAGACTTTTTTAAAAGTCTCTTACTCTCACAAAGGCCAGTGTTGATCAATTTAAAACAGTCTTGCTGAATGAACAATTTAATTTCTTTCAAATAAAAATCTATTGAAAGTTAGTGCACACTTCTTAAAAAATATATTAGCAAGCAGAATTTTTGAATTTTGAAGGTGTTCAAACTAGAATTTTGCAATCCCAGATTGAACATGGGTCTGTTCTTTACTCTTTTTGTAGTTCTCACTGACCCACTATCTGCGGCAGTGAATACCCCTCCAGGTCCAGCAGGATGCAGCCCGTCTGCAGACAGGTGCGCAGCTCAAACAGGCTGTGCAGAGACAGCGTAGACACATGTGGTTTGCTCCACCTCTCGCCACCCTCCTCCACCTTCTCCTCAAACTTAACCCACCTGATGAAACATACAGAAGATGCAACTTCACAGATGTTACCTTGACAACTTTTCTTCCGAAGTACCAAAAGATGGGTGAAATACTTCTGGGTTTTTAAAATGTGTAAATAAAATGGCCAACAATCAATAAATCTCCTTATAAAGTAAATTTTACAATAAGGTTGCATTAGTTAACATCACTGCTGGGGAAAGTTACAATACTGAGTTATTCCCTAAAAGAGTAACTAATTACATTACTTAGTTACTTTTTATAGAAAGTAATGTGTTACATTACTTTTGCATTACTTTTTAAATCTAGGCAGGGCTTCCTTGTTTGTTTTTAATATAAAAAGTTCTATTTTTGTCAAATGTAAGAGCCTTTTCACACCAAAAGCCAAAAGAATGCAGAAGAAAAAAGGTAAACTCTTCAGCAATAAAAAAAGGAAAACAAATAGATTATTTTGAGTAATTTTTGCTTATTAGTATGGATGAATTGGATCATCGAAGGTTGGCAGCAAGGAGAGTGGTTAATAAAATGTGATTAAATACATAAAGGATATTTGTATTATTTAACATATTTAATTATTGCAGGTTTGTGTCTTTTTCTGAACTGAATTTCACTGTTTTTATTCATTTTGAGAAACACTGAATCAGTTTTTTTGTGAGTGAGATGAATTATTGCATGTTCATATTTATTCTAGAACTAAAGTAACATCTTATTCCCGATTTCTTTCAACCGGGGCACTTTTAAATCAATAAATGGGGAAAAAAAGTAACTTGCGTTACTTATTTGAAAAGTAACTCAGATATTTTCTTGTCGATTAAAAAGTAACGCGTTACTTGGAAAAAGTCATCCTATTACGTAACTCACCTTACTTCTGATGCATTTCCCCCAACACTGGTTAACATTAGTTAATGCATTAAATAACAATGAGCAATATTAATCATTATAATGTTTTTGCTACTGTAGCTTTAAGATGCAGAATGTAATATGAAAATGACCTCTGTTGTGATTGGCTAAGCTCTTTGCATGCCAAATAAGCAACACAACCATGTTCACAGAGATGCAAATTGCTCAATATATAAATGTGACTGTCATGAGGGCCATATCAATGATGACACCAATATAATTTCTAATGTGTATTATTCAACCGTTATGCTTATTGCCTCTTTGATGAATTTTGTAAGTCGTTTTGGATGACATGTAAATGTAATAAATGAATTCTGGAAGTCATAAAGCTCAACTCTAAGGCACAAACTTTAGATTGGATGAGTCACTCAGCTGACACCTTTTCATTATTTACATGTATTAATGTCACAAGGGCTTCAGAAGAGTGTATGTGTGTCACCTGGCTGACTCTTTCCACTCCATCTCTCCGCCCTCGTGCTGCAGCGTGTCCATCTCAGTGAAGAGGGTGGGTGTGGGCTCATCTTCCTCTCTGAGGATGTGGCGTAGTCTCTCTGCAGCAGGGGACACTGATACACACACACACACACACACACACACACACACACACACACACACACAATGGAAAGCTTAAGATTTTTTTTTAATGTACCTTAAAATACAGCAGAGTAATATTTGTAGCATCTATATGTAATATATGAGCAAAGTAACGAAGCAAAACAAGAATCAAAAGTTAGAGCCTTGTTGGTGAGGGAAGTTTGAATCTTGCTTGCAACCATTCCTGATTCGACCTCACCCTCATTTTCCACATCACTTCCTGATATATATGTCTTTTTGTAAAAATGAAGATAAATGTCAAAATTAAGAATAGCAGGGGCTCTGACAAAAAATCTTTAAATGCTTTTAAATTATTTTTATTGGCAAATAGGTTTTGAAAATGACTGATACCCAAAAACCAAAAAACTGCTTAATATCGGGGCCGATATTCAGTCGACTAAACTAAACTTAACAAAAATTAAAAATGAATTGTAAAAAAAATTGTAAAATGAAATGTTTTGTAAAAGAAACTGTTTCAATTTCAGTATTTTTCAGGATAGTTATAGTATATAAATTATATAAATGAATAAACTGATTATGAATGTCTTTCCTGTCACTTTTGAATATATATATATATATATATATATATATATATATATATATATAATCTAGTGCAAAAATGAAAATTAATGTCAAGCTTAGGAATAATAAGGGCTCTAACAAACACTCTCTTTAAATGTTTTTAATTAGTTTTATCGGCAAATTGGTTTTAAAAATGACAAATAACCATAAAAATGCTAAATATCGGCACCGATAATATTTATATCGCTGCTGAATAAATCCTTGTCAGTAAATATTGTCTGGGAAGTTTTATTTAACTCCACTATTTCTTAAAAAATTCATATATTTCCCAAATACAGGATTGTTCATATTCTTATTTTCAAATAAGAAAATCAATAAAGTACAAGTTATTTAACATTTATTAATCAGTTAAATAAATAACAATTAAATACTAAGCATTGCTTATTAATAAACGTTAACCGATATTTGAACTGATAAGTCTGGTGTAAAAATAAAAATTTATTTTTTAAATAAATTAAAAATGTAACAACAAGGGCTCAGATAAAAACTTTCTTTAAATGCTTTTGAAATGGTTTTGAAAATGACTGATGCCGATAACCATAAAAATGCATAATATCTGTGCTGATAAACTGAATAAATCCTTGTGGGCAAATATCTTCTAGGTGGTTTTAACTCAACTATTTATTAAAGATGACAATATTTCATGCTTAAAATGAACCCAAAATATGTTGGAAATTATCATTTATAAGAATGTACAATAAATGAACATTTATTAATCAGTTAAATAAATGATAATTAAATACTAACCATTCTTTATTAATTGCTTATTAACAAATGTTAACCGATAACCGATATTTTGAACGTCTGGTGTAAAAATAAAAATTAATGTCAAAATTAAGAATAACAAGGGCTCTGACAAAAACTTTCTTTAAATGCTTTTAAATTATTTTAGCAGCAAAACGGTTTTGAAAATGACTGACACCGATAATCATAAAAATGCGCAATATCGGTGCCGATAATCTGAAAAAATCCTTGTGAGTTAATATCTTCTGGGTAGTTTTAATTAACTCAGCTATTTATAAAACATGACAATATTTCTCACTTAAAATAAACCCTAAATAGGTTGGAAATGAACATTTATTAATATGTTCAATAAATGAACATTTATTAATCAGTTGAATAAATAATAATTTAATTAAAAAAAAAATGAATTGCTTATTAATAAATGTTGACCTTTTGATTTTTGCTGATGCCTCTACTAATTATGTGTCTGATTTTTAATTTACAACCTATTTAGGGTTTATTTTATGCCAGCCATATATTCATTTTTAAACAATAGTTGAGGTAAATTAAACTACCCAGATGGTTCAGTTAAACATTTAACAACAAACAACAAACAACAAAACAACCCAGTCACTGAGTTTGTCACCTGTTGTATGTGCTGCAATGTGAAAATCACATAACTTTGAAAAGAAACGGCAGATGCTTTTATCCAACAAGCAACACTGCAAGGAATTAAGCATGAAAAAAGTAAGCAAATAAAAACTGCATCCATGCAAAAGGGGTCAATAACAGCCTGTAGCTCAACACTTCCTAATTGTACAAACGAGTTTGATTCTTTGCGTGAAACAGAAGCCTATTGGACTGTATGACGTATAAGTCTGGGTGTTATGTTTTGCCTTCGGCTCAGTCTGAATTGACCCTGCGCTGACCTGCTTAAAATGAAATCTGAATATGACAGAGCAGGACCATTACGACGCACAGCTCCTGCGGCCATCAGCGATTCCATCATCATTCTCAGCCAAATGTGTATCTAATCAGAATGAGAATGTGATTTCAAAAGCCTGAGCT
Organism: Cirrhinus molitorella; assembly: GCA_033026305.1. Taxonomy (NCBI): domain Eukaryota; kingdom Metazoa; phylum Chordata; class Actinopteri; order Cypriniformes; family Cyprinidae; genus Cirrhinus; species Cirrhinus molitorella. The sequence continues at coordinate 8,981,738 of CM065139.1, forward strand.
TTCAGATCTGCGAACACAACGAATTCAGCTCAAGTCATGCATCAGCCGATAACGCGACATTTAAAGTCAGAATCAAATCAACAATATTATTTAAAGATATTTCTGAAGATAAATATGCATGCATGTGTATAAATCATATCAATGTGCATTTGTTTGGTGGATTAATTTAGAATGACCATGTGACAGTGGCTTATTCTAATCTGATGCATTATGCCAGAATCAATATCTAACGTCAGTAGACCTGTAGTGATTTAATCAAACATATCGACATCTTAGGTAAAGTCAAATTACATAAACTCCAGCGTGGGCTACTAAAACCTGCTCTCAATGTGCATTAAATCTGGTGTTTAGCACAAATTATTCCAAACTAATGGTGCAAGTCTGTGCTTGTGAGTCCAAGCATGACAATCTTGTTGTGACCTTCCTCTCCATCTCTGGCTTTTCCTCTGGATTATTAGCACGTGGGTGTTTTTCCCCATGTAATCCTTTTAATCCTGAAGTAACAACCACAAATACGTGTGGTTGTAGAATGCCAATGCAGAGTAGAGTACAATGCACCGGATTATTTATAGCTCACGCACTTCAATCACTTTGGTTAATCAATTCAACTTTAATGGAGTCACTAGATATTGGAAGTTGGTTGTTGATATATGTGTGTTTTTGTAGCATTAATCAACAATGCAGTCATTATCTTTAGCTGCTGACCCTCTTCGAATAGAGAGGAAAGGTGAGTTATTACTTTAGACTGAACACTGAAGGAATCATTTTTAAATCCTAAGATTTATTCTTTAGAAAAACCTTACAGGAACATCCCTTTCCTGAAAAGCTTGGATGAGGATTTTGATGCATTTCACAATTTAAATCATTGCATTTAATGCAAATCATGAAAACATGAACACTACTGAATACTGAAATAAGGGCTGATAATGATAATGGAAATTGCTTAAACTGCATATTAAAAGTAAATAAAAGAATACATTATTCATGTATAAACAGGCCTATTTTAGGGCTTTTTTTTTTTGCACATTTAAGAACGTTTTCTGTCAAATTACTAAATGTGACTGTAACTGGCATTATTCTCAAATATTTTTGATTTTTAATATAGGATAATGTTAATTATTTGTAATAACCTTACTTTAATTTCAGCTATTTCTCAAATAACTAAAACTAAAATAAAAATGAATCAATTATTAAAAAAAAAAACAACTAATAAAAATGACAAAAAACAAACATCAAAATTACTAAAACTAACTAAAATATAAATAAAACAGACAATAAACCTAATTCAAAAGATAAACCTTAATTTTGTGTTTTGGTCATTTAGACCTGGAGAGGGTTTTTTGTTTTCCCCAGAAAATCCTAGTTAACATTATCACATTGCACTAAAACTTGCTGACTTTGTTTTATATACAATTTTGCAATGAAAATTTATATATATATATATATATATATATATATATATATATTTTGCACTAGAAAACTAAGATGACATTTAATATTTTTTCTCTCACATTCTTGTTATTGTAATGCAAATGTTTTACTTCTGAATTTGACTAATTGGCTTTATTCTCAAACTTTTTTTTTATTTATTTTTGTGTTTTTATACAATTTACTGTTATACAATTATTTTTTAAAAAATCCACAAAAATGAAGTATAATAAGTGCTATCCTGATGCACTTTAGCATTTAAAAAGTTTATTCTTATTTTATGTATTTATTTTGCATTATAGAAAAACAATTTTTATGTTTTTTGAAGATTTTTATGACTAGTAATAAAACAAGAAATATTTATATTAAAATATTTATGTTCAAAAATAGAAAAGAAATCAGCAAGAAGGAAGTACAGTAATTTATTTTTTATTTTGGTTTAGTTTATTTTAGAGATAAATGTGTTAAATGTATTATTTTAACGTGGATGTTTTACCTTACTACTTTTTCTGGTATTGTTACTTTTTTTGTTTTAAATATACATCAGTAAACAAATCACTGTTAACCTATTTTTAATTAAAATCTGCAAATAAAAATGCAAATAAGAAGTAGAGTAAGTGCTATCCTGATGTGAAGTGCTTAATGTGCTTATATGTGATGAAAATAATGTCACAGCGCCAAATATCTTGACCTTAAACTTACAATCATCAACCAACCTTGTGACTTCAGTGATGGTTGATCAGCAAAATACTTGTTAATAGATTAATAAACTCAGCAAAGTCATGATCTAGGAGTGTCAAACTCCAAAGCAAATGTGCTCTGGCCACAATTACAGAAACAAACTAATAAGCTAATAAGAAGAACTGGCAGCAATAGTAAGGAAATAAGACGATAATGACGTAATGTCTGTACCTGTGCAGCTGCTCAGCTGAGTGCTCTGAGAACCCAGACTGGACGTCAATGACTGTATGGAGTCCTGAATACTAAACGACCCTGTCGACCTACGCTGTTCCTGCTTCATCCTTCAGAAAGTCCAAGGCTTAATGTTTCATTGACCGAAAAAGATCTACAAATACAATTCTGACAAGTCCACTCGCACTTTCGTATGATTTCTGCCTCTTTGTGATGAACGTGGTTAACTGAGCTCGTCCCTCATTTCAGATGCATCTTCACTATGAGGGTGTCCTCTGGCTCTTGAACTTTTCTTCTCAGCGATGTTGCTCTTTTCCTGAAAACTAAAGCAGGGCAAAGTGCCACACGCATGAAAGGCCCAACAAGTGTTTTTCTCCTCCTCCAGCTTTGCTGATCCCTCCCTTTCTCGCTCTCTCACTTCAGAATTTAAAACGATAATTTGCAAAGATGCACGTTATTTTAAAACAAAGCTAAAGCATTATACCATTATAGTTAGCTAATAAAAAAACATGTTTGTTGCTTGAAAAAAAATATAGGATAATGTTAATTATTTTAACTTTTAGTTCAGCTGGTTGCCAAAGCAACATTTCATATTTCTATATTATAAGTCTACTTCACCATTTTACAAATAAATCCTAATCTAATCATGACAAACTATATATCCTTGGAAAGGTCTTTTTTTTTTGAGTTACAAATTACATAGGAAAATTAATAAACTAATTAATGACGAGAATGCAACTCAAAAAAGTGCAACTCAAAAATCTACTTCATAACAGGAGTTCTGACCACTGTCACAAAAAGACTTACTTTGTTGCCTTTTTCTCTATCACACTTTATAAATCATTAGAAAGTATATATCAGTTGAAAACTTAGAATCTCAAAAATTCATCCCTTGAAAACCATTTTAAAATCAGACATTGCATTACCAAGGAAAATGCACATCAAAATCATATTACAAAATGTACAGTTTAGAGGTTAAATAACTAAACCTGAAATAAAAATTAATCAAAACAAACAACAACAACAAACAATAATTAAAAATGACAAAAAACAAACATCAAAATTACTAAAACAAACTAAAATATAAATAAAACGGACAATAAACCTAATTTAAAAGATAAACCCCCATTTTGTGTTTTGGTCATTTAGACCTGGAGAGGTTTTTTCCAGAAAATCCTAGTTAATATTATCGCTAGAGCTGGGTCGATACCACTTTTTTTAGAACCAAAAAGAAAAACATATAATCTATGACAAAAATACTATTATAAACTAGGTTGGTGGATAATTCAGTAGCAAAAGTTACTTTAGAAAACACTATAAAAAAATCATTATTAAGTGGGGAACAATTAAAGTGATTAAGTGTAAGACTAAATCTGGTAAATAATACACATTGCTCTTTGTATTTTTGTAAAATACATTCATGAAAAACATGTAATATATTATATATAAACATAGATTATAAAATTAAAAGACAGTTCTTTTAAATGTATAGCACAGCAGTGAGGCAGCACCATATGATAGATGAGATCAACAAAAAGGCTACTAATAATCTTTAATTTCGCAAAAGTATTATAAAACGAAAGGCTCCAAATACAGAGCGGCACAAAGCGCAACGCAATGCTCCGCATAGAGAAAAGTTCAAAGCAGTGTTGCCAAGTCCCAGTTAATTGGGCTAATTATACAGGTCCTTCTCAAAAAATTAGCATATTGTGATAAAGTTCATTATTTTCTGTAATGTACTGATAAACATTAGACTTTCATATATTTTAGATTCATTACACACAACTGAAGTAGTTCATGCCTTTTTATTGTTTTAATATTGATGATTTTGGCATACAGCTCATGAAAACCCAAAATTCCTATCTCAAAAAATTAGCATATTTCATCCGACCAATAAAAGAAAAGTGTTTTTAATACAAAAAAAGTCAACCTTCAAATAATTATGTTCAGTTATGCACTCAATACTTGGTCGGGAATCCTTTTGCAGAAATGACTGCTTCAATGCGGCGTGGCATGGAGGCAATCAGCCTGTGGCACTGCTGAGGTGTTATGGAGGCCCAGGATGCTTCGATAGCGGCCTTAAGCTCATCCAGAGTGTTGGGTCTTGCGTCTCTCAACTTTCTCTTCACAATATCCCACAGATTCTCTATGGGGTTCAGGTCAGGAGAGTTGGCAGGCCAATTGAGCACAGTAATACCATGGTCAGTAAACCATTTACCAGTGGTTTTGGCACTGTGAGCAGGTGCCAGGTCGTGCTGAAAAATGAAATCTTCATCTCCATAAAGCTTTTCAGCAGATGGAAGCATGAAGTGCTCCAAAATCTCCTGATAGCTAGCTGCATTGACTCTGCCCTTGATAAAACACAGTGGACCAACACCAGCAGCTGACATGGCACCCCAGACCATCACTGACTGTGGGTACTTGACACTGGACTTCAGGCATTTTGGCATTTCCCTCTCCCCAGTCTTCCTCCAGACTCTGGCACCTTGATTTCCGAATGACATGCAAAATTTGCTTTCATCCGAAAAAAGTACTTTGGACCACTGAGCAACAGTCCAGTGCTGCTTCTCTGTAGCCCAGGTCAGGCGCTTCTGCCGCTGTTTCTGGTTCAAAAGTGGCTTGACCTGGGGAATGCGGCACCTGTAGCCCATTTCCTGCACACGCCTGTACACGGTGGCTCTGGATGTTTCTACTCCAGACTCAGTCCACTGCTTCCGCAGGTCCCCCTCTCGTTGTGCAGCGTTTTCTGCCACACTTTTTCCTTCCCACAGACTTCCCACTGAGGTGCCTTGATACAGCACTCTGGGAACAGCCTATTCGTTCAGAAATTTCTTTCTGTGTCTTACCCTCTTGCTTGAGGGTGTCAATGATGGCCTTCTGGACAGCAGTCAGGTCGGCAGTCTTACCCATGATTGCGGTTTTGAGTAATGAACCAGGCTGGGAGTTTTTAAAAGCCTCAGGAATCTTTTGCAGGTGTTTAGAGTTAATTAGTTGATTCAGATGATTAGGTTAATAGCTCGTTTAGAGAACCTTTTCATGATATGCTAATTTTTTGAGATAGGAATTTTGGGTTTTCATGAGCTGTATGCCAAAATCATCAATATTAAAACAAAAAAAAGGCTTGAAATACTTCAGTTCTGTGTAATGAATCTAAAATATATGAAAGTCTAATGTTTATCAGTACATTACAGAAAATAATGAACTTTATCACAATATGCTAATTTTTTTAAAAGGACCTGTAGGCTAGTGGCATTCACTGTAAACATTTATTATAAACGCCCAGCCTAAATATTTAAATCGAAACTGAAACTAGTGGCGTGATTGAAGGAAAATCCACAATATTCACTTGCCTTTTCTCATTCGTCACCAGTCCTAATGTGCGCAATTTGCGCTTGACCTTGATCGCTTTATAATTCGCCTTGGAAATCGCAGCACGTTTCAGATGATAAAAAACGCGATTTATAATGCAGAAAATACAGTACTGTATCCATATTCATAAAAAAGTGAAGAAGAAGAAAGCATATTTTTGCAAGATACTACGACAAATTATTTCCATGTTCTCCCCATGAAATTACAGCAGGAGGATAACACTGGCATTTGTTTTCCTACTCAGCGATTAGCCCTTCATTTAGAAAGTGGGACTATTCCGCCATATTGCGCGTTGCAGTTTCTCCCATTCATAAATATAGGACTGAACAGTATTTCTAAACCACAATACAGGTTACAGCGCCATCTATTGGATTCTACTGATATTGCATCAAATTATCCATTATAAAACAACTGCCCCACGGGCCGAAGGAAAAACGCCTGTACTTCTCCCACCTCTGCAGATTCGTATAATTTTTCAAAAATCCCCCACGGGCCGCTACAGGACTGATAGTGGGCCGCAGATGGCCTGTGGGCCGTAGTTTGGACACCCCTGCACTAAAACTGCTGACTTTGCTTACACAGTATAGCAACTTCCCAAATAATCTGATAATTTTTGTACTTTTTTAGGATTGTTTCCCTGCCTTGTTACACTTGTGTTCCTAGTCAAAAAATACTTATTACCAAATCTCAGATTCAACCTTTTTATCAGCTTGTTTTCTTTCTGTTAGCGCAGGTTTTGCATTTCTTTTTATCACTAACTGTTCGTAGGCCTCAATGATCTGCCTTACGCACCTCAGTTTTTGAGTGAACATTACCAAAATGATCACTCATTTGCACATTATGCATAATCTTGAATATAAAAATACAAAAACTCTGCTAATTGAAAGAAAACAAGCTGACAAAAAGATTAAATGCAAGATTTTATGATTATATAGCACAATGTGAGATTTACCAGCAATTTTTCAAAATGGGAACACCATGATAGAATTTTCAGTACAACACAAGGGTTACAAGACTGTATTGTAAATCTAAACTGTATTGTAATAATAACAGGTCAAAAGAAGCTCACTTGTGGAGTTGATGTCTGAGAGCTCATTCGAATCTTGCTCTCCTTCATCTGGGTCACATGGCTCCTCTTGATGCTGATGTTCATGACGGTTGTGGTGTTTCTCCCGGCTGTCGCGGTCGTGTGAGTGCCGTGACGTGTGTCTGTGATGTCTGCGCTTCCTTCTGTAGCTCCGTGGTACTGGAACGCCAATGTAGACAGACTCTAAAACCAGAGAACGAAAAGGCGCTGAGTTTCTATTTTGTAGTGTTTATGGCATAATTCAAAATTCAGTATGATTCCTTTTAAGTGAATCAGTTCACCCTGTTTTTTTAGTTTAAGTAATTGTATTTTAATCAGTGTTATTTTATTATCATTGACATACAATTATAGTTCTTCTTCTTATTATTAAATAATAAAAAAACACCCTGGATCCCTCACATCCAAGCTGTCCCCTCTTTGAACTTTTGCCATCTGGCCGGTGCTTCAGAGCCCCAAATACCAGGACAACCAGGCACAAGAACAGTTTCTTCCCCCAGGCAATCCACCTTATGAACAGCTAAATGTTCCCCCCACTGTGCAATAAAAATATGTGCAATAACCTTATATTTATTTGTTACCACCTCCATCCTAATACATATCTGCATCTCTTTCTATTCTATTCCATTCTATCACCTATAGCACAACTGTACATACCAATTATTTATTTCTCAATTTATTTTTCTATATATTTATATTTACATATGTGTATTTTTTATTCTCATCTTATTTGTATTGTCTGTGTGTTGTGGTTGTCTCTGTATACTGGAAGCTAAAGACACAAAAACAAATTCCTTGTATGTGCAAGCATACTTGGCAACAAAGCTCTTTCTGATTCTGATTTTATTTTTGTAGTTTTAGTATTGATTTATATTTTAGGTAGTTTTAGTCATTTTGTTTTGTGTTTTAGTCCTTTTTATTAATTAATGATTTTTTTTTTAATCTACAGTTGAGGTCAAAAGTTTACATACATACACTTGCAGAATCTGCAAAAATTTCAATTATTTTACCAAAAAAAGGTAAATTAAATTATTTTACCTGTTCAAATGTTTACATATGCAGCTATACAGCTGGGTTAAGAAAACCCAGCAAATACACAAAAATACTGAAAAACCAAAGAATCTGTGGGACCTGAAGGATTGTTCTGAAGAACAGCAGGCAGTTTAACTGTTCATGACAAACAAGGAACTCATGAACAACTATCACTAAACAAAAAAGACACAGTATTAAGAATCAAGGGGATGTAAACTTTTGAACAGGGTCATTTTTATCAATTCAACTATTATTTTCTCTTGTGGACTATATGTAAATATATTTTGTGTGAAATATCTTACTCAGGTCAGTACTAAATAAACAATAACATGCATTTTGTATGACCCCCCTTATTTTTGGCACAATAATTAACACTTTGCAGATTCTGCAAGGTGTATGAAAACTTTTGACCTTTTATTATTTTATTTTTTTATTTTTTTTAAACAAAAACGATAAATGAAATAAAACTATTATATAGATATATTTTATTTTATTTCTAGCAATAACATTTTTGATTACAGGGTTTGGACAATGAAACTGAAACACTTGGTTTTAGACCACAATTAGTACGGTGTTGGGCCTCCTTTTGTGGCCAATACAGCATCATTTGGTTTTGGGATTGACAAATACATGTCATGCACAGTAGCCAGAGGGATTTTGAGCCATTCCTTTTCTAGAACAGTGGCCAGGTCACTATGTGATTCTGGTGTAGGAAAACGTTTCCTGACTCGCTCCTCCAAAACATCCCAAAGTGCCTCAATAATATTCAGATCTGGTGACTGCGCAGGCCATGGGAGATGTTCAACTTTACTTTCATGTTCATCAAACCTCTCTGTCACCAGTCTTGCTGTGTGTATTAGTGCATTATCATCCTTATACATGGCACCACCTTTAGGGTACAATGTCTCAAACATTGGGTGCACATAGTCAACCTTCACACTTTGCTCTTATTGGTGGAATGTGCAATAAGTGAAGATTGGCCACCAGGCTGCGCAAATATAGCCATGAAACCTCCAACACTATATTGGCCAGTGTTTCAGTTTCATTGTCCAACCCCTGTATATAAAAAATATGTTTATATTATACATACATTTTACATTTATTTTATCGTTAAATATGTTATATATAAATTATGTACATGTTTACATGTCTATATGCGTTTTGGGGATATATTAATATTGAAAAAAAAAAATCATAAATACAACTGTAAATATTGTAAACATAACTGTACCTGGGAAAACATTCCAATATTTATACTCTACAGTTTTTCTTAATCAAAAAGTGGTTTATAGGTCAGGTATATGTAAAATGTAAAAAAAAAAAAAAAACGGCCAATCCTCTCACCATCCTCATCCTCATTGTGTCTGCTGCGGTGACCACTTCTCCTGCTGCCATGCCAGTCATGGTCCATCCTGATAGGAAAAAGGCAAAATAATACACTATTAATACACTGCAAAACCCCTGCTCATTCATGCAAAGGTCAATCTTGAGATTCTGGCACATTTTGCATCCATAACTTCTCTTTTTTCAGACTAGTGGAAGAACACATCCAAAATATACATTTAAGTGTTATCTTATTACACTTCATTTTTTTGTGTCTGTAGATTTCAAGATGGTTTTCTCAAAATGATTAAAAGAGAGTCAAAAATTCCCTATGTCTCCAAGTTTCAAATTTCTGCTCTGGAAATGTCTGCAAATTAATGCATATTTAATTAGATAATGCATTTAAGAAAACTTGTAATACAAAAGAAATGTATTAATACACTGCAATTATTCAGCTGGGGAAGGATGGTGATATCTATTAGTTAACATTTTGGAGGCTTTGCATATATTTACTTTAGCCTAATTGAAATGAGAAAAGCACTTTGCAGACTATATCACCTAAGCATGGTCATAGCACATCTAATTAGTGCTCATCAGTTCAGATTCTGTAGGTAGTTAAAGCTGGCAGTGGTTTTAAAGCCTCCAGCATGTTCACAGGAAACGTCTCAGTGTCTCAGCGCCAGTGACCGTAAGAGGACCTGAAAGAACCCCATGCGATGTGGCACGTGGACCTGCAGCTTCATTAGATCAATGTCCCTGTCGCTGGCGGGAAAGGAAAACCCAATGCATCGGCATAATTATGAGAGGATTTTCACTGTCAGCACACACACAAATACGTCTTATGTCACATAAATGATTGATTCATACATTCAGAAGCGGTAGCTGTATCACAGTGGCACAAAAACGATTAAAAACACTTTTGTTAACTGAAATAAAACAATAATAAAATATGAATATTAGATCTAAAAAAAATGTAAACAAAAATTAGGAATGTTGCCAATAATAATAACACCCTCTCATTTAATATATATTTTTTTAAAGTCTCTTATGCTCATCCAGGGTGCATTTATTTGATCAAAAATACAGAACAAAACAGTAATATTGCAAAATGTTATTACAATATAAAATAATGTTTTTTTTTTTACATATATATACACACTTTACAATATAATTTATTCCTGTGATGCAAAGCTGAATTTTCATCAGCTGTTACTCCAGTCTTAAGTGTCACGTGACCCTTCAAAAATCATTCTAATATGCTGATTTATTATTAGAATCATCAGTGTTGGAAACAGTTGTGCTGCCAAATATATATATTTTTTTGCAACCTGTGATTCTTTTTTCAGGATTCTTTGATGAATAACAAATTAAAAAGAACAGCATTTATTCAAAATAGAAATCTTTTCTAACAATGTAAATCTATGCTATCACTTTTTTATTAATTTAACACATCCTCTGTGAATAAAAGTGTTAATTTCTGTCAAAAAAAGAAAGAATTAAAATGTTCTGACCCCAAACGTTTGAACAGTAGTGTATATTGTTAGAAAACCTTTCTATTTTAAATAAATGCTGTTCTTTTTTTGTCCTTTTATTGATCAAAAAATTCTGAAAAAAATATCACAGGTTCCAAAAAATATATATATATTAAGCAGCACAACTGATAATAAATCAGCATATTAGAATGACTTTTGACGGATCATGTGACACTGAAGACTGGGTAATGATTCAGGAAATTGAACCTTAATTACAGATATAAATTACATTTTATTGTATATTAATATAGAAAAACATTGATTTACATCGTAATAATATTTCACAATATTACATTTTTTTCTGTAGTTTTGATCAAGTGATCAAGCCTTGATGAGCAACATGATAAGAAACTTCTTTTAAAAAAAAAACATTAAATGAGAGGGTGTGTCCAAACTTTTGACTGGTAGTGTATATATATATATATATATATATATATATATTTCTAAAATATGAACAATTAAAACTACATAGTACGTTTTTTCAAAATCTAATAAAAAGAACAAACTGCTAGAAAGAGCTATAATTAAAATGAAAACTGAATGAAAATAAGATAATAAAAGCAAATTAAATTTAATTCAAAATTGCTAAATATATATTTATACATACACACACACACACACACAAAATAATAATAATACAAAAATATATAAATAATATTATATATAAATAGTTTTGCTCTATTCCAAGACTTTGGAAGCTATTTTGTATGAGAAACAGCCCAAAGACCGATGCCATATTCATTAAAAGGAGCTGCAATATTCAATACATGAACAAAAAATCATTTTTCAATGAATCCACTGATTATTTCTTCTCAAGTTTCAAAATTATAATTTTTTTCCCCAAATCAATTAATCAAAAAATGTCATTATTTCAACGATTGCTATTAAGTTGTGTTCATTATCCAATTCTTTAGCAATTATCATAACCAGGAAAGTCAATGGGAATATATCAAACTGAAATAAATCAAATGCTACAATTAATATACAAGTAGATTTATGACCAATTTACACAGAATTATTTTTTTTTTCCTCCACACATCAGTGTTTTCAATATTAATTTTAATTTGTAGTAATTTTGTCATGTGCTTTCAACATTTTATGTTTTTTTTCTACTGTTTAATTTCTTTTTAGTTCAGTTTTTATCTATTTCCAGGTAGTATTTTTAGTGCTTCAACTTAAACTTGAAATATTTTTTTTTTTACAAGTGCTACAAGTAATATTTATATTTTGTTTTATTTCAGCTTTTTTCCAATTAATTTAATAGGTTTAGTTTCATTTTTGCTACCGATAATAACCACGACACAAACTATTTCAACAGTAATATAATGCTAATTACACAGTCATTCTGTTGGCCGCCCAAGTTGAAGCACTGTAATGTAAGACGACATGTAATACAGTAATTAACAGTGTGTAACGATCAGTGTCCTTCACACCAGACAGAGAACAACTCCAGGACAAATAGATAATCAGGACTGACAGCATTATTGATCCATGGGGGGACGCCTCTGTGACTCACAGGAAAACACAGGAAACACGTCCACATTTACAGTTCTGGATGCTCTCAAAGACCCTTCTAAAGTGTGCCATTTTTTAAATACTTTGTTAAAATGCTTGAGACAATATACAGAGACATAATAAGTATAAGACTATAAATAAACTATTTGTAGGTTAAATAATGGCAAAAAACTTCTGGAAACCTGTTTGAAAACCATTACTTTTTTTTTGCAATTCCACTGAGTGGCACTAGGGGCTCAGAAAATATGTACGTTTATGTTTTTTATTTATTACATTTTACGGTTAGAATTTGCTAAAAGTGTTTTCAAAAATTATTGACTTTTTTTTTTACTAGATCTTCAATCTTCATTAGGCCTTGGATCTACATTGACAAAAATGGCTTGCTATTAAACAATTTTCTAAAGAAATCGACTTTTTAAAGAACTTTACAATGAAAAACCAGCGCTCTTACCTTGTTACTGAAGTGGTGTTGAGATGACCGCTGTGATGAGCATCTGTCTGTATCAGATGAGATGAGGCTCGTTTCTCTGTACAGTATCAGAAACATAGAGACAGTCTGTGTGTCACAATGATTGCCCATTGCTGTTTGTCTGTCCTGTGATTGGCTGAGCAGTCAAACGCTTCGGGTCATAAGCACAGTACGGTGGCAAAAAACGTGACATGAAGTTCATTAAATGACACGCACACAGCATGCTCACTCTGAACACCCTGCTGGCTGTTTTGTAATTGACCACGCTATTGCCTGACAGGTCAGTATGAATCCAGATTCACAGTGGTGCGCAAGTTTATCCACAGGCCCACACTGTAAATGCATATTAAAAGAAACTACACTAGCAGTCAAAAGTTTTGTAACATTTTTAAAGAAATCTCATCTCCTCACCAAGCTTGAATTAATTTGATTTAAAATACAGCAAAAACAGTAAAATAAAAAAAAAAACTGCCTAATCATGCTAGAAACATGCTAGCAACTTGCTAATCATGCTAGAAACATGGTAGTAACTTGCTAACAATGCTAGAAACATGCCAACTACTTGCTAGTAACATGCTAATCATGCTAGTAGCATGCTAATCATGTAAAAATCATGCTAGAAATATTCAAGCAACATGTTAATCGTGCTAACAACATAATCACGCTAGAAACATGGTAGTAACTTGCTAATCATTGTAGAAATGGGCTAATCATGCTAGTAACATGCTAATCATGTTCGAATCATGCTAGAATCATCCTGGTAGCATCCTTTTCATGCTAGCAACATGCTAACAACCGGATAATCATGCTAGTAACATCCTAATCATGCTAGAAACATGTTAGTAACAGGCTCGTAACATGCTAATCATGGTAGCAACATGTTAACAATATGCTAACAATGCTAGTAACAGGCTAATCATGTTAGAAACATGCTAGAATCATGCTAGTAGCATCCTAATCATGCTAGAAACATGTCAGCAACTTGCTAGTAACATGCTAAAATCATGCTAGTAACATGCTAATCATGCTAGAGTCATGATTTCCAATGAAAATTTAACTGAGCTGGCTGATAACATCACTAAATTCAATGATTAATTCCCTTTAACTGAAAATGTGTTTGCTGTTTCTTTGTGCATTATTGACACATTGCCTTCCTATTTGATACTGTAAAGTTGCTTTGACACAATCTGTATTAAAAAAAGTGCTATATAAATTGACTTGACTTAAAGTAAAACATTTCAGTTTTTTGTTTTAATTTTTATGATTAGAGCGTACATTAGTAGAAATATTAGAATATTTACATTTGAGTTTCATTAAATGACCATCCCTACAGTATAAATTCTTTGAAACCACACTAATGGGGAAGACTGCTGACTTGGCAATGGTCCAGGAGACAATCACAGACACCCTCCACAAAAAGAGTAAGTCACAGAAGGTCATTACTGAATGGGGTGGCAGTTTACAGAGTGATGTATCAAAGCATATTAAATGCAAAGTTGACTCCAAGGAAGAAATTGGGTCGGCAAAGGTGCACAAGCAACAGGGATGACTGCAAGCTTAAGAATACTGTCAAGTAAAGCCGTTTCAAACACTTGAGAGAGCTTCACAAGCAGTAGAATGAAACCAGAGTCAGCGCATCAAGACTCACCACACTGAAACATCTTCAAGAAAAAGACTACCAAGCCACTTCTGAAACAGAAACAAAGTCAGAAGCATCTTACCTGGGCTAAAGAGAAAAACAACTGTACTGCTGCTCAGTGGTCCAAAGTCCTCTTTTCAGATTGTCAGTTTTGCATTTCATGTTGAAATCATGTAGAGTGAAATCTCCTAGAGTCTGGAGAGGAAGACTGGAGAGGCACAAAATCCAAGCTGCTTGAAGTTGAAGTTTCTGAAGTAAGTAATGATTTGGGGTGCCATGACGTCTGCTGGTGTTGGTCCATTGTGTTTTATCAAGTGCAAAGTCAATGCAGCCGTCCCGGGAGATTTTGGAGCACTTTATGCTTCCATCTGCTGACAAGCTTTATGGAGATGCTGATTTCCTTTTCCAGCAGGACTTTAGCACCTGTCCACAGAGCAACAACCATGATATTACTGTGCTTTATTGGCCAGCCAACATGCCTGACCTGAACCCCATTGAGAATCTATGGGATATTTTCAAGAGAAAGATGAGAAACAGTCGATCCATCAACATACAGATGATCTGAAGGCTCAACAGTGCCTCAGCAGTGCCATAGGCTGATCACTTCCATGCCAGACTTCACTGATGCTGTCATTTGTGCTAGGAGCAAGTGATTTGCTGTAATATGTGCTGCCGACCAAGTATCGAGTGCATAAATGAACATACTTTAAAGAACTTGAACTTTTCTGTTTTTTGATTGATCTTAGAAAATATTCTAATATTTTGAGATACTGGATTTTAGACTTCCATGAGCTGCAAGCTCTAATCATCAAAATTAAATCAAAAAAACTTTTGAAATGTTTTACTTTACATGTAATGGATCTAGAATATATGAAAGTTTCAGTTTTTGAAACAAGTTACTAACAAAAAATGAACTTTTTCACAATATTCTAATTTTCTGAGCTACAACTGTATATTGTATACATAGAACAGGATATATAATCTACTATACAGTGACAATGGTTTATTTGGGTACAAAAATATCTGAATATCAATGCCTCAGCCTCTTCTAATGAACACACAGCTTGAGTATTATCAAAATCAACATATGCTGAAGATCTGCAAAGAACTACATTAACATCACAATCACAAAATACATTTTCTCTTTAGTTTTGATCATTATACATAATGTTTTATCATTTAAAATTCATCAATAACTTATTTGTATAAAATGTTTACAAAAATAGTAATAAAATAATAAATAAATGAAAATAGTATTTAAATGAAACACATTTGTGTTGATATTTTGTAGCCTATACATTTTAAAGTGTTTTAAAGTGGAGCCATGGCATATTATTTTACTAACTGTACTGTAAATAAAACATAGCAAACACATTGACTAGTCAAGAGTAAATTAACTAAGAAAACTTATGATGTTCAAAAAATATAGTTTATGTTATGCACTTTTTTTTTTTTAATAATTTACAATAGGTCAAAATCTGCCATATGCAAATACGTTTGATGTATCAAATTTCTGTTTGCATGAGGTTTACGTAAATTGTTTTATGAGTATAAATTATCCACAAGATGGCACCAAAAACTCATATTACTGCAATACCAGATTGTCTTAAATTAGGTTGTGCTTGGGCTTTTCAGATCATAATATCACAGACACACGATCATGTATCATGATATTGTTTTACTGCTCATGTCATCTATTGTTTTTGTAGTAAACTGACGTCTGTGAGGAAAACATCTGAGGACTGATGGAATGAGGAACATGAGAAATTACTAGTAATGAAAACATCTGCTAAATGGGTGTAAAATGTAAATATAATGATCAACATAATGATTCATCTCATTACAACAACAACAACAAAAATCTATACGCTAATAAATATTTCATGTGATGAGGGGAGTTTAACGACTGACTTCTGAATGAATATTACTCTAACAAATGACATACGAACATATGTTGCCTCTCAACAGATGATTGACATGCTAATGCCGGAGATATTTACATATAAATAACTACATTCTAAATGATCTAAAGAAAAAGGTTTTCCAACTAACAAAAATATGCTCCAAGAACGCTTTGCTAACGATGCCGTTAAGTTGTAAAAACATGCTGCTCGAATGTTCAATATGTCCAGTTTTTTGAATTTTTGAAAAAGTTAGTTTTTTCCCGCTAATTGAACATTCCATTTTATTACTCTGCAAACATGTTACTTTTAAACGTGCTTTGAACATTCTGAAATTATTAACGTTTAAAAAGAATGTCATTTTTAAAATACTTTTGTTTGTTTATACATTTAAAAGAACCCGGGAACGTTCCCTGTTAGCTGTGTTGTCACTAGCAAAATAAGTAGCCTAATTAAGAATAATAGTGATGCATGACTAATAATCTTCAATAATTCTCCACATAATTAAAATGGAAACAGACATGCACTGTAAAGACGGAAGGCTTGTGTTCTTGCTGTGTTGTAGACAAACTTTTAGCTCTGACAGATCATAATAAATTAAAAACTTGTAAGCCTGAGATGTCCTTGTGGATAAGCAGAGGATAAGACTTCTCATCCAAATGGATGTGGCCTAGCTCTACGGTTCTTCAGAGAAGGAAGTCTCCATAAAATCCTCTCACTTGAGACATAATAATCAGGGATTTAGAGGTGAACTTAAGCCAGAGTCAGATTCACTGCATGATGAGTGTGGGATAATGAGTATTGGGCCGTTTCAATGGCATCTGTGAACACACTAGAGATACTTCAGAGCTTTTTTTTATTCCATCAACACACATGCATGCTCACATCTCCGCTGTCCACAGGTCAAACTGAGGAGATGGCTCGGTTAAGACTGACTGCCAACTTTCCCAATCCAGGAGGATAAACTTTGCATTTTTGTGTATTATCTATTTAGGCTACTTCAATCATGGTTTCACTTCAAAATATTGTAATGTATTTAAATCCATTTCCGCCAGAATCAGTTTTGCAACTTTCAGCCCAGCATTTCAGCACATTGAATCAGCCATCTTTTATCTGTCTTGCCAACAGCACATCTGAAGACCTCTAATTTCATCCACAACCAGTGAACTGAAAGAAAGAAGGACCTGTTTCGGAGGGATCTGCCAGACTGCAGAGAGCTCCATAATGAATGCCCAACAGAAGTACAACTTATGCGGTCCAAAAGTCTGATAACACTAATGAAAATGCATGTGTTTTGCATTTTTATTTCAGATTTAATACAATTACGCTTTCATTAGAAACCTGAAAATGTTCCAAAGAGCATTTTATGCTTTAAAGAGCAACATGATTAATATCACTAATTTACTTTTGACCTTCAGTGCAGACTACCATTCAAAAGTTTGGGGTTGGTAAGATTTCCCTGAAAGAAAATATTCCGAAATAGTATTATAATTAAAAATAATTGTTTTCTATATTTAATTTTTTAAATGTAATTTATTTATGTGATGCAAAGCTAAAAGTTTTAGCATCATTACTTCAATCTTCAGTGTTACATGATCCTTCAGAAATCATTCTATGTGACCCCGGACCACAGAGTGTCAATTTTTTGAAACTGAGATTTATACATCATCTGAAAGATGAATAAATAAGCTTTCCATTGATGTGTGGTCTGTTATGATAGGACAATATTTGTGACCCTGGACCAGAAAACCAGTCTTAAGTCGCTGGGGTATATTTGTAGCAATAGCCAAAAATACATTGTATGGGTCAAAATTATCAAAAAAAAAAAATTTATGCCAAAAATCATTAGGATATTAAGTAAAGATCATGTTCCATGTAATAATGTATCAAAACTTAATTTTTGATAAGTAATATGCATTGCTAAGAACTTCATTTGGACAAAGGTGGTTTCCTCAATATTTTTATTTTTTTGTACCCTCAGATTCCAGAATTCAAATAGTTGTATCTCGGCCAAATATTGTCAGATCCTAACAAACCATGCATCAATGGAAAGCTTATTTATTCAACTTTCAGATGGTATATAAATCTCTATAAATCTCAAATTGACACTTAAGACTGCTTTTGTGGTCCAACTATTTGAAAATCTGAAATCTGAGGGCGCAAAAAAATAAAAATAGTGAGAAAATCGCCTTGTCCAAATGAAGTTCTTAGCAATGCATATTACTAATCAAAAATTAAGTTTTGAAATGTTTATGGTAGGAAGTTTGCAAAATATTTTAACGAAACATGATCTTTACTTAATAGCCTAATGATTTTTGGCATAAAAGAAAAATCAATACTTTTGACCCATACAATGTATTTTTGGCTACAAATATACCCCAGCGACTTAAGACTGGATTGTGGTCCAGGGTCACATATGCTTATTTGCTGCTCATAAAACATTTATTTATTATCATCAATGTTAAAAATCACAGTAGTGATGCTTAATATATTTGTGGAAACTGATATGTTTGATTAAGATTCTAAGTTCAAAAGAGCAGCAAAACTGTCACTTTGTTTATCAATTTAATGAGTCCTTGTAGAATAAAAGTTTTAATTTAATACTCCCCAAAACTTTGAATGGTAGTGTATCTCTTCTTTATTTTACATAATACAATTTTTCTGCTTTAAACTTTTCAAAATCATAAAACTGAGATTTTGAATCCAATGTGATTTCAGACTTTTAAGCTCAACTATTATCTTAGGCACTCTCAACTAGAGAGGGAATGTTCAAAAAATGATTCAGATTCACTAAAAGTGACAATAAATTTGCTTTTGTGTGACAATAAACATTTTATTAAATGAAAATTAAGCCTCCACCAACAAGTGAGATTTTTCATTCTGGTTTCTTTTGCTCTTCTTTCCGCATTTCTAGAAATCATGGATTATTGAAACGAGTAAGTCAAGCAAACCACGGCTGACTGATCAACATGATTACCCACGTCTAATTTACATCTCGTTTATCATGAAAGTTCCCTGCTTCTCCTCCTAGCAAGTGTTGAGAGCTGCTTGTACACTGCACTTACTCATTAATGTTTAATTAAGAATCAAACGACAACTTGATGCTAATATTATGAATGTTGCAGAGTTAATGATTTCCTGGCAACTATCTGATTGGCTGCTGTTTAGCAGGCAATTATAAACATGCAATTAAAATACTGTGCTTTTTAACAGCTATGTTCAGCAAAGTTAAAAAATATGGCAAGCCACGATGCGTGTCTGAAGCTAAGCTAAATAACACTTTAACAAACCCCAGACGACAGCCTACCCATTGCTGATCTCTTTTTTTTTAATTTAATGCGTATGTATGTGATAAGAATGCCAGCAATTGTATCTGTTTGTTCACTCATTGAAACAGACATGATTGCAGTGGCTCCATTCCTCAAGAGATCACTCTTCAAATCCAATTTAATTCGTGTGAACCCTGGTATGGAGCATGTACATCCAATTTCTGAATGAAATTGGAATTGACATTTCATTTCTGAAGATCACGTGTGCATGGTGGCCTTTTTAACGCTCACCTGGTCCCGCCATGTCGGACGTCGGCCGCGCTCGTCATTGACTCATCGGGGATCATCCTAAAAATGAATGAATAAATAATTTTGCTAAATAAATACAGCAGCTGAGCTCTTGACACGGCCTTTCATGTGATTGAAATTTATGATGTTTCTCTCCTTTCTTTCTCGACCCAAACAAGATTCGGATGCATGTATATTAGGTATTGTTTTTATGAAACTCACCGACTTTGATCAAACAAGTCCACGGTCTCCAGGTTTTTCTGTCACCTGATGGTTCCTTGCTACTGTTGCTTTTGGCTTGCTTAATTGGGGATTAAAAGTCTTAAAGGGACAGTTCACCCAAAAATGAAAATTAAAGGAGAAGTTCAGCTCCAGAATAAAAATGTCTTGCTAATTCACTCACCTCCATGTCATTCAAGATATTCATGTCTTTCTGCCTTAAGTTGCAATTAAGGTTTGTGAGGAAAATATTCCAGTGGGAGCCAACAGTTTTAATGCAGCTTCAGAGGTCTCTACACGATCCCAGCCGATGAATAAGGGCAAAATAATCTGTCATTTTAAAAAAACAAAACAAAAAACGATTTGCTCTTTAACCACAAATGCTCACAAACCACCTCATGCATTGCAAAATCATGCTGGAAAAGTCATGTGATGTAGGCGAATGTACAAAAATGTACAGATAATGTACTCACCCCATTGTCATTTCCAACCAAAGATCCATGAGGATACTGCAGGGTATCTGTAGAGAAAGTAAAAGACAGAATTTTATTTTAAAACATGATTAATTAATTGCATTTAATTAAATGTTGTGCTCTAAAATGTACAGATAATGTACTCACCCCCTTGTCAACCAAGATATTCATGTCTTTCTTTCTTCAGTCGTAAAAAAAAAATTATGGTTTTTGAGGAAACATGTTGGGATTTCTCTCCATGTAATGGACTTCTATGGTGCCCCCAAGTTTGAACTTCCAAAATGCAGTTTAAAAGCAGCTTCAAAGGGCTCTAAACAATCCCAGCCGAGAAAGAAGGTTCTTATCTAGCGAAATGATCAGTTATTGCCTACAAAAAAAAAAAAAAAGCCAACTTATATACCTTTTAAACCTCAAAAGCTTGTGAATTCGGTGTATTCCGGTTCATGTCAGTTGGGGTATGTCGAAAAACTCCCTTCTCATTTTCTCATCCAACTTCAAAATCGTCCTACATTTTAATTTGCTGCATTTAAACTACATTTTGGAAGTTCAAACTCGAGGGCACCACAGAAGTCCATTATATGGAAAGAAATCCTGAAATGTTTTCCTCAAAAAAAAAAAACAAAAAAAAAATTTGTTTTACGAATGAAGAAAGAAAGACATGAACATTTTGGATGACAAGGGGTGAGTACCTTATCTGTAAATTTTTGTTCTGGAAGTGAACTAACTCTTAAACGTTGTGAAGCTGCTTTGCAACGATCTGTACTGCATTAACTACCATAAAAATAAAGGTGACGTTACTTGACTTGATGGTTTCCAACCAAAGAACCATGAGGATACTGCAGAGTATCTGTAGAAAGAATTAGGCAGAATTGTATTTTAAAACATGATTAATTAATTGCATTTAATTAAATTTCATGCAATAAGGTTTTACTCATGGAACAAGTCTAAAATATAGATTTTTTGTAGCTATGACTGCACTTCAAGAGACAAATTAATGTATTCTACAGTTTAATGATACCAGACGGTATGGGCTGTATTGATTATCAGTCACTCACGGTTGAAAACAATTCCTCAACATGCATCTCTTCTCTATTCGTCGCATGCCTTCAAGGCAATTCTACCATGTGAATGAGTTTTCTGCAAAGCAGCCTCTCTGAAACTCAATTACCCTTCATGACTTCAGGGTCAAGCCGTTCAGGCCAAAATATTTACATATTCATGCAGCTTCAGGTTTTAATTCTAAAACTACAGAATTATCCGAAAACACTGAAGTTATCATCAAATGTCTCGCGTTTGTTGATGAAGATATTCATTTCGCTTCCTCTTTCCTTCGTTCGGCTGGATTACATTCTAGCGAGCAGCAGGTGACGTGTGAAATTGAATTTCCATTTCCCTGCTGTCAATTCTGATCACTCACATTCGTTTGGACACTTGCAGCCACCAGGGAAGGACTGGACAGGTGCAGAGAGTGGGACCAAAACAAAACAAATCAATGGATAAAACCTCGCTGTTGATCTGGTCAGGATCATTCACCCAATCAAAACGCCATTTGACCATTTCAAAATATCCCTGAACGCTTCTGACAGCACAGCATATGTTCTCGTTTTGATCCGATAACCTAGCCACAAATCATCATCACAGATCCCGCCAAACGAACGGTCCCAGTGCAACAACCATTTGTGTCTCAGACAACAGTATTGTTACATTTTTGGGCCACTTTCGTAATAATAAAACCATTCCCTAAAATGGTTATAGAGAATATTATTTAAGTGAAATGCAGTTACAGTAGCAGAATGAAGGAACGTTATGTTTTAGATAACATAAAAAAGATAGTTTGGCAGTAGAGCATGGAATTATGGTGAATTGATTTTATTCTGCACTCAGTACTATAATAGCCCAATGTCCCCTCTGCTGTCAAGTTATTCTTAACCTCAGGATAACCCTGCGTGCTTGACTGCATATTTCATTTGCAGTGAACTGAAGCCTACGTTTAAGTGATGGAATACAAGGAAAAAGTCAAAAGACACACTGCGAGAGAAAGCACCACCCTCTTGAAGAATTAAATGACCTCTGAATTTGCATAGGTCTGTCAAAAGCTTATTTACTGGCATGTGCAGAGGTCACTTACTAATAGGCCACTTCACTAATTGAACTTCTGTCTTTGCGCCCATTCATGGTGATGAATTAAAACTATTTCCTTTGTAATGCTCCCCAAGTGCCTTTTTTGTTGGGGAAAAAACTTTTCATCTCCGTCCTTGGCCATAATTTTTCGTCAGCATTTTTTTTGATGATGATTTATGACCTTTCCGCACAAAACAATTTCAGATGTTGAGATGTTTTGCAGCGAGAAATTGCTTGTCGATGAAAAAAGAAAAACAAACAAAGAAAAAAACAGCACAAGTAATGCTAGATTCAGCAGCCGGTCAAGGATTGTGCATTGATCCAGTCCTCACATTTCCCACCTGTGGACGTCTTGATATATGCATGCAGTGACCTTGCTGTTGGGCTAAAGGTTAGTCGTTAATGGAATCTGAAAATGACACATTCAGGGTGAAAACGAACAATTTTTCTCAAGTAGATGAAAATAAATGTAATCGATTTAGCCATCAGCTGATATCATCCCAGTGCTATTTTCTATGTCTGAAAAGACAGAAAGATACAGTTTACATACACCTTACAGAATCTGCAAAATTGTAATTATTTTACCAAAATAAGAGGGATCATACAAAATGCATGTTATTTTTTTATTTAGTACTGACCTGAATAAGATATTTCACATAAAAGATCGCTTGATTCTTAACACTCTTGTTACCTTAATGATCCACAGCTGCGTTTTTTTTTTTTTTTGTGTGTGTGTGTGTTTAGAGTGATAATTGTTCATTAATCCCTTGTTTGTCCAAAACAATTAAACTGCCTGTTGTTCTTCAGGTCTTTGGTTTTTCAAAACCCTTTCCAACAATGACTATATGATTTTGAGATCCATCTTTTCACACTGAGGACAACTGAGGGACTCATATGCAACGATTACAGAAGGTTCAACCACTTACCGATAGTCCAGAAGGAAAAACGATGTGTTAAGAGCTAGGGTGTGAAAACTTTTTGAATTTGAATATCAGGGTAAATTTAAAGTAGTTTGTTCTCTGGGAAATGTGTAAGTATATTCTGTAGCTTCCGAAGGGCACTACTAAATGAAAAAAAAAAAAAAAAGTTTTCAACCCCTGGCTCTTGCATTTAAGCGTTTAAACCTTCTGTAATAGTTGCATATGAGTCCCTCAGTTGTCCTCAGTGCATAAAGATGGATCTCAAAATCATACAATAATTGTTGGAAAGGATAAAAAACCAAAGAAATTGTGGAATCTGAAGGATTTTTCTGAAGAACAGCAGGAAGTTTAACTGTTCAGAACAAACAAGGGACTCATGAACAACTATCACAAAACAAAAAACATAGCTGTGGATCATTCAGGTAACACCACAGTATTAAGAATGTGTATGTAAACAATGAAGTAAATGTATGTAAAAAACAATGTATGTAAAAAAAAAAAAAAAGGTGTATGTAAACTTTTGAACAGGGTCATTTTTATAAATTCAACTATTAATTTCTCTTGTGGACTATATGTAAACGACTTTTATGTCAAATATCTTTCTCAGGTCAGTACTAGACAAAAAATAACATGCATTTTGTATGATCCCTCTTATTTTGGTAAAATAATTAACATTTTGCAGATTCTGCAAGGTGTATGTAAACTTTTGACCTTAAGTCAAAATAAGTTAAGTTGTTTTTGATTTCCCTTAAAAATACCATACTAGATTGCAGATTTAAATCCAAACACTATCAACTATTAAAAAGCTCACCATTATCCACCTTATTTTTCAACGGAAGTAAGCCCATGGGCGAGACTATAGGAAATAACCAGTAGAATAACAAGGTACGATAAACGGTAAAACTGTATGCACTACAAACCAGTGTTTTCATATTTAAGATAATACATTAACACAAATTTGCAATATCAAGAGGCAAAACAAGCTGTTTTTGTACAGCTATAAATACCTGGACGAGGATAAGATGGAAGCCAGATGCATAAAATTTACAAATAGCCATGCCCACTCTGAGGGAAAAATAAGGTGGATTAGAAACTTTTATTTATGTTTTTATTATTACAGTAATAGCTAACAATAAATTAGTTTTAGTGCGGCAATAGCTGTAATTCAATCAAACTGATTGAATTGCTAATACTTACAGATGTACTGCTGTTGTTTTCCCTCCAAAACAACATTTTGAGGAACAGGGATTTTACAAAAGACTGAACAGTTGGGAAGACAGGGCACACTGAAAAAACAGAAGAATAAAGAAAACGTTTAGTTTCAAACATGTAAATATGAGAAAGAAAACACATTACCTAATATATTTTTTAAAGATTACAGTCCATCTAGAATACATTTCACCCCACTATCCAATACAATCAGATATAGGCCTATAATTCTGCGCATTAAGGATGTTTTTGAGCTTTTCATTGATATGTAATGCTTTTAGGTTTTCAAGTTACTCGAACTGAAGTCTGCTATTTTTTTTTTGGCTTTTTGCTCTCACGTCTTCAAGTCAAACAGTGGTAAGTGCCGGTAAGGAGGATGCGCGTGTTCACTGGCGCGTGACTGGAAAGATGCAACCCTGGTTCTGAGAGTGCGCGGACACGCGAGCCGCAGGAGCGCGTTTGGTGAGGCGCGCCGAGTACGCGCTCGCGTTTCAGCCTGCAGCGCATTCTGAAGACTCTGGGACAAGACCACTGACATTTCATTTGCTAATTTGGACCTATTAATCGTGAAACAACAAAACAAACTTTTCGCTTTTTGAAATGCTTTTCCTCTGATGATTTATTGACCATGGATCCTCTCTACATCACTTCGCAAAACTCAAGCGGCAACGGGACCGACGGTTCATTGGTCAATGACACGGACGTGTTCTCGAACCAGTTCGTTCAGCCGGCGTGGCAGATAGCTCTGTGGGCCATCGCGTACTGCTGTATAGTTCTGGTGTCAGTTGTTGGAAATATCACTGTCATCTGGATCATTTTAGCGCATAAGCGCATGAGAACTGTGACCAACTATTTTCTAGTGAACCTTGCGTTCGCAGAGGCTTCTATGTCGGCTTTCAATACCGTTATTAACTTTGTGTATGCAGTGCACAACGAGTGGTACTTCGGACTTATTTACTGCAGATTTCACAACTTCTTTCCAATTGCAGCTGTCTTCGCAAGTATTTACTCTATGACAGCAATAGCCCTGGACAGGTGAGCTGTTTGTGTTTTGGTACATGTACTATGGTATTCTTTGAAGGACCTTGGAGGTCACTGTACATGAATGTCCATGGTATATATATATATCGAATACCATTGTATTACCATCCATTTACCACAGCGTTTGGGTGTAACGCATTACCAAATTATTAGTTCCTGTACTTTAATCACAGCTACCTCTGATGTAATACTTTATAGACCACAGAATAGTTCTATATAAAACAGTAGCGAATTTAACTTTGAAACTAGACATCTAATGTTAAAACGTATGTTTTAATGTGACCTTGAACCTTTAAATACTAAATTCAAGAATGATTTCTGGAATTTTATATAATTTATTTGAAAGAATTAAAGAGCAATTTCATGTCTATACGTGCACTGTTCCACTGGTCTAGGTAGATATAAAGTTTAGAAAGTAATAGTAACTAACAACTGGGTATAAAACATATACACTGCCAGTCATAAGATTTAAAATGTTGTTGTTTTTTAAAAAAAGTCTCTTCTGCTCACCAAGCCTGCATTTATTTGATCCAAAGTACAGCAAAAACAGTTAAAGTTTGAAATATTTAATATATATATATATATATATATTTTTTTTTAAAATGTAAATAATTCCTGTGATTTTAAAGCTGAATTTTTAGCATCATTACTTCAGTCCTTCAGAAATCATTCTAATATTCTGATTTGCTGCTCAAAAAGCATTTATTATTATGTTGAAAACAGCTGAGTAGAATTTTTCAGGTTTTTTTGATGAATAGAAAGTTCAGAAGAACAAGATTAATAAAAAAAAATATATATATAATGACAGCTTTTGAATGGTATAATGTTAAGCTTTATATTTCAGATAAATGCAGGTCTTTGGATCTTTATACTCATCAAAGAACCCTGAATAAAATGTACTCAGCTGTCTATTGATAATATTGATAATATTATCAATAATTATTATGATCAAATATTGATAATAATAATAATAAATGTTTCAGCAAATCAGCATATTAGAATGATTTCTGAAGGATCACGTGACACTAAAGACTGGAGTAATGATGCTGAAAATTTAGCTTTGCACTAAAATATGAAGAGTTCAGATGCAAAAGCCTCTAAATCCATCTGATGTCATGGTACATGAATAATGCCTATTCTGTAGCATAGTTTTGGCATTTGGTACCAGTACCAACACTTTTTGGGAGGAAGGAACTGAGCTCCTGTGTCGAAACACTGTTAAAACTCAAAACAAAGAACAAAGCTGCATCCATTCTATTCTGTCTAAGAGAACCTTTGCATGCAGGAAAAACCCAGCCCACTAAAAAGACAAACTCCAGTAGTCACCTCACTCACTCCCCAGATCAAATCAGCAGGACTAGGCAAATAATTTAGGGGCAATTCAAGTGGATGATGCTCCTTTGAGTTTGCATAAATAGCAGGTCATTGCCTTTGTTAAACTCCCCCTGCAGGTACATGGCTATCATCCACCCACTCCAGCAGCGTCTTTCGTCCGCTGAGACCAAGCTGGTGGTGGGGGTGATCTGGGCCCTGGCGCTGCTCCTGGCTTTCCCCCAGTACTATTTTTCCAGCACTGCTCAGCTGCCAGGACGCGTCGTGTGCTACATCAACTGGCCGGAGTACAGCATGTGGGATTTTCAAAAGACGTGAGTGTGTGCTGTCCATGTATCTTTAAAATCAAAAATCACACGTGGTGAATATTTAAAAACTTCTAAACTTTGTTTTGAACGACCTAAAGTGCACGTTTGTTGGACAGCCTACCTGAAGCATGACATTTGAAAATGTCAAAATGCACTGGAAGCTGGACACAAACTATAGTCAAACTCAAAGCCTGAGTGCCACTTCAAAACCCCTGAGAAATACGTCTGGCATTTTAATAATAATATGAAAAAGACAATGATAATTCAAATCCCTCTTGAAGCTCTAAATTGCCCAAAAACGCATACTCGCCTCCTCTTCTTTTTCTCCCATTCTGGCACCTTAAGTAAAGGCAACAAACTTTGAAGTTTGTGCAGTGTGGTCTATCTCCTCCTGAAAAGGCACTGCCTATTTAAGAAAAACACCAACAACATAACAATGAAAAATCTGACAATGTAATTGGAAACAACCATAGGGTGCGCTCTCAGCAGTATTCAGTAGTGAGTGGCGTGGCCTGATTTAAGATATCAATATTTGAAACTATGGCTAAATAGCACTACACCCCATCCTGCATCTTACTCACATATTTATCAGCTGCTGAATGAGTTTTGATAGATCTTCACACATGGTCAGCGCTCTAATTGCTACCAAATCCTATTCTCCAATATCCTGCCAGTCTGCTGCAGTGGCCGCATAGGTGACAGGTGCCGAAGGGATATGGTTATTTCCATAACAGCTTAGTCGTTCACCCACGCGTACAGTCAATCTTCCTGCAGGCTTCCCTGTGTCACTCCAATACAGTGAGCTTGTATGCCTTCTTCAAGTGATATAATCTGGCAGACCTCAGGAATTTGACTTTGCAAACTAATTTCTTGAGCTTTTGTCCATCCAAACTTTCTATACAGAAAAGTATATTATCTGTAAAGTATATCTGTAAGGACCAGATTTACTAAACAGATACAGACCAGTTCATACAGTTGCTGTAAAATGAAATTCCACGACTCTGAAGGACTTTTCAAGCACTTCTTTTTTATTTTTTTTATTTTCAAGGACTTCAATCAGAGATCTCACTTATATATTCTATTTCAAATTCTGAAAAAAGAGAAATGCATGAATAAAAATATACTATTAAAAAAGGCAAAAATAAAAGTGAAGCACATGCAAAATATTACTACTAAAGTATAACAATATATATACTTTAGTTTTACTATTGTAAAACCACGGTTCATTTTCTTAATTTCTCTATGTGTTGTTTTTATAACTGTACTGCCTTAATGGTTTAAGGTTTTCTACTGTTTAAGAAAAGCATAATCAGAAAAAAGGTTTGACGTACCAATCTGAATCAAATGATTTGCGATCTGCACTACAAAGCTTTGATCTAAAGCAAAAGATTTGCGAACCCGCTTCAAAGTTCTGATCTAAATCAAATGATTCATGATGCCTGCTCGGAAGTTCTGATCTAAAGCAAAACATTTGTGAACCCGCTCTGAAGTTTCAATCTAAATCAAATGAATCACAATCCACGCTCAGAAGTTGTGATTTAAAGCAAAAGATTTGCAAACCCGCTCTGAAGTTCTGATCTTAATCAAAAGATTTGCGACCCACACTCAGATGTTCCGATCTAAATCAAATGATTCATGATGCATGCTCAGAAGTTCTGATCGAAAACAAAAGATTTGCGAACCCACTCTGAAGATTCAGTCTAAATCAAATGATTCATGATACGAAATTTTGATCTAAATCAAAAGTATTGCGAACCCACTCTGAAGATTCAGTCTAAATCAAATAATTCATGATCCGAAATTTCAATCTAAATCAAAAGATTTGCGAACCCACTCTGAAGATTCAGTCTAAATCAAATGATTCATGATACAAAATTTTGATCTAAATCAAAAGTATTGCGAACCCACTCTGAAGATTCAGTCTAAATCAAATAATTCATGATCCGAAATTTCAATCTAAATCAAAAGTATTGCGAACCCACTCTGAAGATTCAGTCTAAATCAAATAATTCATGATCCGAAATTTCAATCTAAATCAAAAGATTTGCGAACCCACTCTGAAGATTCAGTCTAAATCAAATGATTCATGATACAAAATTTTGATCTAAATCAAAAGTATTGCGAACCCACTCTGAAGATTCAGTCTAAATCAAATGATTCATGATCCGAAATTTCAATCTAAATCAAAAGATTTGCGAACCCACTCTGAAGTTCCGATCCAGATCTAATGATTCGCGATACATGCTCTGAAATTCCGATCTAAAGTAAAAGATTTGCAAATTGGCTTAGAAATTCCGATCTAAATCAAATGATTTGTGATCCTAAATTCTGATCTAAAGCAAAAGATTTGCAAAGTAGCTTAGAAGTTCTGATCTAAATCAATGATTTGAGACCCACACTTTGAAGTTCTGATATAAAGTAAAAGATTCTCAAATCAGCTTTGAAGGTTCTGATCTAAATCAAAGGATTTGCAAACCCTCTCCAAAGTACCAATTTAATCAAACGATTCACGATCCATACTCAGAAGTTCTTATCTAAAGCAAAAGATTTGTGAACCCGTTCTGAAGTTCGGATCTGAATCAAAAGATTTGCAAGTCAAGTCAAGTCAAGTTTATCTGTATAGTGCTTTTCACGAAACAAATCGTTTCAAAGCAGCTTAACAGTAAATTAAAGTTTGTACAATAATTAAAGTTTGTTAAATTAAAGTTTGTACAATAATTAAAGTTTGTTAAATTAAAGTTTGTACAATAATTAAAGTTTGTTAAATTAAAATTTGTACAATAATTAAAGTTTGTTAAATTAAAGTTTGTACAATTTGTATAATGTTAACAGTAATGTTATGTTGCAGTCAAATCACTGTAGTAAAATTGGGTAGTGATGTATGGTGTTTCAGGGCTGATATCGTCTAAAGTCCTCTGAGGGGTTGGCATCATCATCTCTTCTTAGGTGTTCCTGATCCAGACTGAAGCTTGTGTAATTCCTAGTTACCACAGGATGTCAATCCCGTGGCAGAAACAGAGAACAAATAGAAACATAATTAGCGTAGCTGCTGTTCAAACCAAGCAAAAGGATTTGTTCAACCAAAGCTAAAGAATAATAATGTGCAATTGATCAGATATAACTGCAGTAAAAGATTATGAGATGCATTATGTGAATGCTTGGCTAAAAAGATGTGTCTTTAATCTAGATTTAAACAGAGAGAGTGTGTCTGAGCCCCGAACATTATCAGGAAGGCTATTCCAGAGTTTGGGAGCCAAATGTGAAAAAGCTCTACCTCCTTTAGTGGACTTTGCTATTCTAGGTACTACCAAGAGCCCTGAGTTTTGCGACCTTAGGGAGCGTGATGGATTGTAGCGAGGTAGAACACTAGTTAGGTACGCAGGAGCTGAACCATTTAGGGCCTTATAGGTAAGAAGTAGTATTTTATAGTTGATATGGAACCTAATAGGAAGCCAGTGCAGAGACTCCGTGCAAACCTGCTCAGAAGTTCCGATTTAAATCAAATGATCCATGATGTGTGCTCGGAAGTTTCGATCTAAAGCAAAAGATTTGTAAACCAGCTCCGAAGTTCTGAAACTAAATGAAATGATCTAAAGCAAAAGATTTGCGAACCCGATCCGACGTTCTGATCTAAATCAAATGCTTCGCAAATCAGCTTCAAAGTTGCAATCTAAATAAAATGATTTGCAATCCACACTCCAAAGTTGCGATCTAAAGCAAAAGATTTGCAAACCCACTTCAAAGTACCAATCGAAATCAAATGATTCATGATCCAAGCTCAGAAGTTCTTTTTTAAAGCAAAAGTTTCGCAAATTGGCTTCGGAATTCCGTTCTAACTAAAATGATTCGCAATCCACACTCCGAAGCTCAGATCTAAAGCAAAAGATTTTTCATGTGTATTGTGAATCATCGCGATATGCAAAGTTCTGATACAATTGTATATAATGATTCGCAATACATTAAGTTGCAATTGGAGCACTTCAAAACAGTGAATCATTTTGCAACGCAGTGGTTTAACTGATTCAGAGTTTTGAAAAGCTCCATTTCACCCATCACTACGTGCTTTTTAAAATCATTACAATCAATGTTGAAATTTATCAAATGAATGGCTCTTTTAATTTGATCTGGTTTTTGCTAGTGAATCACTTGAAATGAATGATCGAAGTCGCGAGACCCAGCATAAATGACTCAATTGATTTGGTTCATGTGTTCATCTTTTAACTCGACTCTGACATTAACTGAAATAAGCAAAAAATATATTTTTTGAATTGCATGCATTTCACGTGAAAATATATGTGCTTACTGAAACAAATTAAACACTTATTTCATAGATACATTGTCTTTCAATAATTCAAGCACTTTTCAAGTACCTTTTCAGGAATATTTATATTTTAAGGTTTTTCCTTTACCAAGTTAAAAGTACTTTAAGCACCTTGTATGAACCCTGTAAACAGGACAGATTAGAGTTAGAGCATAATTCCATAAAAGTGCAGATGGGAGGGGAATAATCTGCATATGATTTACAAACAATGTGCACATTAAAGAACACAGCCAGCCAGATCATTTCCATACTGACCAGCGCAATCTAACAAGAGCAGCGAAAATTACTGGCTGCTTTAAGACATGATTTTTCATCATTTTAAATCTGGCCCAAATTTTGGTCACTGCCATTTGAGATAAGTAGCTACGATCAGTGGACCCTCTTTAACTTGCTGGTAGATCTTTGTGTGTGTGATGATGGATAACTAGAGGGGAAGGAGAGAGAATGGGAGCAGCTAATGTTTTCTTTCACACTCACATATTTTTGCATCTAGAGACCCCGAAATCTGCAGGAGTTTGGCAAGTGCACTGCAGGCTTTTGTTTTTAAGCAATCACCCATCACGTTAGCACGATTGCCTTCTTATTTCACACCACAAAAGCCAAGAAGCACTTCTGAAATTAATCAACTGGACAATTATTCAATTACTGCTCACGCTACCGCTCGGTTATGGATGGTTGAGACGAAAAGCAGTTAGACCTACAACTCATTTGACTCATCCTAAATGCCATGTCTGTAGGATGTTCAATCAAAACAACAAAAGAGAAGAAGGCATTTACATTGCTTTTTTGGACAGTCTTGTGGGACGGGGATTCGGAACGTTTGTGGTACTGCGTGAAAGGCCTGCATATATTTTCCCTCTATACCTCTCTGGTGAGGCGAGTGTCTTTCTAGATAAGCCTCAAGCTAATTAGCATGTTGAATTGTACGGCACTGTAAAAGAAAAGAGGCACTGTCAGAGCGCCCGAGTCCTGCGAGCATTCACAGTTCATGATTCGAAAGTTTTCCAGCGGTTATTTTTAAGTGGCAGCTAATGCGAGAAAACACACGGGACTTTGAGGTGTTGGTGTGCGGCATCCTTTTGTGTAAAAATGTGTACTCGAAATATGCCTCAACAACTTTGGGTCTATTTTCATCTTGGGGTTCTTGTCTTGTTCTCGTTCGTTGGCTGCTTCCCATTCCAATTCTCTATCTGTCGGTTTTCTGTCTCTTCCTCTCTCACAGGTATTACGTCTGCGTGGTTGTGCTTATCTACTTTCTGCCGTTGCTCATCATGGGTTGCGCTTACCTGGTGGTGGGATGCACTCTCTGGGCTAGTGAGATTCCTGGAGACTGTTCGGACCGCTATCGAGAGCAGCTAACCGCCAAACGGAAGGTCATGGACTGTAGAGCGACTCGCATAAAAGCTTAAATGTCAGTTGCCTTGTTGAAAAGATCAGCTTGGATAGATAGTAACCTAGCAACATTTACTTGATTAAGTTGACCAACACTGAAGTTCAGAGAACGGACCAACTTTGCTGGTCTTTTCAACAAGACCATGTAGGAATACAACTATGGTTTATGGTTTAAGTATTCATGCCCATTTTTTTACCCCTATGTTGCAGCCTTATGATGTAAATTTAATAAAAATTCTAACATTAATCATTAAAAATTTCTACATTAATCAAGACTTCATATGCCATAATGACAAAGCAAATTTATTTGAAATAACACACTGAAACGATTCCATTGCATGGGACATTGAAATTTAGCTCAAAGCATTTATATTGCTTGTAAATGTTACTACACTTCGAGTGGAGTTAACCTGTGGCAAATTCATTTGAATGCATATGATTTGGAAAGGCACAAACCTCTCATTAAAAGGTCTAACAGCTGAAAATTCATATTTGAACCTGAGGTCAAACTAACTGCCTGTAGAAAGCTCAGAGACAGAACTGCATCAATGCACAGATCTAGGAAAGAGTTCATTGCTGCATTGAAGGTTCACAGTTGCATGTAGCCTCCATTATCCATTATGGAAGAAATGTGCAGTATATTTGTAGCAATAGCCAAAAATACATTGTATGGGTCAAAATTATAGATTTTTTTTTTTATGCCAAAAATGATTTAGGATATTAAGTGTTCATGTTCCATTATTATATTTTGTAAATTTCCTACCATAAATATATCAAAACTTAATTTTTGATAAATAATACGCATTGCTAAGAACTTAATTTGGACAAATTTAAAGGCGATTTTCTCAATATTTGTATTTTTTTTGCACCCTCAGATTCCAGATATTCAAATAGTTGTATCTTGGGCAATTATTGTCCTATTATAACAGACTATATATCAATGGAAAGCTTATTTATTCAACTTTCAGATGATGTATAAATCTCAATTACGAAAAAAATGTACACTTATGACTGGTTTTGTGGTCCAGGGAAGAAACTTACAGAAGGACAAACTTCACTGCAATACTCCAAACTCAATCCTCTCCTCAGTGAAGATACATGAAACCCCATTTGGAATTTGCAAAAAAAAAAGCACCTGGACAACTCTCAGATTGTGAGAAACACAATTCTCTGGTCTGATGAACCTCAATTCCAAGCATCGCTTGTCACGTCATACCAAAAAGACTTGAGGCTGTAAAGGTGCTTCAATGAAGTTCCGTGTTAAAGGTGCTGTATGTAAATTTTTGACTCTTCTTCAGCCAAAAAAATAACATAACATGTTTGTAGATATTTAGGGAACATGTTATGTTTACATAACTGTTTCTCTGAAAAGTAATTCTATAGCCAGTAATTCTACTGTGAAATGTGCATTTCGGGCAGATTCCGGGACGGAATTGCAGTACCCATTTCAACCGCTAACTGGCCATATTACATACTGCACAATGATCTATGAGCAAAGGAACATTAAAACACAGTAAACCAACTCATCAAATCATAGTGCAAGGCTAGTCGCGTGTCCTCAATCTGGCAAACCCACGTGAGCATCGAGTCCGAGTAGGAGAAAACGGTAGAAATGGTTCTCTCCAATATTTTGATTTTGGACTGCAGTACCCATTTCAGCCACTAGCTGTCAATCTTACATACTGCACCTTTAAAGGCCCCGATATACTTCAAACGAAGTTCGTTTTCGTTGTTCGTTTGAGGGCAAAAAGAAGTTAGAAAAGGCCGAGGGACGGTATGCTGTTTTCGAACATTCGGACACCCTCCGCTGCTGGAGGCGGGTTTTTTTAAACGTGTCACGTCGCTCGCGTCTTTAAAATCTCTCCACGAGCGATCGTACAGGTGTGGATACATCTGTACCAGCTCTGCTACTCAACTCTCCAGTATATTCATGTTGCTACCTTGGAGTTGTTGTTTTGGATGTTGTTCTCCTGTCTGCCTGCCGTTGAATGAGGCACAAACCGGGAAAAAAATTCACGCGTCAAAGCAGGCGGAGTTCCAGAACACGCCCATCGACTGCATAATCGCCGCGGACCAATGGAAGCTCAAAGGTGTTTAGGAGCCAAAACGAACTCCCCCAAAAAGTTCGCTTTGGTGAGCTGTTTCGAACTGCTGAAACGAACTCAAAACGAACTTCGTTTTGGCCTGATTTTGTTCGAAATTACGTCATTTCAGTTCGTTCTTCGATTTCGTTTGAAGTATATCGGGGCCTTAAGGGTATGCATACTTAGGGCCATTCACACAGAACGTGTTTTTCCATTCCAATGCGCTACTTTTCCATTTTTTTCTATGTAAATGCGCTTGACGGACATACATGACCGTTACTTTCGGGTCTCGCATCTTTTGCAGTGCCTCGCTCAGGAGTGTCAAGTTAAAAGAATTTAAACTTTTGCGCACAGCGCCGCTCATCATTGTCAGTTCCAAAGCAGTGGACCAATCAGAAGAACTCGGAGGCGGGGCAACGTTGCAAGTTTCTGTTTACAATAGCAATTTGGCTTGACAACCATTTTATTTGACGGCAACATGGCGGAGGAGGCGCTCATAGGGGCTGTGTCCAGATATCCTAAATTCTATAACATTTCTTCAAGCGATTATCACAACTTGTTCCTTAAAAAAGGAGCTTGGAGAGAAGTATCTCTGTCACTGAATAGATATATACTAAAAATGCCCCTTATATTGTTGTTATTGCATCACATCTCAAAAGTACGTCTCGAGACCCTCACGTTTTTCGCTGCGCTTTTTTTAAAAACCATTCCTGAGCGCTGCGTCTCACATTTTTAAACGCAAAGACGCGTTCTGTGTGAATGGCCCCTTATGCAATATACTTATTTTAGTTTTTTTATTTTAATACATTTGCATACAAATCTCTTTTTTGCTTTGTCATTATGGTGTATGGAGTGTAGACTGATTATTTTATCATAAGGCTGCAACAACAAAACGTGAAAAAAAAAGGGGTATGAATACATTCGCAAGGCACTGTAAGAAACTAATCCAGGTTTTTAACTTACTTTAACTACTTCTGCTTTAACTTCTGCAGGTGGTGAAGATGATGATTGTCGTTGTGTGCACCTTCGCCATCTGCTGGCTGCCCTACCATGTCTACTTCCTGCTGCACCAGTTCCTTCCCCACTTGTTTGAGGAACGGTACATCCAGCAGGTGTACTTAGGAATTATGTGGCTTGCCATGAGCTCCACCATGTACAATCCCATCATCTACTGTCTTCTCAATGACAGGTAAGAGCCGGTTTAGGACAGAGGTGTTCAAACTTAGTCCTGCTGGGCCAGTGTCCTGCAGAATTTAGCTCCAACCCTAATTAAACACACCTGAACCAGCTATGTTGAGGCAAGTTGGAGCTAAACTCTGCAGGACACTGCAGGGCTTGGACTAACATTTCAGGTTCAGAGGCAAAACATTTCAATACTCCGTGCAGGTTTCGAGCTGGATTCCAGCAGGCATTCTCCTGGTGTCCTTGTGTCCCTCAAAGCTCATATGAAGGTCTGGAGCTCAAGTCAACTCGCTATCTTCAGACGCAAGCCAGCATTTACCGCGCCAGCCGAATGGAGACCACAGTATCCACAGTGATGCCAGCTATCGAAGGAGACCTTCAGGAGAATACAAATCGATGTTCCGTAGATCTCACGTCTAACGGTTCTTCACAAAGCGCCTCCAAGACTGTATCAGAGTCATCCAGCTTCTATTCAAGCAACAACTTAGCTTAGGAAAGAATGTAGGAAACACTTTCAGTGTTTAAGTACCAATCCTGTGAGGAGAAAGGCAAATCACACACGTTACGGGGAATGTCGTAATGTGAGGTACAAACAAAGCAAAACAGGTTTTTCTTGGGGATGGAAAGCTGTGTGAAAACATCATAACATGTTGGTCGATATAATATCTGAACAGAGTTATCATGGACTGTGGCATTAAAGGGCACCTATTATGCAAAATCCACCCTATTAAATTCCTAATAAACCAAACCAGTCTCATTAGGCATGCCGTTTTGATTCTTAACACAGTGTGATGTCACATTGTTTAGGCCCCGCCCACTGCAGTCTCACACTGCCATAGTTTCTGCCCTCAGCAGGTTGTGTTTGATTGTACGCTGTCCACCATTTTCTCCACGCTCGAGCAGCTGTAACATCAACAATGTCTCGTAATCAATCCAGGTGTTTTGTATTTGGATGTAAGACTGAACTTAAAAGTCTTCATTTTCTCCTAAAATCTAAGCTGAGGAGGCAGGCGGTGGATTACTTTTATTTTTCAAGTTAATGCGCCTCAAAATCTACCTAAATATGTTTGTCTGCATAAATCATTTCACTCCAGACCACTTTGTAAATGCGATGTTGTTTTAGTGCTTAGCTAACGATTTAACTGTATTTGTGTGCGTACGTTTTTAAAGTCGTTCACGTGGCGCAAGCTCTGTAACATCATGTTGTTTTGTCCCAGTTTTGGCGCATTTGGCTTCCCATATGTGTGGGTGAACACCGGTTCTCTTGCGTTGTCATGTTGCTTCTACCGACTGTTTATTATTAGCAGAGATGTATGCGCTACACCCTCTTCGGAAGATGGTGCAGGAATATGCAGCTCATTTGCATTTAAAGTGATACACACCAAAACAGCTCTATATTAGACACGCCCCAAAAATGACATTTTCCACATAAATGTGATGCGATCTGGGAAAACCGGGAAAACTGGGAAATTTTACCTTTTTTAGGATTTGAAACCATATGAAAGCCCTTTCCAAAACCCATTGTCCATAGTTTGAACGTAACAAAAGTTATGGCTATCTGAAGTTGGCTGATAGCTATGATTTTCAGGAATGGAATTTTGAGAAAAACGGGTTTAAAGTGAGACGTGTTTTACTTTCGCTTTATGGGTTTGAGAGCTGCCAGGAGCGCTCTAATGCATTATTACACAAACAGACTAACGTCGTGTTTTCTGTTGTTTATCATGGGCATAGTCTCCAAACTTTTGATCACCCCTTGTATGTTTAAATAGCATGAATAATGTACCTTGTTAGTTGTAGTTTACATGTAGAAATGCGAGCGCAGCACAACTGTAACGCACTGTTTATGTAACAGACTGTCATCGGACTCCTCCTCTTTAGTAACTTCATCATCTGATCCTTCATCTCTGGATGTGAAATAGCCCATTATAACATCGTTTAGGGCACTGACATCACCAGGATTGAGCAGATTGAGGCAAGTTAGATCGTTTGAATTTTACTGCACTAAACAAGTGAATTTTGCGAAGATATTTTCAGAGATGATAGACAAGATGTTATATAGAATAATAATTTAACGAAAACCAAATTTTGACAAAAAATTAAGACATTCAACCTATTTTCCGAATTTCCTGAAAACATCCCAGCACGACATCCGACGGGTTTTCCCAGATCGCATCACAAATTATCTGTGGGGTATTTTGAGCTGAAACTTCACAGAGACATTCTGGGGACACCCAAAACCAATATAACATCTTGTAAAAATGCCCTTTAATATTGTCTTGGTGTTTAATTTTAGTACTCGAGGGAGCTGGCTGGTTGTAAGAGTTCACCCAACAACTTACACAATCGGCATTTGCTCCAGGACCTAGTGGGTTTGTTTAGGAAAACTTGACCAGCTCAGCCCCTTGGCAACGATCTGTCTGCCATTACTGCTGGTTGCTGAAGATACGATATGAAGGGTTTGCACCTGTTGTTGCATATTACTGGACTACGAAGGCGACAATGTAAAGGATTTGTCTGGAAGGCAGAGGGTCATGATATATATAGCACAGCGAGAGAGAGAAAAATGGACTTTGTACTAACATAGCTACTTCCATTTATATCGCTGTTAATTCTCTGTTAAATCCGGAGTTTATTATTAGCATGTTGTTGAGTCTCAGTCGCAGCTACACTGCCTTTACCAAAAAGACCACTGGATACAATTTTTTTTTTTTTTTTAATTCTTATTATTTTAGGACTATCAATTTTGATTGCATATTTAAATAACAGTATCATTTCTGTAAATGAAAACCTAGGTTTTGTTTTGTGATGACTGATTGTATTATCTTTATAAAAACAAAGTGTACAAACAGACATAGATGTTTGTAGAGATTGTGTACTGAAACTATAAATGGCATGTCTATTTTAATATCTATATATATCTAGCTATACAATATAATCTAGATTCCAGTGTTTGGATTCTTTTAATTTGAGGTCCATTTTCTCGCACAGTGGTTGTTGTACATCTGTGTATAATATCATGATGTTGTTTGGCGTGGCTTGTGCTCGCTTTACATGCCTTTTCAGCTCAAAATTGTAGAGGCTCTTGCTTTGTTGGGCAGGTGTGAGAGCTGCTTTGATGCCTGCAGAGGAACAAAAGAGCAGCGACGTTGCACCTTTTGAACTGCTCTGCAGCTGCATGCACTAGCGTGATATCTCTGCCCTCTTAATGGACACATGTTAAAACAGACAGAAGCACAATACTGGTTAGACTTGCTTTTACATAGTGTGACAAATCACCAGCTGCATGTTCTCGTCTTTTTGGAATTTTTACCCATTTGATTTGTTTTGTGTCCCAAAC
Organism: Cirrhinus molitorella; assembly: GCA_033026305.1. Classification (NCBI taxonomy): domain Eukaryota; kingdom Metazoa; phylum Chordata; class Actinopteri; order Cypriniformes; family Cyprinidae; genus Cirrhinus; species Cirrhinus molitorella. The sequence goes on from CM065139.1 coordinate 9,021,438, forward strand.
AGATTTTTGGAAAGCCAAATATTGTACCATAAAAAACACTATTCTATGGGACCATAATATGAAAGTTATGCATCATATGAGAATATACAGTGCCGCTTGAAAGTTTGTGAACCCTGAAAGTAGACAAAGAGTACCCATTCAAACAAGTTAGTGAAAAATATTTGCTTTGTCATTTATTGAGAATCGATTTATCTGTGCATTGCAAACGTATGTGAATCTTTGCTTTCAGTATCTGGTGTGACCCCCTTTTGCTGCAGTAACTGAAGGTAAAGTTTCTTGTAAATGCTGATTAGTCCTGCACAATATCATATAGGAGTTTTAGCCCATTCCTTAGTGCAGAACCACTTAAACTCTAATGTTGGTGGGTTTCCTCCTATGAACTGCTTGCTTAGGTTCTTCCACAACATTTTAATTGGATTAAGATCTGGACTTTGACTCAACCATTCCAAAACATTAACTTTGTTCTTCTTTAGACATTCTTTGGTAGAATGATCTTTGTTGGTCGACTACTTCTCAGGAGGGTAACAATGGTCTTGAATTTCCTCCATTTGTACACAATCTGTCTGACTGTGAATTTGTGGAGTGCAGACTCTTTTTAGATTTAGAGTTTTGTAACCTTTTCTAGCCTGATGAGCAACATCAACTCTTTTTCCGAGGTCCTCAGTAATCTCCTTTGTTCGTGGCATGATTCACTTCCACAAACCTGATCAGACTTTGCTAAATCCCTGTTCTTTGAAAAAAACAGGTCACATACTGACATTTGATAGTCATTGCACTGACTGAAAACACATCTGCACAGACGGACTCTAATTTCACCTTTAAATTAACTGCTAATCCAAAAGATTCACTTTTGATACTTTTGCACCGCACAGATATGTAACACTGGATCATTTTCCTCAATAAATAAATGACAAAGAAATATTTTTCTCTTACTTGTTTGATTTGGTTCTCTTTGTCTACTTTCAGGACTTATATGAAAATCTGATGATGTTTTGGGTCATATTTGTGCAGAAATATAGAAAATTCTAAAGGGTTCGCAAACTTTCAAGCGGCACTGTATATAATAATGGGATTAGATAAACAACTTTTATGTTAACTTATTTAATTGCAGGTTTGCATTTCACCATTTTCATTCATTTTGAGGAATACTGAATCTGTTTGTGCAAGTGAGATGAGTAAATGCATGCTGACATTTAGTCTAGAACTACAGTAGCATCATGTTTACATGGGGCACACAACACCTCTGAATTAACCCCGATTTCTCTCAACGTAAGAACAGGAGAGCTGTCAGTCAATAAATAAAAAACAAAGTACTTATTTAAAAAAGTAACTCTAAATTCAAAAGTAATGTGTTACTTTACTAGTTACTTGAAAAAAGTAATCTGATTACGTAACTTGCGTTACTTGTAATGCATTACTCACAACACTGACAGCATCAATGGATGAAAATTGAATGTTAAATCATTTAATGAGATTTTTAACCAGAGTTCTACTGAAGCTGCTGGCACCAGAAACTTTAGAGACCACAAATTCAACTCATACCTTTGGCTGAGCCAGAAAACATTTTTAAGTACCACAGAGCTGCATAGATCACACTTATCATTTAAATTATTCTGATTTATGTACATAATATGATGTATGTCATTTGTTCATGTAAAAGACTTGTGCATAAAATGAAACTATTGCTTGTCTGTATAAAATATTTGATGGTGTAGGAGCTTTAAATATATTTATTTATAGCCTTACACTGTTATTGTTAGACTTTGTACATTTTAAAATGGCTGTTTGCCTCTCTGCTTTGCTCAATAAAAGTATACGTATCCATTACCATGTTCTGATGAAATATATTTTAAGCAATATACAGGTGCATCTCATTAAATTAGAATGTCATGGAAAAGTTCATTTATTTCAGCAATTCAACTCAAATTGTGACACTTGTGTATTAAATAAATCCAATGCACACAGACTTTAGTAGTTTAAGTCTTTGGTTCTTTTAATTGTGATAATTTTGACTTACATTTAACAAAAACCCACCAATTCATCTCAACAAATTGCAATATGGTGACATGCAAATCAGCTAATTAAATTAAAAACACCTGCAAAGGTTTCCTGAGCCTTCAAAATGGTCTCTCAGTTTGGTTCACTGGACTACACAATCATGGGGAAGACTGCTGATCTGACAGTTTTCCAGAAGACAATCATTGACACCCTATAAACATTCATTGAAGCTGGCTGTCCACAGAGTGCTGTATCCAAGCATGTTAACAGAAAGTTGAGTGGAAGGAAAAAGTGTGGAAGAAAAAGATGCACAACCAACCGAGAGAACCACAGCCTTGAGAGGCTTGTCAAGCAAAATTGATTCAGGAATTTGGGTGAACTTCACAAGGAATGGACTGAGGCTGGGGTCAAGGCATCAAGAGCCACCACACACAGACGTGTCAAGGAATTTGGCTACAGTTGTTGTATTCCTCTTGTTAAGCCACTCCTGAACCACAGACAATCTCAGAGGTGTCTTACCTGGGCTAAGAAGAAGAAGAACTGGACTGCTGCTTAGTTGTCCAAAGTCCTCTTTTCAGATGAGAGCAAGTTTTGTATTTCATTTGGAAACCAAGGTCCTAGAGTCTGGAGGAAGGGTGGAGAAGCTCACAGCCCAAATTGCTTGAAGTCCAGTGTTAAGTTTCCACAGTATGTGATGATTTGGGGTGCAATGTCATCTGCTGGTGTTGGTCCACTGTGTTTTTTTTGAAAACCAAAGTCACTGCACCCGTTTACCAAGGAATTTGAGCACTTTATGCTTCCTTCTGCTGACCAGCTTTTTAAAGATGCTGATTTCATTTTCCAGCAGAATTTGGTACCTGCCCACACTGCCAAAAGTTGGTTAAATGACCATGGTGTTGGTGTGCTTGACTGGCCAGCAGACCTGAACCCCATAAAGAATCTATGGAGTATTATCAAGAGGAAAATTAAAAACAAGAGACCAAAAAATGCAGATGAGCTGAAGGCCACTGTCAAAGAAACCTGATCTTCCATACCACCTCAGCAGTGCCACAGACTGATCACCTCCATGTCATGCCAAATTGAGGCAGTAAGTAAAGAAAAAGGAGCCCCTACCAAATATTGAGTACATATGCAGTAAATGAACATACTTTCCAGAAGGCCAACAATTCACTAAAAATGTTCGTCTTGCACTCAGTCGACGTTGGAAAGCTCACATATAACGTAGACGGAAGTACTGACCCAGTGTTTATAAAGCAAACATGTAAAGAAAGTCAAACGTCCTTCCAAAAAAAGGTAAAACAACGATATTGGATGATTTTGAAGTTGGAGGAGAAAATTAAGTTTTTCACCCTATAGCCTACCATTGTGAACCGAATTACACAGACAAAGAAATAACTGTGCATGACCTTTAAAAAAGTACTTCAAATCTTATTTTTATTTTTAGAAAAAGACTGATCATTTCACTAGATAAGACCCTCATTCCTCGGCTGAGATCATGTAGAGCCCTTTGAAGCTGCAATGAACCTGCAGTTTGGACCTCCAACCCGTTGATCCCCAATGAAGTCCACTATATGGAGAAAAATTATGGAACGTTTTCCTCAAAAACCTTTTCCACTGAAGAAAGAAAGACATCTTAGATAACACTGAGATGAGTAAATTATTAGGATAATTTTAATTCCTAATCGTTTAAGTCAATGTAAAAAAAACAAATGTAATATGAATGGTTAAAATCCCTCAAAAAAAAACAGCCATCATTTATATTAAAGAATGAAGTTGATAGCACCAAGCTGAGACAAATGGTCAGATATTATGGTCATCTGTCTCACATTTGTCTCAGCCCCAAATGAATCCATGTGAAAAGGTCTGAGAAAATGCAAAGATTAATGAAATGTTCAAGGCTGTGAGGGAATATCTGAGACAGCAGCAGTGTTGTAATCTCAAAATTCAGACTCTCTTCCGAGAGTATACATGTTTTTTGTCAGCCTCAAGCAGTAATATCCATGTGCTACCTTCCATATCTTGAAAGCCGAAACCCTGTCAACCCCTTTCAGAATGAGCAAAATTAAAAGCCACAGCACTGCAATGAGGTAAACACTAGGGATGCACCAAATGTTAAACAGCAAAAAGACCAAATAAATTATACCGAACAATAACGTGACGCGATCAAATAGAGGTGCGCACTAATGTAGCAAACATGTCCATATCGTGGAAGCACTGACAGAGAAAGAACACTGTTTGACATTGCATGTCTTCGATGAGAAGAGGAACAGGTGGTTGTTGCTGGTTACTGTATGATGACAGAAATCGCGAAATGGCCTTAAACCATTAGTAAATAAACTACAGAACATTATTTTTTCTAATACACTTTATTTTTTCTAATAGATTTGCTCCTGTAAACAAAAAGAATTACCAACATCTTATGTGGGTTTCCCCAAAAATAAAAGTCAACATTCATAAATGTTAGTACTGTAATTTTACTGTTGTTCTGTAAAATAAAATAAAAAAGTAAGAAAAAAACAATGATAACCATAATAACAACAGCTCTATTAATACATGTATTATAACATTCACACATAGTGTTCAAATTTGGATCTGTAATATTTTTTAATGTTTTAAAAGAAGTCTCTTCTGCTCAGCAAGGCTGCATTCATTTGTACATAAAAAACCAAACAAACACATGCCTGATTCAAGAAGAGGGTCAAAGAATGGCCAAAGAATATTACTTTACTAACTTATTTATTTTAAGTGAAATTTTGCTTTGTTGGTATGCTATAATGTGTACTAGAGTGTTAAAAGTGTTCAGTGTTGAATAAATATTTTTAAATTGTTGTTTTGTAATTGATTTTTTTTCTTTGAAAATCAAGACAAAACTTTAAAAAGCACATTTTTGCTTTTTCATTTTATGCAATGGTGAAAAAAATGGGCAAAATACATCTGGGAAAAACCCATAAAAAAACGTATTCGGTAACCGGCCTTCTGCCGAGGTTTCATTTTGTTCGGCTTTGGCCAGGAATTTCATTTCGGTGCATCCCTAGTAAACACTTTGACTGTTGAATCGAATTCCTTAGCTTTTTTCATCCTTAAATACTTTCTGTCCAGAGACAAACTGCAACTGTGCTGCACTTCAGACAGGCACTATTTCTAAACCCATTACTACTAATACTACATCAGGCTGTTCAGACAACAATAAGAACACCAGGCCAAGTTTCAGCGGTGCTCTCAATGGTCCTGTTCACTGGGGAGAAAACGAAATCTGTTAGGTTCAATGTTATCAAGGTATGTTGCGTGCTCTGACAAGATGTCTGGCATTGCCTTCCATCAATTGGTAACCCTCTTATTCTCTATACAGCTATGATCAGGTAATGGATTGTATCAGGCCCTAATTTAATTTAGCCAACCTTTTCATTGGCCTGGAAAGACAGGGCTTATACTTGTATAGAGAAGCGTTCAGAGACACTCATTGCAATTTTTACAAAGATAGGGAGTAACAATAAACAAGTTCAGACCAGAGCTGATAGTTCGTGAAGCCAAAATATAACAAAATATTTGCATGAGAGAGAAAACCCGGCAATAAATAAATACTATGTTCCAAAAACATATATTTTAAAATTACAAATAGAAAAACATATAATTTTTTTAAATAAAATTTTTCTTCACAAAAATAATGATTTTTTTTATACTTTATTATGTCTTTCAATTAAAACGAAACAAAGGCACATTTAACACATAGTACAAGTGAGTTTTTCTTTTGAAGACATTTTTTTCCCCACCACCAACACGTTAACAAAATTATGTACATAAAAAAGAAAAACAAATAAATAAAAAATAAAAACAAAACATCACATCTCTTCTGATCCATAATAATTCCAAAATTAAATCAAATAATAAACAGATAAATTAAAAGAGAGGGAGGATTATAAAAGAGGTGATTATTATAATATACTTTATTTATAGTAGATGCTTTAATTTCAGGGTGGGCCATATCTTTTCAAATTGTATACTTTTACTTTTTATTTACACAAAAATAATTTATTAGTTTAATATAGTTACAGATATATCATTTGCTGCTTTTTAATTTGCATTAAAAGAAATATAGGACAACAAATAAATGCAATGAATATACAAACAATCAAAGAATTAATATAATATAATATAATATAATATAATATAATATAATATAATATAATATAATATAATAATGAATTTTAAAAATAAATGCATTCATAAATATATTTAATAAAGACATGAATAAATAAATTATGAAAATAAATACAAAAAAAATAATACTTAAATGAAAGTTAATAAAAATGAATTCAGGATTAAATTGTATTACAAATGAACTATATTGGCTTTTATCAAGTCATTTATTTATTTACTTTTCTGTTATTACATTTATCAATATATTTATTTACTTATTTTTCATTTCTGCAGGTTTATTTATTATGTACAAAATTGCAATACATACAAATATATTTTAAAATGATAAAAAAATATATATTTTTGTAAACTAAAAAAAATCTACAATACAATATTGTACTTCACAAAAAATATTTATTAGTTTATTATATTTGTAGATAAATAATTTGCTGCTTTTTAATTTGCTTTAAAAGGAATGGAAGACAATAAATGAACAACAAGAATATACAAAAATAATAAATGAATAAATGTACTATAAATGTAAACGTAATATAATATAATACAATAATATAAACTAATAAATGAAAATACTAAAACGTGAATAAATACATTTAAAATGAATAAATAAAACAAATAAATAACAATATAAAAATAAATGAAAGAATAAGTAAATAAAAGTTCAATGGAATAAATAATAAATGTGAAAATAAATACAAAAAATAACAAATAAAGAAAAGATAATAAAAAATTTATTTCAAATGAACTATCACGTCATTTATTTATTTATTTATTTATTTTCCTGTTATGATATTTATTTATCAATATATTTATTTATTTTTATATTGCAGGTTTGGTCCTCCATAGTTACTATAATAATAATAATAAATAGTAATATAAGCTGAGCCTTGCAGTGTAAACACCAACAGCTTGTACCCTTAAAATTATAACTTTGGACCTTATTTGAGCCTAAAATATGCATATTAGTACCTTGGAGTGGTAATATGTACTTTTAAGGTACTACTATAAACCTTTTAGGGGTAAATAAAGTACAAAGATGTTTCTTTGAAGGTACTGGCGCAGTGACAATCTATTGCACCCCTAAAGATCCTAAAGAAATATTTTTGCACATTTTTGAGTGTATTGTACATGTTGTCCTTTATAGGTCACCCAATGACAGCTCTGAATTCCAAACATGTTCTCATTTTCAGACCTGCTCTCCAACCCTGTATCAAAGGACAGAATATGATTTACCTTGAAAGGATCTTTGAGCATCACTCAGTCGACGAGAGGCTCCCGGGGACCTGTTACGCACAGAAGAGTTGTGTTCATTTAAGTCTTGATATAATCAGATGCTGCAGTGACATCTTCAGCTGAAGTGGCGAGGCGGGGCTCAGTTTGTCTTTGATAACCTGTCATTCAATCTTTTGAATGGCTAAATGGGCTATAATGATATGCTTTATGGAGTCCAAGCAGACATATCAAAGAATGCCTCTTTAACAAAATGATTAATCACAGCACCCCAAGCCATCTGCGTAGAATAATTATAATTATACATACTATTCCCTGATTGATGAGGCCTAGTAGCTGTCTGCGTTTACAATACTCCGTTATTAATAGCGAATCATGAAGATAGATAGAGACAGAGAGAGTGCATTAAAACGCTTCGTCTTTCTCTTCATCATCCTCTCTCCACGCTTTCGAGCAAAACAAATGGCCTAAACACAGTAATGGACAAAAGAGCAGCTACGCTCAATGAATGCACTAAATAATCTCATCGACGTGCTACGCTGAATTTTAGCGAGCTGTAATCCTCTTAGTGAATGATATCTGTGGCCTTGAGTATCTAAATTGACCCGGTGACAATAGAACAGATACAAAAGTAAAAATCCCATTCATTTTCTCCATAGGCGAATTGATTTTTAGCAATCAACTAGGAATCTTTCTGAACAGACTGAGGTTGTTAAGAGATGAAATATGCTTCGGTGGAAGCCCCAATCACAAATCAATGTTATTTCAACTTTGTAACAAGCTAAATATATAAATAACAGCACAACACATTATTTTGAAAAGAAAAATTGTCAAAAATTGTGACAAAAGAGCTCAACTATGACCATCGACTTATATGAAACATTGAAAATGAGGCTGTTGAGTTTTGCTACCCAAACATCTTACATATTCACAGATATGTGAATGTTTTGCAATATACTATGTTATGGATGCTTTAAAGTTGCTTAATGTGAGTAGTTACACTACCAGTTTAAAGAAGTCTCTTCAGCTCACCAAGCCTGCATTTATTTGATCCAAAGTACAGCAAAAAGGGTCAAATTTTGAAATATTTTTACTGTTTAAAATAACTTTTGTCATTTTCAAAATATTTTAAAATGTAATTTATTCCTGTGATTTCAATTTTTAGCATCATTACTCCAGTCACATGATCCTTCAGAAATCATTCTAATATTCTGATTTGCTGCTCAAAAGAAAAAAGAAAAAAAAAAAAAAAAAAAACTGAGCAGATTGTTTTCTGGTTTGAGAAAGAACAGCACTGATCTGAAATAGAAATCTTTTGTAACATTATAAAGGCCTTTATCATCACTTTTGACCAATTTAAAGCATCCTTGCTAAACAATTTCCATAATTATTACTACTTTTCACTTTTATTAACCCCTGAAAAAGCTTTTTATGTTAGATAAATGCTGAACTTTGGATCTTTCTATTCATCAAAGAATCCTGAAAAAATTTACTCAACTGTTTTAATTTTCATAATGATAAAAAATATTTCTTGAACAGCAAATCGGAATATTAAAATGATTTCTGAAGGATCATGTGACACTGAAGACTGGAGTAATGATGCTGAAAATTTAGATTTGATCACAGGAATAAATCATATTTTAAAATATATTCAAATTTGAAAACAGTTATTTTAAATAGTAAAAATATTTCAAAATGTTACTGTTTTTGCTGTACTTTGGATCAAAAAAAAATGCAAGCTTGGTGAGCAGAAGAGACTTTTTCTTAAAAAATAAATAAATAATAATAATAATAAAAAAAAATTAAATTTAAATTAAAAAATTTAAAATCTTATGACTGGTAGTATATATAGTCTAGTACTTAATCCCATATTTTGGATCGGTTTATGGCTTTAAACACATTCACTTCCTAAAAAAAGATTTTTTTATGATTGTTCATGAGAATCAGCTGTAACAAGGATTGTGTCTTGTTTAATGACACTACTTGAAATGCTGCTGCTGTCAATAATCAATACTGGGTGAATGAAACAAGCTAATCTCAATCAAAGGATTAAAATCAATATTTTTCTCCTATTCTAGAATACCAGATTACATATGGTTCCATGTATGTAATATATGATATGTGGAGAGTGGGATCACAAAATATTAAAATAAAATAAAACACAGAGAAAGCATAGTACATGAAGTCAGTACAAAACAATGTAATGTTTTTAAAAGATATCTCTTATGCTCACAGAGGCTGCTTTAATTCAATTAAAAACACTATTGTGGATATTATTACAATTTAAAAGAACTGTTTTCTATTTGAATATATTTTAAAATCCAGTGTATTCCTGTGATGCAAAGCTGAAAAGTGTTCAGTGTCACATGATCCTTCAGAAATCATTCTAATATACTGATTTGCGGCTCAAGAAACATTTCTTATTATCAATGTTAAAAAAATATTGCTTCATTTTTTTTTATATAAAAATTATGTTTTTAATAATATTTAATATTAATGTCAAAAACTAGATTTTTAAATTAGATTTTTATAAGATTTTTATAAGATTCTTATAAGACGCATCATTGCTGAATAAAATATGATCGTCTTTTTTTAAATCTTTTTTTTGCGACAGAATGTGACCTGGACATGTTTTCCTGCATATATTCTGCATCAGCATTAATATTCTGTGTCTACACCTCACTATAATTTTACACCAGACTGGGTTCCAGACATCAAAGATGTTGGAAGGGTGGCCACAATTACATCTAGGTTTGATGTTTCTTAAAGGGATGACCTGCGTCCACCCTCTGGATGTCAAACCCCTTCACTCCAGCGCAGGGTGGTAATCAGACACAAGAGGAATACAAACACCAAATCGCTCAGGTAAACACTGACTCCAAGAGACATGAAAGGCATGGAAAACAAATTAAACGGAGACAAACCAAAAGTCCCAACAGGTAGTGCACGCATGTTAACTTCCCATTACGTCTGATGGACACAAACAACTGGCATCCACAAATAGAGCAATCTATGGACTGGCCAGAACCCAGCAGAGCTCATTAGATATTTAAAGCGCGTTTCCTCTTTGCGTTCAGCTCTTGAAGAAATTGCTGCCTGGGTTGCCATAATCTAGTTTAGTGTTGTTCTGCCTGTTTCTTAACTGCCTCGTCAAAACGAAGAGGTTGAGGTTAAATCCAAGAAATATAAACCTCTACACCACCCACAAAGTGGCAGACCACTGCCATATAATGAGGTGTGTTTAAAGGAATCACTAACCCAAAAAGAAAATTTGCTGAAAATGTACTCACCCTCAGGCCACTCAAGATGTAGAGGAGTTTGTTGCTTCATCAAAACAATACATCACTTGCTCACCAATGGAACCTCTGCACTGAATGGGTGCCGTCAGAATGAGAGTCCAAACAGCTGATTAAAAAAAAGAATAAATCACAATAATCCATAATAGGGCTGCCCCCTAATATTCGACTAAGCATTAGTTGACCAGAAAAGGCTTGGCCAACAAAAATTTTATTAGTCGTTTAGTCGCAGAAATAAATAAATAAATAAATCTCACGGAGAGATCGTTAATGGCTATATAGTCTGTGTGGTAATAGTAATACAGTATACATTGGGCAGTACATCCAACATTCGCCTATCATTCATCAACCTCAAATATTGCTTATTATCTGAAAAGTAAGTAGTAGCAACTTTACATGTAATGTTGAACAATGTAATGTTAAGTGCGTATCTGTTTTTGCGTTTAGCAGTTAGTATCCACTCACCGCTGAAAACGCCGGACTTTTTGTTCAGTCCTGAGTTCTGCAAGCTATTTAATTCTCTCATTATAACAAAGCCTTTAGACGCACCTGTAGAATGCACGTTCAGTACCGCGGAGAGTTTCACGCAACCGTTAAAACGAAACCGAAAGCAAAACGCGCGCACGCATTCAAAAGCAATTTTAATATCCTGCATTCAGAGAGCGACTCTGCGCGCAAATTAGGCTATATATACATATATATTAAAAAAGTTTGAAAACCACTGACCTAGAGAAATGTGCGCTGTCTGTGTGGAAGCTGAACAGACATGCGCTTACTGCAGGACAGATGGATGCGCCGGAGCGGTAATTTGCTCTTAGAATAGCTTACTCCGCCATTTTTGGCATACAGGTAAAAGTAAAACATCTTTCGAATCTGTAAAGATGTGTATTCGTGTACACTCACAATAAAAACGAAACATTGTGCTTTTGTAAAATAATGAAAGCAAACAGGATGTGCTTTCTTTCGTCTCTTTTCTGTGAACTTATTAGGATATGTAGGCAATTAAAGGCTCATTATAATGATTTAAATGTTTTATTAATAAACGTACGATTAGTCGACTAATGCTTAAAATGAACGACTACTAGTCGACCAAAAAAAATACTTAGTCGAGGGCAGCCCTAATCCATAAATATTACATCTGGGATGGCCTGATTTTAGGGCTGTCAAACGATTAATCGCGATTAATTGCATTCAAAATAAAAGTTTATGTTTACATACTATATGTGTGTTTACATAGTATATTTATTATGTACATATAAATACACATACATACATGTATGTATTAAAACTAAATATTTATATGTATATATATTTATACCTGTATACAATGTAGATTATAAATAAATATAAATATTTTAGATATAAATCTAAAAAAAAATGCATGTGTGTGTATTTATATATACATAATAAATATACACAGTACACAAACATATAGTATGTAAACATAAACTTTTATTTTGGATGCGATTAATCACGATTAATCGTTTAACAGCACTACCTGATTTTCAGCAAACTTTTATTTTTGGGTGCCTTATTCCTTTAATTCTATATTTGAGATGCGGTGTCTGTATAAAGTGCTATATTTCACATGCAAGACAGCTTTGTGGCCATGACACCACAGGCTCCCGTAATCAGCAGTGAGGGTCAAGGAAACCCAGAGACGTGAGTCCCCTCAGGACATGCGATTGAAGCACGGAAAAGGTCACGTCTACACGTTTGCCAACTTCATCGATTGAATCGCTGTCAAACGGACAGCCTTTTCCCTTTCTGCATGTTTCATTTCAAATGTTGAAGGAGTCCTGATGACCCGCATTGGTAAAGTGTTAACCCTCATGTTATCTGGTATCTGGGAGACCCCGAGGACCTTTATAAACATCAAAACACATACTTAACATTGATGCTTTAAGTTGACACTTATTGGCTTTTGCTAATCTAATGAGAGCTGATTCTACACCAAATTTCAACTTGCTTTAAACGTCATCCAAGCAAATAGTACATTATTAGTACAAGCTTCAATTTGCAATTTTTTGTTAGATGGCAGGTGGAATTAGTCTGTCTCACTATAGAAAGCACTGTAATGGATTAAAAATGGTCACCCATGAATTTAGTTGGGACCCAACACCCAAGGATTACTAATTATTGTCCCTAGGAATAATTTAGATCAAACAATTAAATATTTGTATATTTAACCACTAAAGTAGCTGAAGTGTTTCCTGCTTCTCTTATTTGCTCTTTTTACATTGACTATAACTCGACTAATACAATCAGATACAACAATAATTTCTCAAAAATGTATTAACATATACTGTTAAATTTAACATTCACTTCAATGTTATGAGAGGACTGGATGTTTTCCAATGATTTCGTATTGAACTGTCACCAACTGAATTGCAGATGTCCAACGAGTGAATTAAGTTACAAACTTGATCATAATGTTTCCATCTAACATGCGTTTTGAGGTATCATTTTATGGAGAGTTTTCAATCATTTTATGACCGCTCATCATTTTAATGGAGTTTTCACTAGTTAGCAGTAAACCGGTTAACTGTTACCTCACCTGAATATGCTCGTAGATTGTCTGAATATGTCTTCCATTTCCTTAGCGTGGAGAGCAGTTATTTTTGGAATGGAAAATGTATATTTTGTTTGTAAACATCATACTTTTTTCTCTTATTTCAGATAATGTCACAAAATTAGCGAGCTAAGCCACTACTCGTACTGACAGTGTTGTGTAAACATGGCTGACGACGCGAAAGGCGGAAGGACAAACAAACCGATTCAATTGAGCGAGTCATTTACGCAGGAACCGCTTCGATTGATTTAAACTCGTGACTTCGATCAATCAGTTTATTCGACTCACGACCAAAAACAGAGCCATTCATTTTCGAATTTCCTCATCGCTCGTAATGGTTTAAAAAAACACGTATAGTAATGGCAGAGTCATTTAGAAACGGCTCTGAGTAATGGTTACAACGGAGCTCCAACCGGATCACGAATCGCGAATCGTTTGACTGAGATCGGTACTTCGCGTATCGCGAATCATTTGATTGAGATCGGAAGTTTGGAGCGGTTTCGTGAATCTTTTTATTCAAATCGGAAGTTCGGATCGGCAAATCATTGCACGAATTAAATGAGTCGCGATCTGCACTCCGAAGTCACGATCTGAAATGATGATTCGCAAATTATTATTCAGATTGGATGTTCGGAGCGGTTTCGTGAATCTTTTGATTCAATCGGAGCGGGTTTGCGAATCATTGCAAGAATTAAATGATTCAGGGTCCGCGCTCCGAAGTCTCGGAGTCAAATGATTCACAAAATGATGGTTTGCTAATCATTATTAAGTTTGGATGTTTGGAGCGGTTTCGTGAATCTTTTGATTAAAATCGGAATTTTGGAGCGGGTATGCGAATCATTGCACGAATTAAATGATTCGCGGTCCGTGCTCCGAAGTCTCGGAGTCAAATGATTCACAAAATGATGGTTCGCGAATTATTATTCAGATCGGACGTTTGGAGCGGTTTCGTGAATCTTTTGATTCAAATCGGAAGTTCGGAGCGGGTTTGTGAATAATTTCACGAATTAAATAATTCACGATCCGCGCTCCGAAGTCACGGAGTTAATAATGATTCGCGAAATGATGGTTTGAGAATCATTATTCAGATCGGATGTTCAGAGTAGTTTCGTGAATCTTTTGATTCAGATCGGAAGTTCGGAGCGGTTTTGGAATCTTTTGATTCAGATCGGAATTAATACATGCATACATTTATATATATATATACACACACACACACACACACACACACACCATAATAAATATAAGTATATACTGATCATCTCCCAATAATACGTTATATGATGATATTTAAATACTTTTATGATCAAAACTCAGTAGCTTTTATTGTGGAGGCAAAACATACGCTACTGCAATGCAATGATGATTGAGAGATGAACAAATAAACTATTTTTCTTAAAAAATAAAAATAAATAAATAAATAAATGGTTCTTTGGATAATCACGTAACCGTTCTTCATTAAAAATGACTAAATATCAGGCTAATTCTAAAATTACTCATTGGGTTCTCTGGGGCCATAAACAAAGACGTTTAATCTGAACAAATGATTTTATTTAAATGATATTATTTTACACAATGTAGGCCTATAACACTTCATTTTTGTCAAACACAACATTTTGTGTTTTTCTTCATCACCGTTCTGTTCTGTAAGCATTACACAAATTGTGCTCAAAATGGATCAGCAAAGCAAACGCATGATGAGAAACAAGTCCAAAGAAAGATTCAGTTCAACACAAACCCAGCGTCTGACATTGTGCTGCCATCTTGCGGCAGTAAAAAGAACTGCGATCTTTAAAACGGCTTCATTGGCTTTGAGGCACTTATGTTGATTTTAATAAAACAAATGTACCTGGACAGGATTATTCGACAATTATATATATATATATATATATATATATATATATATATATATATCAGTCAGACATGTTACCATAATAAATATTATTAGGCTTCATTTGGCCTTTAGCCATTATATACTTGTATCCCATTTTTACATTTTAATTACACAGATGCAAACATTTGTCCAGGCCATGTTTAACATTTGGCTGCTGTAGAATGATTCAGAAATTAAACAAATTAAACACACCATGAAATTAAAACCCATTATTGATAAAGTCTCAAAATATGTCAAATAAACCCATTTCTTTTCCTAATGAACAGCAATCAAGAGAATGCAAACAATGACACATTCAAGAATATTTTACATCCATACAAGTGCCTTTACAGACAGAATACAGGAAACACATATTCAGCATATTGAGAAATGTGTTGGCTCAGCATTTTTTTCTGCTTTCAAAGGATGTTTCATTCGAAAATGTCACAAACTGTTCATTGCACATCCTTATTTATAGAATAAAAGTTAAAGGTTACAAGATAAAATATCTTCAAATAGTCCCCCCCCCCCCTCAGAAAGTTTGGAGTGACTTTTTTAATAAATGCACCATTTAAAATTCTGTCTAGTATATTTTGTCAAGTATTTAATTTTCAAGTGTCAAAAATAACCTTTAAACATTTTGTATTGAGCCCACACAGCACTTCTGACCCAATCAATGGGCAAAAAACACACTTAAGTGAATGGCCTCACTAAGAGTTCATAATCCACATCAAATTCCTCCATCACACTGAATAGTTTTCACTTAAACCAGTCTGTTTATTCAACCACAACACTCAGTAAAGTGAGTTTTATTTGTTGTCCAGTGGATTCTGGGATTTTGTGTTTATTATGAAAGTGGCTTCAGCTTGTTGGGCTCTGAAGTAACGGGGTCTTTTCACTGGCTGAGCTGGACGGGTCCACATCTGTGCAGGGCTGATCGACCATCCTACTTTTTACCTGCCGGTGAAAAGATGACTAAGTTAGCACAAGAACAAAACAAACAAAAGTCCCCACCAAAACTGAAATGTCTCCAGTGAACTACCTACAAATGTTTAAATAGAAACATAAAAACTTCACCTTTGTGTGACATTTTATTTTTGGTTTTAAAAAAGCATTAAAAGTAAAACTCCTAACTGATATTTTTAAATCAAACTGAGACTCAAAAAGTCATTTGGAACAGCAAAAGCAGAAAATAATGACCAACATACAATAAAGTATAAACAACAACAACAACAACAACAACAACAACAACAGCAAAAAATAGAATAACTGACATTAAGAAGTGCATGAACAAAAATACAGAAATGTATTTTTGGTCAAATAAATACATAAATAAATAAAGAAAAGAAAAGAAAAAGGTCAATTATTCAGGAACTGGCAAGGACTGGTTAACATCTCGAACCACTTTCATTAAGTTTTGCTTTAAAATAAACAAAAACAAAACAGAACAAAATAAAATAAAATAAAATAAATAAAATATAAAATAAATGTATATAAAACAAAATAAATCCACAAACACTTATGTAATTTTTCAGTAACTTTACACTCACACAGAAAAATAAAATAAAATGTAGATACAAAATGTGTAGGGAAAGACATTTGATGTATTTCCAGGTAACCTAAAAATGTGCTTAATGTTTCTTGTAAACTTCTGAACTAACTACTTATTTTCAGAAAATAAATGAAAACATTTTTTGTTTTAAATAAACAAACAAATAAAAAACAAAAGCAAAAAGGTTAACCATTCAGGAACTGTCAAGGACCAGAGCCATTTTTACAGAGATTTGCTTATATATATACACAGGTCCTTCTCAAAAAATTAGCATATTGTGATAAAGTTCATTATTTTCTGTAATGTACTGATAAACATTAGACTTTCATATATTTTAGATTCATTACACACAACTCGAAGTAGTTCAAGCCTTTTATTGTTTTAATATTGATGATTTTGGCATACAGCTCATGAAAACCCAAAATTCCTATCTCAAAAAATTAGCATATCATGAAAAGGTTCTCTAAACGAGCTATTAACCTAATCATCTGAATCAACTAATTAACTCTAAACACCTGCAAAAGATTCCTGAGGCTTTTAAAAACTCCCAGCCTGGTTCATTACTCAAAACCGCAATCATGAGTAAGACTGCCGACCTGACTGCTGTCCAGAAGGCCATCATTGACACCCTCAAGCAAGAGGTCTGTGGGAAGGAAAAAGTGTGGCAGAAAACGCTGCACAACGAGAAGAGGTGACCGGACCCTGAGGAAGATTGTGGAGAAGGACCGATTCCAGATCTTGGGGGACCTGCGGAAGCAGTGGACTGAGTCTGGAGTAGAAACATCCAGAGCCACCGTGTACAGGCGTGTGCAGGAAATGGGCTACAGGTGCCGCATTCCCCAGGTCAAGCCACTTTTGAACCAGAAACAGCAGCAGAAGCGCCTGACCTGGGCTACAGAGAAGCAGCACTGGACTGTTGCTCAGTGGTCCAAAGTACTTTTTTCGGATGAAAGCAAATTTTGCATGTCATTCGGAAATCAAGGTGCCAGAGTCTGGAGGAAGACTGGGGAGAGGGAAATGCCAAAATGCCTGAAGTCCAGTGTCAAGTACCCACAGTCAGTGATGGTCTGGGGTGCCATGTCAGCTGCTGGTGTTGGTCCACTGTGTTTTATCAAGGGCAGGGTCAATGCAGCTAGCTATCAGGAGATTTTGGAGCACTTCATGCTTCCATCTGCTGAAAAGCTTTATGGAGATGAAGATTTCATTTTTCAGCACGACCTGGCACCTGCTCACAGTGCCAAAACCACTGGTAAATGGTTTACTGACCATGGTATTACTGTGCTCAATTGGCCTGCCAACTCTCCTGACCTGAACCCCATAGAGAATCTGTGGGATATTGTGAAGAGAAAGTTGAGAGACGCAAGACCCAACACTCTGGATGAGCTTAAGGCCGCTATCGAAGCATCCTGGGCCTCCATAACACCTCAGCAGTGCCACAGGCTGATTGCCTCCATGCCACGCCGCATTGAAGCAGTCATTTCTGCAAAAGGATTCCCGACCAAGTATTGAGTGCATAACTGAACATAATTATTTGAAGGTTGACTTTTTTTGTATTAAAAACACTTTTCTTTTATTGGTCGGATGAAATATGCTAATTTTTTGAGATAGGAATTTTGGGTTTTCATGAGCTGTATGCCAAAATCATCAATATTAAAACAATAAAAGGCTTGAACTACTTCGAGTTGTGTGTAATGAATCTAAAATATATGAAAGTCTAATGTTTATCAGTACATTACAGAAAACAATGAACTTTATCACAATATGCTAATTTTTTGAGAAGGACCTGTATATACACACACACACACACACACACACACACACACACACACACACACACGCACAGGTGCTGGTCATATAATTAGAATATCATCAAAAATTTGATTTATTTCACCAATTCCATTCAAAAAGTGAAACTTGTATATTATATTCATTCATTACACACACTGATATATTTCAAATGTTTATTTCTTTTAATTTTGATGATTATAACTGACAACTAATGAAAATCCCAAATTCAGTTTCTCAGAAAATTAGAATTTTACTTAAGACCAATACAAAGAAAGGATTTTTAGAAATCTTGGCCAACTGAAAAGTATGAACATGAAAAGTATGTGCATGTACAGCACTCAATACTTAGTTGGGGCTCCTTTTGCCTGAAATACTGCAGCAATGCGGCGTGGCATGGAGTCGATCAGTCTGTGGCACAGCTCAGGTGTTATGAGAGCCCAGGTTGCTCTGATAGTGGCCTTCATCTCTTCTGCATTGTTGGGTCTGGCATATCGCATCTTCCTCTTCACAATACCCCATAGATTTTCTATGGGGTTAAGGTCAGGCGAGTTTGCTGGCCAATTAAGAACAGGGATACCATGGTCCTTAAACCACGTACTGGTAGCTTTGGCACTGTGTGCAGGTGCCAAGTCCTGTTGGAAAATGAAATCTGCATCTCCATAAAGTTGGTCAGCAGCAGGAAGCATGAAGTGCTCTAAAACTTCCTGATATACAGCTGCGTTGACTTTGGACCTCAGAAAACACAGTGGACCAACACCAGCAGATGACATGGCACCCCAAACCATCACTGACTGTGGAAACTTTACACTGGACCTCAAGCAACGTGGATTCTGTGCCTCTCCTCTCTTCCTCCAGACTCTGGGACCCTGATTTCCAAAGGAAATGCAAAATTTACTTTAATCAGAGAACATAACTTTGGACCACTCAGCAGCAGTCCAGTCCTTTTTGTCTTTAGCCCAGGCGAGACGCTTCTGACGCTGTCTGTTGTTCAAGAGTGTCTTGACACAAGGAATGCGACAGCTGAGACCCATGTCTTGCATACGTCTGTGCGTAGTGGTTCTTGAAGCACTGGCTTCAGCTGCAGTCCACTCTTTGTGAATCTCCCCCACATTTTTGAATGGGTTTTGTTTCACAATCTCTCCAGGGTGTGGTTATCCCTATTGCTTGTACACACTTTTCTACCACATCTTTTATTAATGTGCTTGGACACAGAGCTCTGTGAACAGCCAGACTCTTTTGCAATGACCTTTTGTGTCTTGCCCTCCTTGTGCAAGGTGTCAACGGTCGTCTTTTGGACAACTGTCAAGTCAGCAGTCTTCCCCATGATTGTGTAGCCTACAGAACTAGACTAAGAGACCATTAAAGGCCTTTGCAGGTGTTTTGAGTTAATTAGCTGATTAGAGTGTGGCACCAGGTGTCTTCAATATTGAACCTTTTCACAATATGAATTTGGGGTTTTCATTAGTTGTCAGTTATAATCATCAAAATTAAAAGAAATAAACATTTGAAATATATCAGTCTGTGTGTAATGAATGAATATACTATACAAGTTTCACTTTTTGAATGGAATTAGTGAAATAAATCAACTTTTTGATGATATTCTAATTATATGACCAGCACCTGTATATGTATATATACATTTTCTTATACATTTTTTCCACTCTAACTTTATTTTACACCCACACAGAAAATGTTGTGCATAATGTGTAGGGAAAGACAACTATGTATTCCCAGGTAACCTAAAAATGTGCTTAATTCTTATCTCCATTCAGGAACTGCCAAGGCCTGGTTAACATCTAGAGCCACATTCAAATTGCTTTAAAATAAAACAAAATACTACAAAGAAATGAAACACAACCAAAATAAAAAAAAAACAAAATATAATTAAAAAAAAAAAAAAAAAAAAAAAAAAAAAAAAAAAAAAACAGTCCTGCTCCAGGTGTAGAGAAAGACATGCGACGTATTCCCAGGTAACCTAAAAAATGTGCTTAATTTTTCTTGTAAAACTTCTGAATTAACAGCTCATTTACTTAACTACTTTTATGTGTGTATGCATTAAGTTGGAGTATGAGAGATGTTTTTTACCCAATAGAGAAAAAGAAAAATGAGCCCGAACACTGCCTGAAAAAGTTCTGACGTGTTATGATGGACAGATAAAGCAGATGAAATGATATTACAGTGACTAAAAGGGTGAAATGAAGGCATGCGTTTTCTTCAGTGTGCTCGTGTGACTCCAAAAACGCCCCACCTGCAGAAAAAAGTGTGAGAGAGGGCATGTCTGAGCCGAAAACCCACCTGTGTCGTTCATGCTACATTTTTCAGCCTGCGTCTCATTGGTCGGGTCGTGTTTTGTATCTTTTACGCTTTCCTAAAAGAATAACCAGACCTCATTGAACATCAGGAGGGCAGTGACACTAATTTGGAGCCAGCGGTCTTTGGGATGATTATTGGACACAGTGACAAGGGAATTTGAGCGGCCCATAGTTCTCGTGTGCGGCAACGCATGCATGATGTGCGTAAGTGATTGAAATGGGGCGGAACATGCAAGAGGAACATGATCGTGCAGTGGTTAAATCACATAATTAAACTCATCTCGCTCTGGCTGGTAATTTTTTCAAATCAGTAACATTACATTTAAGTATGATCAGGCTTTGCTTATTTAAAAGGAACAGCTTACCCGAAAATTAAAGTTTGCTAAAAATTTATTCACTTTCAGGCCATCCAAGATGTAGATGTTGTTTCTCTATCAGAACAGATTTGGAGAAATTTAGCTTATGTCACATGCTCAACAATGGCTCCTCTGCAGTGAATGGGTGCCGTCAGAATGAAAGGCTAAACATATGATCAAAACATCACAATAATCTGTAAGTTAATTCACACCACTCCAGTCCATCAATTAACATCCTGTGAAGCCAAAAGCTGCATGTTTGTGAAACAAATCTATCATTAATATGTTTTTTTTTAACTTCAAACCATTGCTTCCGGCTTAATTACTAGTCCTCTATCCATAATGTAGCTTTTTTTTCCAGTGAAAAGCACCGTTTACAAGAAAAATCAGTCTAAATCAGTTTTAAACAAATATGTCAGTGGATTTTGATGTGAGAGGACAACAGAGATTATGGATTATGGACTTGATATTTGCCTGAAAGCGGTGGTTTGAAGTTAAAAAACATTTTAATTATGGATTTGTTTTATACAAACATGCAGCTTTTTGCTTTACAAGACATTAACCGATGGACTGGAGTGAATTACTTGTGGATTATTGTGATGTTTTTAACAGCTGTTAGGACTCTCATTCTGACGGCACCCATTCGCTGCAAAGGATGCATTGGTTAACAAGTGAATGCTTAATTTCTCCAAATCAGTTCTGATGAAGAAACAAACTCATCTACATCTTGAATGGTCTGAGGGTAAAATTTAACAAATTTTCATTTTTGGTAGAATTTTTACTTTAAATGACACTGTAAATGATCAAAAGGTGTTTCAAAGGCTACAGATTTGAAAAATGACATGCATATACTGTACTCGTTTTTGATTGTGATTCTCACTGTAATCTTTTTGTTTTTGAATATGCATATATAAATAGTTGGTGCTGACCCCTTGTGTAAGAGAAACAGATGTCTTTTTCCTGGCTTTCTGCAAAACAAATCATGCAAATGTTGCACTTTACATCGTTTAAACCCATGCAGAGTGTTAAAGTGGGGTGACAAAGGAATATTAAAAGTGCTTGGGTTCTTAAGGTAAACATTACCTTCACAGACACAAATAAACACCAGACCACATTTGCTCAACATCACATAAACCCACTTCCTCTCAATCTCTCTCTCGCAAATGCACTCACACAAACATGGTTTATCTCCCTTTCGGAATCTGCAAAATGTTAATTTGACCAAAACAAGAGGGATCATCCAAAATGCATGTTATTGTTTATTTAATACTAATGATGTTTACATATAGTCCACAAGAGAAAATAACAGTTGAATTTCTAAAAATGACCCTGTTCAAAAGTTTACATACACTTGATTCTTAATACAGTTTTCTTAACTGAATGATCCACAGTTTTGTTTTTGTTTAGTGATAGTTGTTCATGAGTCCCTTGTTTGTCCTGAACAGTTAAACTGCCCACTGTTTTTCAGAAAAATCCTTCAGGTTCCACAAATTCTTTGGTTTTCCAGCATTTTTGTGTATTTGAACCCTTCCAACAATGACTGTATGATTTTGCGATCCACCTTTTCATACTGAGGACAACTGAGGGACTCATATGCAACTATTACAGAAGAAAACATTTTGAGTTTGAAGATAAATTGAACTTCTTTTGCCTTCTGGGAAACATGTAACTACCTTCTGTAGCCTCTAAAGGGCAGTAATAAAGGAAAAAAATATGATATGAATATGATATTTAGGCAAAATATGAAAAATGTACACATCTCCATTCTAGTCAAAAGTCTGATGAACCTGAACTAGTGTAAAAAGAGAAACTAACTCTCACCAATCAGGAAAAGTCCATTAGAGGTCACTGATTTTGGAATCATATTACTTTATTGCTTTTATCTTGAATAGCAGTATTAGGTATTGAACTCTATTGTACTATAAATGTTTTCATTGTACTATAAGTTTAAATGAACCATAAAACTTTGAAAATAAAACTGCATTAGTTAAGCAGATTACGGAGTAATGATTTATTTTTTATTTATTCATTTTTATATGTTTTAAACTCCTAAATAATATAGCGACTATGGAAACTTTAATTTTAATATATAATACAGTTTGGTATAATGTAATGTTTATGTTCGGCCCACGGTCCTCAATCAAGTTTGATTTTTGGCCCTTCATAGGTAAAAGTTTAGGTACCTCTGGGGTAAAATAACACAGTATTAAGAATCAAGGGGACGTAAACTTCTTTTGTGGACTATATGTAAACATCTTTTATGTGAAATATCTTACTCAGGTCAGTACTAAATAAACAATAACACGTGTTTTGTATGACCCCTTTTATTTTGGTCAAATAATTAGCATTTTGAAAGGGGGATGTAAGCTTTTGACCTCAACTTTACACACTCTGAAGCTAACAATCTTATTAGTAAAACACTCAAACATGCAAAATAAGTGCAGTGAGTCACGTACCTTGTCAGTGACGTATAATATCATGGCTCCCAAAATGCCTGCGAGTCCGAGAGCAATGAAGATATACTGCATGTACTCCATGACCATGGGCAGCACCACCAGATTGGTGCGGAACGTGTTGAGGACGGGACCGTCAATGTAGCCGCTCTGGGAAAGATGAAGAAAATGGAGAGATTTTAATATTGTCTCTCTTTCGAAACTGAATTCAAGTCATCATGTTTAAAAAAAAAAAGATTTATACAATACAGAGTCACAGTAATAAACAGGAACACAACTGTATTAAAGGGATAGTTCATCCAAAAATTAAAATTGTCATTAACTAAATCACCTTCATGTATTTCTGAATCAAATTTGTTTCATAACGAATTCTGCAACATTCAGACTTAATCAGCACTGAACTTAACTGACTGAATAAGGACACTTTTTTCATTTTAGTGATGCTTCACAGTTGAAATTGTATTTTTTTCATAACTGAAGAACTTTGAAACATTAAAGAGATCGTTCACCCAAAAATTAAAATTCTGTTATTAATTACACACCCTCATGTTGTTCCAAACCCATAAGACCTTCGTTCATCTTCAGAACACAAATTACGATATTTTTGATGAAATCCCAGAGCTTTCTGGCCCTGCATAGACAGCAATGCAACTGACACATTCAAGGCTAAGAAAGGTAGTTAAGACATTGTTAAAATAGTCCATGTTAAATCAGTGGTTCAACCTTAAAGGTACTATCTGTAGGATTGACACCGAGTGGTTGAACTAGGTATTGCAGTCCAAATTCAAAATATTGGAGATGTTTTTTTTTTTCACCCGGCCCCTCCTACTCAAACTTGACGCACACGCAGGTTGCCAGATTAAAGACACTAACTGGAACGAGCGCACCCCACGATGGAAAACATTGAGCTTTACGCTGTAAGTTGATCAGATAATGTGTATGTTTGCAATGTTTGTATTGTTTGCAAATTATAAAGCACCTCATGAGCATTTATAAATCTGAATCTGCGTCTCATTTAGGAGGCTGCTGCATCATAAATGTGTGTTGTCCTCCCACAGAAAAAAGTATATGTCAGTTTCTTCTGTAGTCTGGTGCCTTTTAATTAACGGAATAGGCAGCGTTGCTTGTATTTATATTTGCTCTGCCAAATTTTGCCACAACAATAAAAAAAAAATAACATTAAAAAGCCGTCAAATAATGCTTAAGATTTATACACGGGGTTGAGGTGCGTGGACCCTCGTAGCTAAAAAAAAAAAAAAAAGAATATAACAGTGTCTACCTAGCAATATACGTTAGCATTATTTCACCACATCAACTAATTAAATAACATTTCGTACTAGTATTTCTTAGTTTTCGTATTTTTCGGTCACGGTTGTGATATGATATGATAAACAGCCATTACCCATCTGCATCTCACATCGGCCACACCGTCTCGAATAAGCGCTGTCTTACCAACCAGGAATCATGAAACAGTGTAAACGCAAGTAGAATGTTGAATTAAATAAAAATATTCCCACAAAGTTAGTAGTCAGGATACATCAGTTAACCAACATTAAGAAGAAGATGGGCCAACTCAGCATTAGTTTTTATACCTTTGTCCATTTTAATCTGTTTCCATCTCTGAAACGTGTCGCCAATATTTATTCTGTTTTTATTATACTGCTGTTGGTCGTAAAGTGTTTTTGATAGACGTCGAGGCTTTTTAGAACATACAGAAAGTTGTATTTCCCACTCAGACCCCTTTCGTTTGCCAGCTTCCATGACTGAAATGAAACGCGCTGTGTTTTCCACCAACTGGCATCCCGGGTTCCGAAACACGATTGGGTAAACTGGCAGTGGGTGGGTTTCACAAATCAAAACACTGTTCTGCATTCCGGGCCGGAATGCTCATTTTCAAAGGAGAATAACTGACTGTAGCGTTGTTTTTCAGATGAACAAGTATGCTAACTTAGCATGTTTCTTGAATATCTACAAACATATTGTGGTATTTTTATGCTTTAGTAGAGTCAAAATCCTACAGATAGCACCTTTAATTTTAAAACGCTATGAGAATACAAAGATAACGACTTAATTTCTTCTCTTCTGTATCAGTTTATACGTGTGGTACTCTCATGAACATGCAGCAGAGACTGGCACGAAAGAGAAGAAACTGTTGAATAAAGTCGTTATTTTTATTTTCTTTGAGCACAAAAAGTATTTTCGTAGTTTCGAACCATTAATGTCACATGGACTATTTTAACGACGTCCTTACTACTGTACTTTTCTGGGCCTTGAATGTGTCAGCTGTGTTGTGGTCTATACAGGGTCAGAAAGCTCTGGGATTTCATTAAAAATATATGAATTTGTGTGCTGAAGATGAACAAAGGTCTTATGGGTTTGGAACAACATGAGGGTGTGTAATTAATAGCAGAATTTTCATTTTTGGGTGAACTATCCATACTACTATATGAAACAAATACAATTTCAGCTGTAAAGCATCTCTAAAATAAAAAAAAAAGTGCCATTATTTAGTCAGTTAAGTTCAGTGCTGATTAAGTGTGAATGTTGCAGAAATCACTATGAAACAAATTTGATTGAGCTATTAAGCCATTCTACACAAGACAACAGTCATTATCCAGCTTTCATTTTATTTTTGTAGTTCACTCTTACCTCTTCAAACCAGATCATGGGCATAACCACTTCAGCTATCTTTCCTGTTTCTCTGAAAGGAGCAAACCACAGCACACAGAAACGAGTCAATGTAAAGAACAGTGCTATCATCAAAAACAAACATGTTTCACAACTGAAAAAGCTGGACTTCTGTGTGACTGTTGACCTACTGTATCTGTGCTATACTTACGAGATGCCCAGTACACTCTTTATAAGCAGGTTGAGCTGCAACCGAATGGACACATTCATCGGTACTCCGGTCTCCTGCAATACAAAGTAATAAGTATAGTAAAACATCTATTTGAATACATCTTAAAATGCATCATTACTCCAGTCTTTAGTGTCACATGATCCTTCATAAATCATTCTAATATGCTCATTTGCTGCTCAAGAAATGTTGAAAACAACAACAACAACAAACAACAAAAAGAGACTAGTATGACTATCAGAACTCATAAATATTATAGTTGCTGAGAAACCAATCAAATGTGCAGACATAATCTCTGTTTTATGATGAGTCCAGAAGGTTCAATGACCAACAAGGTTTCTATGAGTGAAACACATGCCTTTCGGCACTATGAAAATGTAACATTTAGTGAACTACAAAGATGACTTATCATAGAAATCGGACTTTTTCAGTGTTTAAGTGCTATAATCGGGTCCCTGGTGCATCTACCAAACTAGTAAGTGTAAAAAAGGACAACCCAGTAACTTTGTTTTGGTGAGCCTTTTTCTGCAAGCATGTGAAAAAGTGAGCTGCTGTTACGTTGAAAGGGGATCTTATTATAATATTATCAAACCTTAATCTGCACGTTTTCACGCACGGCGCCATCATTTTGTTTAGCAAGCGACAACAGTGTACCAGTTCTAAAGCCATGGCAAAAATTTGAGCAAAGCATGCTAAGTGTTCTGGCGTTGGCTGCACAGATGAGCACAGAACACTATTAAGAGTCCCAGCCTCAGAGGAGACAAGAGAGCATGGATTTGTTGATTTATTTACTGTATATTACACTGCTGCCACACAGATCTTAAATAAACATGAGATTTCTTTCCCAGCTGTTTACCTTCACAGACACAACCAACTGTTTGTGTGTGTTTTTAACATAACCTGTGTGTATTTGACAGTTTAAGCGCAATAAGACATGAAAGACTTAATTTAGTGCTCGCATGGCGTGTGACAGCCGCTTTCTGTGTGCGCGTTTTGGATGTGCGCGTTTAGAAAACCCCATTGCATTTAAAGAAACATGCACGAAAACAGTGCGTTTCTGCTTCCACTCAAAATAGGCATTTTCAAAATAATATAATAAGTGATCGGTGGGGTATTTTGAGCTGAAACTTCACAGACACCTTATGGGGATGCCTGAGACTTATATTACGTCTTATAAAAAGGGGCATAATAGGTCTTCTTTAAGATTTGGTGGGAACACACATACTAATACAATTTGTGAACCTGAACCACAAAACCAGTCTTAAGTAGCACAGGTATATTTGTAGCAATAGCCAAAAATGCATTGCATGGGTCAAATTTATCGACTTTTCTTTTATGCCAAAAATCATTAGGATATTAAGATGTTCCATGGAGATATTTTGTACATGTCCTACCATAAATATATAAAAACTTCATTTTTGATTAGTAATATGCATCGCTAAGAACTTCATTTGGACAACTTTAAAGCGATTATCTCAATATTTAGTTTTTTTTTTTTTTGCTCTTAGATTCCAGATTTTCAAATAGTTGCATCTTGACCAAATATTGTCCAAATTTCCAAATAATGGCAGCTGACATGAAATAAAGTTGGTATGTCCTGAGGTGGCACTTATGCGTGCAGCTTTGATGAACATTAAGTCAGAGAGCTTGAACTTTTAAAAATAACTTCTCACCGCAGGATGAAAATTATTTAAATTTGTGCTAGTGAGGAGAATTAAAAACTGAACTTAAAAAAAAAAAAAATAAAAAAAATTGAAATTCAGAACATAAGAGCATAAATTTTCCAAAACAAAAATTTCAACAAGGACATGCTATGCCTGAAGTATTTCCCCCCAAAAATGTTAAACAGAACTAATCTGCACTGCTCTCTATTGAAACCATTATTAAGTGGGCTTAGATTCAATGAGAGATCAGAAACGCATTTGCTTCTGCAAAAAACACGGAATCCAAAGAGCTTTCGTGACAACTTAGTAATGGATCCAAGCATCCAAATGCTCTGGAGCTAATCAGGCGTCATGCTGTCAATTCATCCCAGACGTTCAGCCTAAGCTGAGGATGTTTGCATGTCCTGCAGCACTTAGTGCAAAAAAAAGTCCTTTTATTGATGACAAATGCAAGCATGAAAACAGATGAAGGGACAGCAAGATAACCGTTGAATTTTGCAACCGGATGAATAGCTGGCCAGGAAGCGTCTCAAGATTATGCAATTCTGTTCAGTTTAGCGATGCAAAGCCACATCTGTATCTCCAGCTAATCAGAAGTCATAAAGTGGAGTTTGTCTTATCAAACTGCATGTGTGGCAAAAGGCCCAAGGATGCAGATATCAGGAGTTTGACATCTAACATCATCAGCAATGCGTTTTTTGCTCAGTTGTTCAATGCAAAACCAGACAAAATAACCAACTATTATCAAAATGCCAAATGCAGATTTCCAACTATGTTTTAACTCCCCATTAATCACATCACTACTAAGGTGTAAACTTAAAATAAGTGTGTAATCAGAAAACCTTTAGTCAGTCACTGATCATGTAAAAAGACCATAACTTTAGAATCTTAATCTGGTTTATAACGGGTCATTAAGTTGCTGAAAGCTATACAAACATCATAAAGGTCATGAAAATGATCATTTCCAATTAGCTTATCAGATTTTGTAATGGTTTAATGGCAGTAATGAGCAACGTAATCTCATTATCAAACCAGTGACAAAGCTGAAATACTGATTTTCATAACCACCAGCATGCAGTAAGATAAAGACATTAGGTTTTTTGAGTCATAACAACCGATAATCAATAACCTTGAGAGATAAGTTTCAAACTTACTCAGTCACCTGACGAGAAAGCCTTTGCCTTCTTGAAGTCAAAATTATGTAACAAATATTTTCTAAAATGTTTGAAAAAAAATTAAAAAACAGAATTTAATTTCCAGAAAGAGGAAATCCTCCTAATTATATTAAGCTCCCAATAATAATGCTACATGTTACAGTATGCGTTTCAGTGTGTCTGGTTTTCTTACTGGGTGGATATCGATGAAAAGCCCATGTTCATCTTCATTTGGATTCAGTCCATTGACTGTGTCCAAAAGGAAGGGATCAGCCTCATAAAAGTGCGGATGGGAGATGAACACAGGGGAATCTGAGATGGAAAAAAGAAAGAAAAAAGAAAAAGAATAAAAGGTGAATGACACTGAGAAAAAATAAAAATAATGTGAACAGAAAAGGAAAAAAAAAAAAAAAAAGAAAAAAGGATAAAAAAGAAATGAGAAGAAAAAGAAAAGGAAGAAGAAAAAAGAAATAATAATAGACAGTAACACAGAAGCAAAAAAATTGAAAAAAAATTTTATGAGGTAAAAAAAAGAAAAAAAATTAGAAGAAAAAGACAAGATAAAAAGGGGAAAAATAACTATACAGACTATACAGCAAAAAAATTAAAGGAAACAAATATAAAAAAGATAAGGTCAAAGACAACTAAATAGAGGACAGAAAAAAGGATAAGAAAAAGGAAAGAAAATAAAAAAAAAGGAAAGATTAAAAGGAAAAGAAAAAAAAAATAGTAACACAGCAGAGCAGTAAGAATAAAAATTAAAAGGTAAAAAATAAAATAAAAAAAGATTAAAAAAGAAATGAGAAGAAAAAGAAAAGATTAAAAGGAAAAGAAAAAAAGAATAAACAAGAAAATAATATAAACAGCAACAGAGAAGCAAAAAAAGAAAAAAGGTAAAAAAGAGAAACAAGAAATGAGAAGAAAAGACAAGAAAGAAGATAAAAATGATAAGAAAAGAGAAAAAAAAAACAAAAGAAGAAACAATATAGACAGTAACAGAAGCAAAAAGATAGATATAAAAAGATAAGGTTAAAGTCAAGACAAAAAATGTATAGAATAAATATATAAAAAGAAAAAAGGAAAAAAGCAATTAAATCAAATTTAATTTAAAAAATTTAAAGAAAAAGAGGAAATAGGGAAAAAATAAAATGGTAAAAGAAGAGAAATAAATACAAAAAAAAATTAATAACAAAAGAGATAAGGTTAAAGAAAACAGAAAAAAGAAAGGGATCGAAAAAGAGAAAAAGATAGGGTAACAAATGAAAAGAAAAGAAAAGAAAAGGTAACAACAGGAAAAAGAAAAAGATAACAAAAGAAAATAGGAAAGAAAAAAGAAAAGAAACGTAAGAAAAGAAAAGAAAAGAAAAGAAAAGAAAAGAAAAGAAAAAGAAAAAGGTAGCAACAGGAAAAAAAGAAAACAGGAAAGAAAAGAAAAAGCAAAGCATGGAGGTCATATAACACACTAACTATAAAACCAGTACGAACAAAATATTGACTAACACAAGAACACAGATACTGACATAAACCCTACAGCATAATTAACTGTTGGCAGCAGTTAAAAGTCATAAATATAAGTCTTGATAATAGAGACTGACTGTGTCTGCAGGTGCTGACGTTGAGAAGGCCAGACTGTCGACATGGACAGAAGCCCTCATTGGGAGGATAATCTGCACCGTTGGCAAAAAGAGTCTTTGGGGCCACGAAGCGGTACACGGGAATCCCGCGCGACACGCCTGGCTTTTGGTACACCAGCTCCATGGACCTGAGTTTGGAGAATTGCCACAAAACTTGCCCTTAGAAACTGTACAGTCATTAAAAGCTTATTATCTTGCAGAGGGTACAAGTGTGGGTGTTTACCTGCATGCATCAGGGCTGTAGAAGGGCATCGTCGTCTCTGTGGTCATAAACGGAGGCCACATTTGACCCGCTGTACCATTGATCATGTTACACTGTTCAGAATTCCAGTAATTCACCTGCAATGAAAAAACAAAGAACTTTTGCATACAACATGAAATTAGGTCTGTTCTCCTACACTGGCAGCATCAAATCCAAGACAACTTTTAGTGACTTAAATGAACACAGCAACTCACAATACTGAAGACAAAGAAAAGTTAAATATTGATTAAAAGTCCATTTTAATTTTTATTACTTTTAATAATTAATTTAAAAATGTAAAACTGAAGATTGGAGAAATGACTGCTGAAAATTCTGTTTTATAAATTACTAAAAAGTAATGAAAAAAAAAAGAGAAAAAAAAATGAATAGGAAAAAATACAAAAGGTAAAATAGAAAAGGAATTTTTCTATTTTTCTTTTTTTCTTATTTTTTTTCATCATGTAAAATGTACATATTGACATATTATTTACATATATTACATACGTAAATACTAGCTAAAATTAGTACATTTATATCAAGTTTATATTATGCAATTCTGAGAAAAAAGCCAGAATTGTGAGATAAAAAGTCACAATTACCTTATTTATTTTTTATTCATTGCCGGAAACAGGCTTCTATAGTGAACAGCAATGTTGGGAATCTCAAATTGTTTTGCAAAGAAATATAATTAATAAAATACTTTTTATTAATTTTTTTCTCAGAATTGAGAGATATAAACTTGCAATTACGGATTATAAAGTCAGAATTGTGATATAAACTCAGAATATATAGTCGCAATTCTGAGAAAAAGTCAGATTATAAAATTGCAAGATATAAAATTCACAATTCTGACTTTTTTCCTCAGAATTTTAAATTTATCCCACAATTTTGACTTTATTTCTCATAATTGTGAGTTCATATCACATGGTTTATATCACACAATTGTGAGAAAAAAAAAGTCAAAATTGCAAGATACAAACTCAAATATATATGTAACTCGCAATTGTGAGCTTATATCATGCTATTCTGACTTTATAATTCGCAATTGTGAGATTATATCACACAACTCTAATAAAAAAAAAGTCAGAATTGTGAGATAAAAAGTTGCAATAATTTTTATATTTGTCATTCAGTTGCGGAAACAAACTTCCATAGCTCACTATAACTTTTTTGACAATGCAATATATGCACATTTTAAAATGTGGAATGAAGTTCATATACAGTTTAAATTTCTGGCCCAAGTATTTTGTCTATGTAGACAGCTAACTAGTGTTTTGAAACGGAGCTACAGTTTTTGTGTTTTATTATAGTCTCATTTGACTTACGCTTTTCATGCCATTCCAAGAGTCCACCATATGAACTTTCCGGATGTCATCTCGACCAGTATTGACAGTAAACTGCCCAGTGTTGGAGTTGTTAAACTATATATGGAGTGAAACAAAACAAGAAAATCAGTGAGGCTAAAAAACACAAAACTAATCATCACCGCTAACAAAGACAGACACAGCAAAACACCCACCTCAGCAAATAAGCCAAACTTCCCGCTGGTTGGGAGCAAGCCGGGGAGGTATTTGTTCAGGAAGTCCACCAACTTGCTGTCATAACCCCACATGAGTTCTCCAACTGGCTTTGTTAAGAAAGGTCCCTCGTTGAAGGTCTTGAATGTGGTGCTGAGCAGCAAGCGTACAGGAAACGGCATTTTCTCCATCATTACTGATGCACCCTGAAACCATGAATGAAAAACTTTTTGTTACACTTATTTCAATTGCTTTTCATGGTGGGCTAAATATACAGTCATGAATTCTCACCAGCACTAGCATGTTAGGGATGGTGACCACATCAGATTCATTTCCCACAGACATGCTCTCCTCAAAGAAATACTGCCGATATTCCTTATATGTTACGGTGTTGTTGTCATGGAATGTGATGTTGTCCTTCCAACGGTTTTCACTGAAACATATGAGTCACGACAACAGAAAAATGTAACTTAGCCAGCTGATTTGCAGTAGTCTAGACTAGGGCTGCACGATATATCGTTTAAGCATCGATATCACGATGTGCTCATCCACAATAGCCACATCGCAGTATCCTTGTAAACAAAGTTGCATATGGCTTAGGTGAAGGTAAACAATTTAGAAAGAAAATGGATGTGTAACAGGTTCACAGCAGTTTAAAGGGTACATAACATACACAGTTTGACCTAATCTCATGTTAATCCTGAGTACCTATAGAGTAGTTCTGTATCCTTAATATCTCCAAAAAGTCTTTAGTTTTATCACATTTATAAAAGAAAAACACAACTTTCCGATTTTCTCTGGAAAAAGCCGAACTTCCGGAGGCGCGCCACGGGTGGAGCTAAGTTCGATGATCACTTGCGCTGGGATTGCCAATAAAACAGACATGATGCCGTTTCACTTACCATCTGCAGTTCTGAATCATGAGCGGGATCTTTTATAGCTGGGACCACCCCATCTTTCAGTATTAAACAATATGCAAATCCAGCATCGTACTGGGCCTGGTTTATGAAACGTTCGTCAACAAACACACACTTGCTAAACTCCATTGCTGCCACGGAAAAAGGAACTGCATCCACTGTTCACATAACACTGGGTTCTTCGGGAAGCTATCTTTGCCTTACAACCAAAACCAAATTTACAGACATTCTTCCCGAGTGAATCTCTTGCAGCAGTGCAGCCAAATGAACCACGTTGATGGGTGCGCTCTCTTTCTCACGGTCTAGTCGATGTGAGTGGGGCGCCGCGGGCACGTTTTCCAGAAAAATGCTCATATAAGGAGTTCCACCATTGTCTACATCATTAATGCCACAATCAAAAAAAAAAACAGCTGAAACTTGTACCAACCTGGAAGTAAGATTTTCGTCATTCATCTAAATTATTTTTATTAATCTTTGGCTATGTTTAGCATGAGAATCCAACTCTTTAACGCTCTAAACAACTCTGAATATACGGAACACCATTGTACCCCCCCTTAACGTTCCTGAGGCTTTCTGTGTCATGGATGTTAAATCAAACAGCAAAACACAGAAAAAAAATAAAAGAAAAAAAATCACTTTTGTAACACAGATTTATTAGATTACATTTATACAGTGAAGAATATGCAGTGCTATTTTACATTTGATTATTCAATTTCTGTACCTGAATACTGTTAGACAGTGTAAACAGCGTTTTATTTTATTTGTATCTTTGTTCCATTATATTTATCTATGTTTGTAATTAGTTTATTTTCAATGCTGATTTACTCGCCTATAAAATCACCCCAATTTTTTCCCCCAAAGAGCTATTCAAGTAATCTGGTGATTTCGCAATATTTAGCGCAGAAATGTGAGTTTTTTCCAATATCGTGCAGTCCTAGTCTAGACACAGCAAAATTCAGCATTATGAGGAACAACTTTGTGGTTTTCGGTCACGTTACAAAGTGACACAAAAGGACTCGTGCTTCACCGCTCAGACTGCAAAATGCAAGTGCATGATGTGTTTAAATGCAAGTCACTAACACCAACATTTGTCATTTTGTCATGTGTTGTTGTCATGGAATGTGATGTTGTCATTCCAACGGTTTTCACGACAACAGAAAAATGTAACTTAGCCAGCTGATTTGCCGTAGTCTTATCCTAACACTGCAAAATTCAGCATTTTGAGGAACAACTTTGAGGTTTTTGGTCAGCACATTAGAAAGTGACACAAAAAGACGTGTGCTTCACCGGTCAGATTGCAAAATGCAAGTGCATGATTTGTTTACTGATTTGAAGTCACAATTATGATGGAGAAAATAAACACACGCACATTTAACAACCAATGATAGAAACACAACATGATAAAGCCTAAAACAACTACTCTCCAAACAGCATACCAAAACAAGTATACTACATACATGAAATACTACTTATAAACATAGATGTTAAAAGACACAAATGATAGTATCAAGTATTATAAACTAAACTAAGCTAAAAAATTTGTGCTAAATAATTTGGGATAAATATTTTAATTCTGTGTTTTAAAACGAGGAGGCAGTTTATATACACTACCAGTCAAAAGTTTGGACACACCCTCTCATTTAATGGTTTTTGAAAAAGTTTCTTATGCTCATCAAGGCTGTTTTCACTTGATCAAAAATACAGAAAAAAAGGTAATATTGTGAAATATTATTACAATGTAAATCAGTGTTTTTCTATATTAATATACATTAAAATGTAATTTATATCTGTAATGAAATCATTACTTCAGTCATTACTCCAGTCTTCAGTGTCACATGATCCTTCAAAAATCATAATAATATGCTGATTTATTACCAGTGCTGGAAACAGTTGCGCTGCTTTTTTTTTTTTTTTTTTTGGGGAACCTGTGATATTTTTTCAGGATTTTTTTGATCAGTAAAAAGTAAAAAAAAAAAAAAGAACAGCATTTATTTAAAATAGAAAGGTTTTAATATACACTACTGTTCAAAAGTTTGGGGTCAGTAAATTTTTATTCTTTCTTTTTTTGAAAGAAATTTTATTTTATTCACCAAGACATTAATAAAAAGTAATAGCATAGATTTTCATTGTTAGAAAAGATTTATATTTTAAATAAAAGCTGTTATTTTTAACTTGTTATTCATCAAAGAATCCTGAAAAAAGAATCACATGTTGCAAAAAAATATTTGGGAGCACAACTGTTTCCAACATTGATAATTTTAATAATAAATCAGCATATCAGAATGATTTCTGAAGGATTATTTTATATTGTAATAATATTTTGCAATATTACTGTTTTTTCTGTATTTTTGTGCAAAATGTAAAATGCAGCCTTGATGAGCATAAGAGACTTTAAAAAACATTAAATGAGAGGGTGTGTCCAAACTTTTGACTGGTAGTGTGTGTGTATATATAAAATTTGTGTCACTGTTACACTTAATGTTTACACTAAGCGCAAATAGCTATAGATTCTACTTGCACCTAGCAGGATTTTCTGCTATTTATACTACATTTTGCAAATTTGTAGCAATTATCTGCACCTCAGTATTGTAGTACATTATAAAACACTAAGTAATAATTACATATTGTGAAAATTACAATTTTAATTCAAATTATTAAATGGATGTCACCTTACTGGGACAATACATACCTCCCTACACCTAGCCTAACATTACCCAATACTTTAAGTTCAACTTTTCGATTATTTACTTAATTATTATATAATTATATAATTTATTATATAAAAATACATGCCTTTTCAATGTGATATCTGATTTGAAATGTTAGGAGAAAAAAACACTTCGGCAAAACACGGTTTCGAACCGGAGTAGATGGCATCAAAAATGACTTCAACACGTACTTTACCATTGCGCCACTGGATCTGATGATAATCTTTTGTAATACTTTGTAATCACACATTGGTGCATGGAGTTGGTATAAAAAGCGTCTGCCAACAAGGAGGGTTATTTGCACTTAAATAGACACTAGTTTTTTATTTGTGAACTGATGTTTAGCTGTTCTTAACTTATTTTTGGGTCATCGTCATAAAAGCCTTGTAAACTGTCACAGGCACTATAATACATCTTTCATTTCATGAAGCTGAAATCACCAAAAAAAAAAAAAAAAAAAGACAGTCATCACGTTTTCAAGCCATTCCATGTTTAACTTTCACGTGACATCTAAGCGAGAGAGTTGATTACTTACTTTATAATTAGTCAATAATGCCATCATTTTCTTCATTGAGATCGTGAGCTCGCACGAAAACCAATCACATCTGTACGTGAGCTCGTACAGACCAATCACATCTCTTCTTTACCGATCATATCCAATTATAGCACAAAGAGGCATTGTCTCCTCTCACGTGACTTTCCCCCATTCATCTCAGTGAGCCTTTATAAAGTGTTTCCTCAAAATTGCATGAGAAAATAATATCAAAAAAATAAAACAAATATGACTAAATATGACATTAAAAGTCTAAAAGTCACTCGTTTTTATAAAGTAAGACTGTCCAACAGCGACACACCCTCAGGTAAAGTCACAGCGGAAGCGTGCCTCCCCTCGTATTAAATAGTATTAAATATGCTGTGTAAAAAAGAAAAGAAAAGAAAAGAAAAGAAAAGAAAAGAAAAGAAAAGAAAATAGATGTGCTAATTAATTTGGGATCTTATAAGAAACATTTTTTTTTTATTCTGAATTCTTAGAAGACAAAAAGGCACTATTGATACTGGGTCAATAAATTTGGGTTTTCAAAATGATCTTATGAGGAATTTTATTTTATTTCTGAATTATTATAAGTTAAAAGACACTAATGATATTTATACAATACAATACAATACAATACAATAAAATAAAATATGTTGTGCAACACAGAATAATATCAAAATAAAATAAACAAAAATATGTTGTGCTAATAATTTTTATTTAATAATAATAATAAATAAATATTATATATATATATATATATATATATATATATATATATATATATATATATATATATATATATATATATATATATATATATATATATATCACACACACACACACACACACACACACACACACACACACAGCGCGTACGGAAAGTATTCAGACCCCCTTAAATTGTTCACGACTGATGAGCTCTTCAGGCAGTTCCTTTGACCTCATGATTCTCATTTGCTTTGACATGCACTGTGAGCTGTAAGGTCTTATATAGACAGGTGTGTGGCTTTCCTAAGTCCAATCAGTATAATCAAACACAGCTGGACTCAAATGAAGGTGTAGAACCATCTCAAGGATGATCAGAAGAAATGGACAGCACCTGAGTTAAATATATGAGCGTCACAGCAAAGGGTCTGAATACTTAGGACCATGTGATATTTCAGTTTTTCTTTTTTAATAAATCTGCAAAAATGTCAACAATTCTGTGTTTTTCTGTCAATATGGGGTGCTGTGTGTACATTAATGAGGAAAAAAAATGAACTTAAATGATTTTAGCAAATGGCTGCAATATAACAAAGAGTGAAAAATTTAAGGGGGTCTGAATACTTTCCATACCCACTATATATATATATATATATATATATATATATATATATATAAATATTATAAAAATTGTAAAAAATTATAAAACATGTTGTGCAACACAATAAAGCATTAAAAAATGTTGTGCTCATAAACTTGGGTTTTCGCAATGATCTTGAGTAATCTTCTTATTTATTTATACAAATTTATATTATTTTATAAATGAATATTTTATAAATAAAATGTTGCGCAACAGAATATAATAAAGCGTTTTTAATAAAGAGTTTTTGAAATGATCTTAACCCCTTAACTGTCACTCCCATTTTTGAACATAGACGTGAAAATGCACTATCCAAACTTTAATTTATTAAATTCATGAACAAAAACATTTTGTAATATGATTTTGATGTATATATTAGTCAAAAAGTCACTACTGATACGTACAAAATAAAACATTAATCTGCATTATATATGCTGTTAAACAAATAAAAATAAAATAAAATGTTGTGGTAATTAAGTTGGGATCTTATAAGAAATCTTATTTTAATTCTGACTTAGAAGTCAAAAAGGCACTACTGACACTTTTAAAATAACATATTATATAATAATATCTGTATTAAATATGCTGTGCAAAAAATAAAAAAGTTGTGCTAATTAATTTGGGATCTTATAAGAAATCTATTTTTTTTTATTCTGAATTCTTAGAAGAAAAAAAGGCATTATTGATACTAATAAATATGTTATACAACAAATAAAAATAAAATAAAATAAAATTTGGGTTTTCAAAATGATCTTATGAGGAATCTTCTTATTTTAATTCTGAATTCTTATAAGTTAAAAGACACTAATGATATTTATAAAATAAAATATGTTGTGCAACACAGAATATCATCAAAATAAAAATATCATAAAAACAAAAATATGTTGTGCTAATAAATTTGGGTTTTCGAAATGACCTTATGAGAATCCTCTTGTTTTATTTCTAAATTCTAAGTTTAAAGGCACTACTGATATTCATTACATAAAATATTCTAAAAATAAAACATGTTGTGCAACACAAAGCATTAAAAAAATGTTGTGCTCATAAACTTGGATTTGTGCAACAGAATATAATAAAGCATAAAATAACACAATAAAAAAAATGTTTTGTTACTAAATTTGAGTTTTCGAAATGATCTTGAAGAATCTTATTTTAATTCTCAATTCTTTTAAGTTGAATGCCACTTCTAATATTTTGAAATAAAATATAACAAAAAAATATGTAGTCCATCAAAATTAAATAGTGAATAAGAAAAATATATATATGTTTTGCTACTAAATTTGGGTTTTTTAAATAATTTTATGAGGAATCTTATTACTTTAATTCTGGATAGTATGGACCGTCCTCATTCTCATTCAGTTCCTGCACTGTGTCTGTTTTTACTCAGTGAAATGTTCTAGCATTCAAGGCTCGAGGGTAGGATCACAGTCCCTATCTCATAATAAAAATGGGCAGATTCAGAGTAGAGAATAAAGAAAAAAAACAACTAAAAAAAAAAAAAAAAAAAAAAAAAAAAAAAAGAGTAAATCCCACACACACACACACACACACACACACACACACACACACACACACACAAAAAAGTGGAAAATACTGCAATAGTGTTTCTTACATTTAAAAACCCCAACACAAATGCATATTCTTGTTCAAATGAAAAATAATATTTATTTTTTTGGAGTTTGTCCATTACTTTATGTTTGTCAAGGAAAATATTTTTCATATATTTTATATGCATTTTTAAAACCTATTCTTTTTAGTCCTTCTGATAAGGTTAAGGCCACCAGACAGACCCAGATCCAGACTTTATATTACATCAAGTTAGGGCAGGTTATATGGACAAGAGGTATACCTTTACATTCATAATGACCAGTGCAAACAAACCCGTCTACACAAGTTTTATTGTCCAAAGTTATATTTTACAAATCACTCCAGGATGAACATTTTATATCCTAAAGCAGACTTTATGGTGAATGCACATGCAAATCTGCCCAGGGGCATGCAGGCTAACCTACAATAAACTTCTGAACATCCACAAACATGACATGTCCACTCAGGTCTGAAGTGGTTCATACTGAACTTAAAACACATACTGTCTGGTTTAAAGCAGTTTTACAGAAAAAGTAGAGAAAACACACTGCTTACCTGTACACATATGGCCCCCTCTGTACCACTGTGGGCTTTTCTCCTTTTAGGATTTCATCAGGATTGACAATATGAAAGAAATATACAGACATAAAGAAGGGAACCGGGATGTCCTTCCACATAGTGTAGGACAGTCCATTATTTGGGTTGATCTCTACATTCTGTGAAGATATGATGTGAATATAGTTAGTGGCCTAAGATATGTGATATGCTGTGAAACAGTTCAACTTAAAACATAATTATTATATTTATTTTATAATTACATGCAGATTAGACAAGAATACATTTTAGCTAAAAGTTAAAAAGGTAATGATTAAGAGTTCAAGCACCTAAAATATAAACTTTCCCTTACAAATACACAGGCATTTTGATCTTTAATTTAGATTCCAGTTTGAAGGTTTTACAAAATACCTCACTAAAGTTGCATTTATTAGATCTAGTAACAGTAAAAACACTCATATTCTGAATTATTATTAGATATTTTATTACATTTTAAAATGCAATTTATAAAGCTGAAATTTCAGTATCGTTACTCCAGTCTTCAGTGTGATTCACTAATTAAATAAAATAAAATAAAATAAAATAAAATAAAATAAAATAAAATAACGCTTTGAGGAATCTTCTTATTTTAATTTTGACTTAGAAGTCAAAATGCACTACTAATACTTTTAAAATATTAAAATATCAGATTAGACAAGAACGCATTTAAGCTGCATTTATTTGATCAAGTAACAGTAAAAACACTAATATTCTGAATTATTATTATATATTTTATTATATTTTAAAATGCAATACATAAAGCTGAATTTTCAGCATCGTTACTCCAGTCTTCAGAGTGATTCAGAAATTATTCCAATATGCAGATTTTCTGCTCAAAATTTTATATTATATTACATAAAGTAAAATTTGCAAGTTACACCGAGGTAAAAACAAACAAATAAACAAACAAACAAGAGTACACCTCTGAAATAGCATTTACAAATACATCATTCATACTTTCAAAACAATACATAAATTAAATCAGTGTGACAATGTCATTGGTTAAAAATCAGGTTTGACAAACTACGAGAACCACAACGATCTTAACTATGTAGGCTTGTAACGTTAAGTCTTTCATTAATATGCTTTAATAGCGATAAGCTGTTTGATTGAATAACTTGTTATTGTATTGTTGGTCGTTTTAAACGTACAAGGCAACTACAGAGAGGCCAGTTCAACGCTTTTCGACGCAAAACCACTTGTTTTTGTAACTTTACGGTATTTAAAGATGCAAATACGGCTAATTAGCGCTACCTGTCAAATGTATGACTTACCTTCACTATTTGATCGTCTATTATAATAGGTCCGACAAACACCAGCACAGTCCCGAATAAAACCGCCAAGCCTCCCAGAACTATAAACACGATCGCTAAAGTAGATTTAGACACCGCCATCCTTATTGTCGCACAATTTACTTCACAAACAAACGCAAA
This sequence comes from Cirrhinus molitorella, assembly GCA_033026305.1. Taxonomy (NCBI): domain Eukaryota; kingdom Metazoa; phylum Chordata; class Actinopteri; order Cypriniformes; family Cyprinidae; genus Cirrhinus; species Cirrhinus molitorella. Next base: position 9,063,206 of record CM065139.1, read on the forward strand.
GCCCTAATAGCAATAAAGTGATTTCTTCTGGAAAGTGATTTCTTCAGTGAACGCAAAGCGCGAGTGAGTCCCGGACGGCTGAACAAACTATCAGTCATGCGAGATAAAGCCATAAAACGCAGGCCATTGAGTTATTAATGCTCTGCTGACTTTATGATCATGTACATTGTAGCTGTGAGAGATGTTAAAGTCCGGCTCTCTAATCCAGCAGGTTTTATAGCGCTCTCTTGCTGTTTGATTACCATGTTTACGATGCTTAATGCGCCGCCTGTAAATCAGAGACTTATGGGTAATGTAGTCTCACACACACTTCCAGCCATGAATAATAAGAGACTATTTGGTAAATCACTTTATTTATTTGGCCCCAAAACGTATTTGGACTCCTGATGATAGATAGAGCTAAAATTAAATAACTGAAATAAAAAAGCTTGTAAAATGCTTTATTTATTCTGTTTTTATTTTTATTTTATTGTTTGCTTGTTTCTTTTTTAATCACTGTTTATTTTTGTACTGTTAAGCTGTCAATTAAAAACATGGCGTATAATGTCAAAGCGACATGATAAATGATCAAACAGAGCTGCTGGAAGAACATGATAAGTGATATTGTATCTTTATTGGATAAGTATTTGCCATTGATAAGGCATATGTAACACAAAGGCTTATCTTTAAAGCCTGCGGTGACACAGCTATTTTTCTTTGTGAAATGAAAATCATTCTGATGAAGTATCTGCCATGGTTTGGCACTTTTCACAGATTTCGGAGTGAAAATAAATATAAATAGTACAAAAAATGCAGTTGTAATCTTATTGGTGGTAGGATATACACTACCAGTTAAAGGTTTTTAAGTTTCCTAAAGAAACCTTCTTCTGCTCACCAAGCCTGCATTTATTTGATCCAAGGTACAGCAGTTTTTTTTGTTTTTTACTATTTAAAATAGATTTGAATATATTTTAAAATGTACTTTATTCTTGAGATTCAAAAGCTGATTTTTTAGCCTCATTACTCCAGTCACACAATCCTTCAGAAATCCTTCTAATATTCTGATTTGCTGCTCAAAAAACTTTTATTTATTATTATTATTAGGTTGAAAACAGCAGAGTAGATTTTTTTCAGGTTTCTTTGATTAATAGGTTTCTTTTGCAACATTATAAATGTCTTTATCATCACTTTTTAGACCAATTTAAAATAAAAGTATTAATTTCTATAATTTCTTTGCCTAAATATATATACCTATATACTGACTCCAAGCTATACATTAATATTTGAATGTAAATGTATAATGTTACTAAAGCTTTTTATTTTAGATAAATGCTGATCTTTGGATCTTTCTATTCATCAAATAATCCTGAAAAAAAATATACTCAGCTGTTTTCAACTTAATAATTTTGTTATTAAGTTTTGAAATGTTTTTTTTGAGCAGCAGATCAGAATATTAGAAGGATTTCTGAATGATATTGTGAGACTGAAGACTGGAGTAAAGATGCTGAAAATTTAGCTTTGATCGCAGGAATAAATTAGCCTTTAAAATATATTTATATAGAAAGCAGTTTTTGTAAATAGTAATAATATTTCACAATTACTGCTGTTGCTGTATTCAGACTTGGTAAGCAGAAGAGACTTCTAAAAACATTAAAAAGCATCCTGTCCAAAAACTTTTGACTGGCAATCCTATATATATATATATATATATATATATATATATATAAAACATAAAGTATTTCTGTTTATATTTATAGATAAGGACACAGGCCACACTTTAACCTTTTAAGACCCAATAAGACAGTGAACACCTTTCAGGAGTTTTGCTAACAACGACTAATAAAACCACTCACACTTTACAAAGGAGTTTCATGTTCAGTTGTTTATGTAAGATCAGGATTCTCTTAGAGCACTGAATCCTTCCTCCAGTACACAACGAGCCAAAACCTTCACCCTGTTAGACATTTTATATGGAATGGCAATCAGGGTGAAGGAAAAAGACATCAAAAGATGAGGCTATTCATGTGATTTTTGACTCTAAATCCATGACGAATCCAGACTGGAAACCTAGCAAGGAAACAAGCAAAGACATTTTGGGCCTTTAAGGGCATGACGAATATGATAAGCCACAAATTATAAATGATATTTGCTGGAGCATAAAAATTTATCTGCATGAAATGCACGAAAGACGTTCTTTCAATCTGAAAACACATGACACTGATGCAGCAGAGAACTAGTGTCTAAATGTAATTATTTAACTAACCTTATATACTGACCATGTTAAATATAGCAAAAATTGATTCCAGACACACTATGATATAGACTCATTAGGCAAGCCCATTTAAATGTTTTAATTAAAAGGCTCATTAATCTCAGCACAGGAAGGTAAAATCATTGCAAACCAGATGAATTTGACATTTTACACGACCAGTCAAAAGTTTTTAATCAGTGAGATTTTTTGTTTTTTAAAAAAGTATTTTCTGCTCACCAAGCCTGCATTTATTTGATACAAAGCGGTAATTTATTCCTGTGATCAAAGCAAAATTTTCAGCATTAATACTCCAGTTTGTATAAGTATTATTATCATCAATATATAAAAAGCCTACTTTTTTCAGGATTCTTTGATGAATGAAGATCCGGGGATCAGCATTTATCTGAAATAAAAAACTTTTGTAACATTACACTATTCAAAAGCTTGGAGTCAGTATATATTTTTTTAACATAATAACAATAATAAATGTTCTTTGAGCAGCAAATCAGAATATTAGGTCAAAATGATTTCATAAGGATCATATGACTGGAGTAATGATGTTAAAAATTCAGCTTTGAAATCACAGGAATAGATTACATTTTAAAATATATTCAAACAGAAAACAGTTGTTTTAAATAGTAAAATATTTCACATTTTTTACTGTTTTTGCTGTACCTTGGATCAAATAAATGCAGACTTGGCAGAAGGTGGTTTCTTTTAAAAACCTTATAAACCTTTAACTGGAAGTGTATATCCTACCACCATTAAGATTAAAACAGCATTTTTTTGTAATTTCATGTTTATATTTGTAGATATTCACTCTGAAATCTGTGTTACTTTTTAAAATATATTCAAACAGAAACATTACAAACAATATTTCAACTTTTTTTGTTTTTGCTGCACTTTGGATTAAAAAAAGCAGGCTTGGTGAGCAGGAGAGAGAGAGGGAGAGAGGGGGAGAGAGAGAGAGAGAGAGAGAGAGAGAGAGAGAGAGAGAGAGAGAGAGAGAGAGAGAGAGAGAGAAACATAAAAAAATCTTCCTGTTCAAAAACTTTTGACTGGTATGTAAGTATTTTCATTACACCTGGCTGGACTGAATCCTGTATGTGATTTTGTAAACAGAAAGGACAATGTGTCTGGAACTGAGTGACAGATTTCAGTGCTGACAGCGGTCTGTTGGTCATGTTGATTCCTAACACAAAGGTTGATTTTTATCATTAAGCAATACACAACTTTAGGTTGCTCAAAGCATCCAGAAGAAACTGACTGATATGTTGCAAAACAAAGCAGATATGCTAGATAAGTTTATTTACTTCCCTTCAGTTGACCAAATATGTCCAGTATCTATGCCTAACCCAATAACAATATACTGCAAAAAAGTGATCTTTTGTGCAAAATAGACAATTCTTATCTTCTCTAAACAATGAACACAGCTTTACAAACACTAACGTAAGAGCCACCACAAAAATAAGAGATTCTACTTTTCCAGACCTTTGGTGGCATCTAGTGGCTTGTTAAATAACTGCAAACTGAAACACATTCTACGACACGGCAATAAACTAGGAGCAGTGATTTTACAAAGGTGTTAAAAAGATTAAGAGCTTGGTTTATAATAAATGTTTATTTTTATACCTCAATTTCATGCCTTTATTGATTTGTAAAGTTCAGATTACCTGCAATTTCTGAGTGAACATTTTTACATACCAGTTTGTGCACCACTGCCAGCATATTATGTGAAATGGTCTTCAAGACATTAAAATATCCACTTTTAATATTAGATGAGGGTTAACATCTCTGCTTTTAATAATAAAAAAAAAAAAAATTTATTTACATATATTTACAATTTAAAAAGGCCCCTGAGAATTTAATGTCTGAACTGTATACTGCAAAGTGTCACTTAAATATTTAAGTGAATATTGCAAATTACTTTAAAAATGAAGCAGGAAACAAGAGAATCAGGAATGCCAGAACTTTATTGAATGATTAAGAGGAACAAAGGAATTGGAAATTGGTCTGAATAACTTTCAAGACATATTATATATTAATCATTATGAGCAGATTAATTGCCCCCACGAAGACGCAGGACGAGATGGAGGGTGGACTCCTTCTGGATGTTGTAGTCGGACAGGGTGCGTCCATCTTCCAGCTGCTTGCCGGCGAAGATCAGACGCTGCTGATCAGGAGGAATGCCTTCCTTGTCCTGGATCTTGGCCTTGACGTTCTCAATGGTGTCGCTGGGCTCGACCTCGAGGGTGATGGTCTTGCCAGTCAGCGTCTTCACAAAGATCTGCATACCGCCTCTCAGACGCAGAACCAGATGAAGGGTGGACTCCTTCTGGATGTTATAGTCGGACAGCGTGCGACCATCTTCCAGCTGCTTACCGGCGAAGATCAGACGCTGCTGGTCAGGAGGAATGCCCTCTTTGTCTTGGATTTTAGCCTTCACATTCTCAATGGTGTCGCTGGGCTCAACCTCAAGAGTGATGGTCTTGCCAGTCAGCGTCTTCACGAAGATCTGCATGCCTCCCCTGAGGCGGAGCACCAGGTGGAGGGTGGATTCCTTCTGGATGTTGTAGTCGGACAGCGTGCGTCCGTCTTCAAGCTGTTTGCCGGCGAAGATCAGACGCTGCTGGTCAGGAGGAATGCCTTCCTTGTCCTGGATCTTGGCCTTGACGTTCTCAATGGTGTCGCTGGGCTCAACTTCCAAAGTGATGGTTTTTCCAGTCAGCGTCTTGACGAAGATCTGCATACCACCTCTTAGACGCAGGACGAGATGGAGAGTGGACTCCTTCTGGATGTTGTAGTCGGACAGGGTGCGTCCATCTTCCAGCTGCTTGCCAGCAAAGATCAGACGCTGCTGGTCAGGAGGAATGCCTTCCTTGTCTTGGATCTTGGCCTTGACATTCTCAATTGTGTCACTTGGCTCCACCTCAAGAGTGATGGTCTTGCCAGTCAGCGTCTTGACGAAGATCTGCATACCACCTCGCAGACGCAGGACAAGATGGAGGGTGGATTCCTTCTGGATGTTGTAGTCGGACAGCGTGCGTCCATCTTCCAGCTGCTTGCCAGCAAAGATCAGACGCTGCTGGTCAGGAGGAATGCCTTCCTTGTCTTGGATCTTGGCCTTTACGTTCTCAATTGTGTCACTTGGCTCCACCTCAAGAGTGATGGTTTTACCAGTCAGCGTCTTCACGAAGATCTGCATGCCTCCCCTGAGGCGGAGCACCAGGTGGAGGGTGGATTCCTTCTGGATGTTGTAGTCGGACAGGGTGCGTCCATCTTCCAGCTGCTTGCCGGCGAAGATCAGACGCTGCTGGTCAGGAGGAATTCCCTCCTTATCCTGGATCTTGGCCTTGACGTTCTCAATGGTGTCGCTGGGCTCGACCTCGAGTGTGATGGTCTTGCCAGTCAGCGTCTTGACGAAGATCTGCATACCACCTCGCAGACGAAGGACAAGATGGAGGGTGGATTCCTTCTGGATGTTGTAGTCAGAGAGGGTGCGTCCATCTTCCAATTGCTTGCCAGCGAAGATCAGACGCTGCTGGTCAGGAGGAATGCCTTCCTTGTCTTGGATTTTAGCCTTCACATTCTCAATGGTGTCGCTGGGCTCGACCTCGAGGGTGATGGTCTTGCCAGTCAGCGTCTTCACAAAGATCTGCATCTTTACGCTAGAAAAACAAAGATGTTCAAACGAATTAACGTTAATGCATGTTCTGATTTGGCGAAAACTGAAACAAATACAGGCTCATTTAGTATTGTTAGACAAGCCTAAGAATTCGCCAGAAGCTTCCTTATCATAAAAGAAAGCGAAACAAAACAAGGTATGAGCAAACGCCATCACTAAAGCTGACACAGCTGTGAGGCAGGGCGTAACAAATGGGCGATTGAACACAAAATGGCGACGTTTCAGCACAGAAAATGGCCAGAAAAACAACAACAGGAACAATCATTGATTAACACAAACACATGACAAGTACCGAATTATTTTTCGACTTGGTAAATATTTAGCGTAGACGTTTTTAAAAGAAAATGCGCAGATGAATTGTGATTCACGACCGCACTGATATGTTTCGCGGTATAATTAGCCGCCAAATTAACGAATGCGCACAAACCATACATAAAACTCTTTGGTGTATAGCGTTTTAATATTAATCCACATCAAGTTACAAAAAATAACAATTTTGATCATCAGAAACGATCAGGCCGGCTAGCAAAAAAAGCTAACGCGTTAGCCCATTCAAAAACACACGTTTATATAAATCCACAAACCATTTAGGTCAAATAAAACACTGTTGCTTTTAGGTAGCGATATATCTAGCGTCGTTTGTGTATATTTTACATCATACTTACAAACAAATGTTCTTTCCTGGAAGAGTGCGGAATGCGTGAGTCTCTCTTCTCGTCCCGGGAGCGAATCTAACTGCTCAAAACAAAAGGCTCTGGTATTTATACAGACCGCGCTGTATCCTTCCGCCGCTACGCCCAGCGCACTATTTACAGGATTGCAGACATTCAACTTGAAAACCTGGTTTTGTGAGAAGCAATAATATATGTTTTATGTTTAAGATATTCAAAGACGCATTTTATAATTTCGTTTTGTAAACGTTAAAAAGGTATACATGTTTATTTGGCTTGATCGTGGTGGTTTGGTTACTAGCGGAGTGATATGATGCAATGCACAGGGTTGGCTCTTATAAAATGTTTCGACATCAAAATAATGACACAAATAGGATTCAGAAAGCACATTTGTCGTTGTGTATGATTATTTTTATTGAAAAATAAATACACTTTTGGAAACACTGAGGGAAAGCAGAGCGTTTTGGCAATATGAAAAGCAGAATGGCTCAACTGAATAACTAGGTCAGGAAAATGCACGCAGGCACATAGCAACAGCACTCAGTTCGACACCAAAAACGCTACGTCACACTTCTCATTTCCGAAAACAAGACATAAATAAACTGCAATGTTCAGGAAGTCCAGTGCAATTGCGTTATGGGCAGTTTTGTTCGATAAACAAAGTAAACAGTACTCTTCTGAGAGCATCAGGAAGTAAAAATGTTGATATCTGTCCAATGTCCTTTTTGAGACTTGTTTCTTTGACATCAGTATATTGCATTACAGCATTTTGGTACCTAATAGGGTTTAGTATTTTAATATTTTAATGGATTCTGGCAATGTCAAAATCAGACCCCATATGTAACCACAGCCATTGCATAGTAATGATGCTCCTCATTTCCTTCTCAGGTTGCTCTGTATCTTGTGAAAGGCCTTCTTGGTGTTTTGCACAAAATGGTGCAGGCTATCCAAAGCTGAGCACGAGTGCATACTGCAACCGATGTTGTTCAGTTTCTACCTCCTTTAGAATCTATCTTTGGAGATACCTGTCAATAAAAGTTTTTTAAATTAATATAGTTTATTCAAAACATTATGCAAAGACATATATGCAGCCCATGATCATAGTATATGTGACCCTGGACCACAAAACCAGTCATAAGGGCTATTTTTTTCAAATTAGGATTAATCTAAAAACTGAATAAATAATGAAGGGTTTGATCTATGGTTTATTAAGATAGGACATTATTTGGCCAAGATTTGAAAATCTGGAATCTAAGGGTGCAAAAAAAAAAATCAAAATATTAAGAAAATTGCCTTTAAAATTGTTCAGTGAAGTTCATATTTTTCATATGAAGTTCATAGTTTATATTTACACTAGGAAATGTACATAATATCTTAATGGAACATAATCTTTATTTAATATCCTAATGATATTTGGCATATAAGAAAAAACAGTATTTTTTTTTTTATCCATACAATGTATTGTTAGCGACTGTTACAAATACCTGTGCTACTTGTGACTGGTTTAGTGGTCTTGGGTTTATTAGATAACAAAACACCAAATCAAGTGGCATCTGCAAATAAAACCATTGCAATTTTTGCAATGACATTTCATTTTCCCAGTTCATGTTCTACTAACATTTGACAACCAGAAATCACTCAAGAATTCACTCAGCTTGTGCTGTCTTGTGCTTCTTTCAAAAATGATGCTGTCAAAGCCATTTGTTTTTGTCATCTAACTCAATTAAATTCAAACATTTCGGTGTTTAACCCTGCAGAGCCTGATATATATAAAATAATAGTCATATATATATATATATATATATATATATTATTTAGTTTATTGAACTTTTAGACTAAATATTTCCAAAAATGCGCAGATTAGCTTTTTTCAGTATCATATTTGATTCATTAGGCTTTTATGGTGCATTTGCTGAAACATGGCCAAAAAGAAAAAAAAAAAGGATAATGTCCTGACAGAAAATTACCGTGCATTTTCTGTGAAACTTATAGACATTTAATTCAATCCTGAAACACTAAACAATGCAGTGAGTAATTCAAAATAGAGATAAAACACATTTTAACACATTTTCATTTTAACACAGTACATTGGGACATATTTTTACCATCTTTTCTTAGAGTGTATTAATTACTCTCTTGAAATATTACTAACAATAGAAAAGTTATACTTATGTTTACTATTTCACAGCTAAAACACTTGTGTACCAGGTGAAGGTTTTTAGAAAAGACCTGTAACTTGCTAAACAAATATGAACTATCGCTCAGAAAACAGCAGGCATTGTAGATTGTGTACAACCGGTTTTTCAGCAAAGTTTGATAGTGTTGATAACTTAGAGGCCTTAGAAATACAGTGCCTTGTGAAAGTACCCCCCGCCCCAAAACCCATATATATATATATATATATATATATATATACACTCTGCAAAAAATGCTTTTCTTACTTAGATTTTTGTCTTGTTTCCAGCCAAAATATCCAAAAATTCTTAAATCAGGAAGGATTTTCTAGACAAGCAGAAATTATTGTCTTGTTTTCAGAAAAAAAAAAGAAGTCAGAATTAAGCGAGTTTTTGCTTAAAACAAGCAAAATATTCTGCCAATGGGGTAAGCAAAAATAATCTTATTTCAAGCAGAAAACTAGATTATTTTGCTTACCCCATTGGCAGAATATTTTGCTTTGTTTTTGTTTTTGCAGTGTATGAACTGAAATAAGTACATTGCACAAGTATCCAAACCCTTAACTTAGTACTTAGTTGAAGCACCTTTACAGCCTCATGTCTTTTTGGGTATGATGTGACAAGCTTTGCACATCTGCATTTAGCAATTATCTGCTCTGTCGGGATGATTGGGGGGAGATGCATGTTTTCATGTTTTTCCAGAAATGTTTGATTGGGTTCAAGCCCAGACTCTGACTGGGCCACTCAAGGACATTCACAGAGTCATCTATAAGCCACTCTTGCTGTGTGCTTTGGGTCATTGTCCTGTTGGACGGTGAACCTTTTGCCCAGTCTGAAGTTCTGAATGCTCTAAACTGGGTTTTCATTAAGGCTGCCTCTATATTTTGGTGCCATAAAGACTGGATGAGTGGAGTGTTGCAGTGATGTTTGTCCTTCTGTAGATTTCTCCCATCTCCACATATGATTATGGAGCTCAACTAGAGTGACCATCGGGTCATGGGTCACCAGTCTAACCAAAACCCTTCTCCATCAATTTCTTAGTTTGGCCAGGATGCCAGCTCTAGGAAGAAGCTCTAGGGTTGTTTTAAACCTCTTCCATTAAGTCTAATGGATACTACATGCTTCTGTGAACCTTCAATGCAGCAAATTTTTTTCTGAACTCTTCCCCAGATGTGTGGCTTGATGCAATCCTGTCTCTGTGCCCTATAGGCAGTTTTTTATTTTAATTTTTTTTACCTCAGGGCTTGGTTTTTCCTTTAGCTGTTAGACCTTTTATTAAGACGTGTGTGCCTTTCTAAATCAAACCCATTCAATTGAATTTGCCACAGGTTAACCTCACTCAACGTGTAGTAACATCTACAAGCAAAATGAATGCTCCTGAGCTAAATTTCAACTGTCCCAGATAAGGGTTTGAATACTTCTGCAATGGAATCATTTAAGTTTTTTGTTTTTAAGCTGTTAAATTTATTTATTTATTTTTTTAATGTGATTTGCCATTGTAGTGAATGGAGTGCAGTGCTGGGGGTAACACATTACAAGTAGCGCAAGTTACGTAATAATATTACTAGTAAAGTAACGCATTACTTTTTAATTTCCAAGAAAATATCGGAATTACTTTTTCAAAAAAGTATCGCCAGTTACTTTTTGTTTCCTTTATGTATTTAATCCCATTTTATTAACCAATGACTTTGCTGCTGACCTTTGTTGATCCAATTCAACTGTACACTGCAAAAATTTATTTAAGATTTTTTTTTATTTATTTTTTTTAGATTTCAATGTATAGATTTAAGAATTTTTAGATATTTTGTCCAGAAACAAGACAAAAAAAATCTAAGAAAGCATTTTTTTGCAGTGTACTAATAAGCAAAACATACTTTACATTTGTGCTTTTTTTCTCAGTGCTAAAGAGTGTTGAACTTTCTGTACATATTTCATTAATTTCATTTTGGTGTGAAATATTTTGGCTTTTATATTTGCTAAGAATCAAACTTTTTATATTAAAAACAAACAAGCAAGCCCTGCCCAGATTTAAGAAGTAACTCAAAAGTAATGTAACACATTACTTTCCATAAAAAGTAACTAAGTAACGTAATTAGTTACTTTTTAAGGGAGTAACGCAATATTGTAATGCATTACTTTTAAAAGTAACTTTCCCCAACACTGATGGAGTGTAGATTGATGTGGGAAAAAAGGTCATTCAAAGCATTTAACATAAGGCAGCAACAACAAAACGTGATGAAGGGGTATGAATACTTTTGCAAAGCACTGTATGTGTATCAAATATGATACACGTGACTAAAAGCATGCACTCACTTGTCTTTTCAGGTTCGTGGGAGATTTAAAATCTCCTCTCAGTACCTGGAAAGATGCAAAAAACTGAAAATTATGACTCAATAACAAGCGACTTGAAATGCATATTGTATGCTATATTCTGTGTTCAGATATACCCTTTGAGTATTGTTGATCACTTCCGGATCTGGTTGACCATAGTCCGGTGGATTGGCTTTGGGGTTGTAGCCTAGCCTGCGCAGCATTGGCGCTATGTTCTCTATGTCCTCCTGGACATCTGCTGGGATGTGGCCTACCCAACGTGTGAGGGCTTCCAGGTTAACTGGTTTGATCACCTGATCCGTGGAGCGTTCGCTTCTTAAAAACAAAGTAAAAGGCGAGGATCGTCAGGAAATGGTATAGTTTACCCAAAAATATAAATACTGTCATCTAGGGACAAGACACTTGTCCCATGAGATGAAACGAGACACGAGACTGGGTTAACGAGACAAGATTTTTTGAACTTTTTTAAAGAATTACTCAATAATGAAATGTATAGGGGCAAACAGTATTTTATTCAACTGAAAGACACAAAAAATATAGCTGTATTTTAATATGAACTTTATGAAATGAAACTTCTATTTTAATGAATTACATGTAGTAATAAACGTAAACTAATGCTACATTATTCTGGATAAATAATAAAAAAAAAAATTAAATTGGAGATCACGATTCTCTCACGATTCTGAAGAAAAGGATTTAGATTAGAAATCTAAACAAAATAACACAATTTACTAGTGATTCTGACACAACATTCATTACTTAAGTTGGGCACTCACTCCATGTAATGTACTACAAATGTCTTTGTTTAAAACTTTTTAAATAATCAAAAAACAAACAAACCAAAAAAGTTAATTAATTAAAAATAAAAGAAAAAATGAAATTAAATAAAATATAAAATAAAAAAATAAATAAAACATTAAATGAAATTAGACAAAATAATAATAATAATAATAATAATAATAATAATAATAATATAATATAATATAATATAATATAATACAAAATACAATAAAATCATAATTTTTAAAATGTATTAGCAACTAGAATTTTTTTTATTTTCTTAAGAAAGCATGCTGGCCCCAATGATGACACACCATGTAAAATAAACAAGTGTAAACATATATATATATATATATATATATATATATATATAGAAGCACTACAAATGTCTTTGTGTACAACTTTTTAAAATAAGCAAATAAATGAATAAATTAATTAATTAATTTTTTTTTATATTTGATTTTAAGTAAAAAAAAAATATATATATATATATAAATAAATTTTAGATTGTATCAGCAACTAGATTTTTACATTTAAGAAAGCATGTTGGCCCCAAAGCACTCACTCTGTATAAAATAAATAAATGCACATATATTTTTCAGAAGTACTACATAAATATAAAAATATAATATAAAAAAATATATATTAGATCAAATTAATTTCGCAATTAATAAAGACTTAATTTACTATTGGAATCTCCTGAAGGAACGATTCATTGAAAAACGTGTTTTTAAACCTGTAGTTGTCGCCACCTCCTGGTGGAAGAGGATAAGCCTTACAATACATACACATGTTAAGATACTTGTGATACTTGCAATCTTTTTAGGATTAATCGTGCAGCTCTAATGTAAACACTGCAAGTACTAACAGGTTCTCGCGAGACCAGAAAGATATCGCGAGACACATCGGATCTCGTCACATCCCTAAATATATGAATTACAGAAGATATTCTGAAGAATATTGATAACCAGAAAGTTTACGGTAGCCATCGACGTCCATACTATGAAAGAAAATATTATGGAAGTCAGTGGGTACCGTCAACTGTTTGGCTATCAACATTCTTCAAAATATCAGTGTTTATGTTTGACAGAAGAAAGAAACCCAGGGCGTTTAAACGATGACAGAAGTGAACTAAAATGTATTTTCGCCCCTACCGAGACAGCGACACCCCTCCTGGCTTCCCGATGGCCTCCTCATGGTGAAGCACCCCCTCGTGCCACGGTGTGTTCAGAAAGCGCAGCACACGCTGCATGGTGGCTCGCGGCTGCAGCACCAGATCCTCATACCGGACTGTCAAGCAGCGACTCTGGCCGACTGCCATACACTGGGAGAGCATGGCTTCGACTGCATTGCTCCATTTAGTCAGACAGTCCCTGTAGCTGGACAGGTTGAAGCCAGCAATAGTCACTCGTCTGGAGATCATAGAGTGCACAGATGCCCGGCCATCTCGAAGCATTAGCAGGAATTTAGAGCTGAAAGGACAGATGATGGCATGAGGAGTGAGATAGAACAAATGAAATGTCATGAAAAAGGCTTGCAATGACAAGCATTGCTTTATGCAACACAGAACAATGCCCTTGTTTTAGACTTTTTCCCAGCTGAAAAGCAATGCACTATTAAGTCTTTATGAAAGTGATCAAAAAATACACTAAAACTGTTATATTGCGAAATATTTTTACAACCGTTTTGTATTGTAATAGAATTTATTCCAGTAATGCAAAGCCTCATTACTCCAGTCTTCAGTGTCACATGATCCTTCAGAAATCATTCTAAATTTCTGATTTACTGCTCAAGAAACATGTATTATTATTATTACTATTATTATCAATGTTGAAAGTAGTTGTGCTGCTTACCATGAAAAAAATGTTTTAAATAAATATATAAAAACATTACTTTGAGATTATATATAAACTTTTTAAATAATCAAAAAAACAAACAAAAAATGTAATTAATTAAAACAAATGAAATGAAGTAAAAAAAAAAAAAACATTATATATATATAATATACAATAAAATCATACATTTTAGATTGTACTAGCAACTAGATTTTAACATTTTCTTAAGAAAGCATGTTGGCCCAAATGATGGCACTCACTCCATGTAAAATAAATAAGTCTAAACATATATATATATATATATATATATATATATATATACACATATATATATTAGAAGTACTACAAATGTCTTTTTGTACAACTTTTTAAAACACACAAATAAATAAATGTATTAGCAACTAGAATTCTTTTATTTTCTTAACAAAGCATGTTGGCCCCAACGATGGCACTCACTCCATGTAAAATATATATATATTAGAAGTACTACAAATGTCTTTGTGTAAAACTTTTAAATAAGTAAAAAAAAAAAAAAAAAAAAAATGAAATGAAGTAAAATATAAAAAAAATCAAATAAATAAAACAAACAAAAAAATCTAATACAAATTAGATAAAATAAAATGCAACAAAATCACACATTTTAGATTGTATTAGCAACTAGAATTCTTTTATTTTCTTAAGAAAGCATGTTGGCCCCAATGATGGCACTCATAAATAAATAAAATAAATAAAATAAAATAATTTATTTTTTGAGTAAAAAATGTAATTACATTAAATAAACAATCCAAAAAATAACAAATGTGAGTGCGATGGCACTCCATGTAAAATAAATAAATGTAAACATATGTATATTTTTAGAAGTACTACAAATGTCTTTGTGGACAACTTTTTAAAATAAGAAAATAAATAAAATTAATTAATTAGTAAATATATATTTTTGATTTTAAGTAAAAAATTTAATTAAATAATCAATTTTAGATTGTATCAGCAACTAGATTTTTCATTTTCTTAAGAAAGCATGTTGGCCCCAATGATGGCACTCACTCTATGTAAAATAAGTAAATGCAAACATATTTTTCAGAAGTACTACAAATGTCTTTGTGTAAAATGTTTTAATTAAGCAAAAAACAAACAAACAAACAAACAAAACAAAACAATTTAAAAACTAAATAAAAATGAAATGAAGTAAAATCTAAAATAAATAATACAACAAAAAATGAAAGAAAAATGAGATAAAATAAATAATACAGTTTAATATAAAATGAAATACAATAAAATCGTACATTTTAGATTGTATTAGCAACTAGAATTGTTTTATTTTCTAAAGAAAGCATGTTGGCCCCAATGATGGCACTCACTCCATGTAAAATAAATAAGTGTAAACAAGTGTACAACTTTTTTTTTTAAATAAGCAAATTAATAAAATAAAATAAAAAATGAAAATTTCTTGAGTAAAAAATGTAATTACATTAAATAAATAATAAAAAATAAAATAAATATAAATATAATAAATTTTAGCTCGTCTAGATTTTCACATTTTCTTAAGAAAGCATGTTGGCCCCAATGATGGCACTCACTCTATATAAAATAAGTGTAAACACGTTTCTTTAGAAGTACTACAAATGTCTTTGTGTAAAACGTTTTTAATAAGCAAATAAATAAAATCAAATCAAAAATGAAATAATTTATTTTTTGGGTGAAATAAATAAAAAATAAAATAAAAATCAATTTTAGATTGTATTAGCAAACTAGCTTTTCACATTTTCTTAAGAAAGCATGTTGGCCCCAATGATGGCACTCACTCTATATAAAATAAATAAGTGTAAACATGTTTTTTTAGAAGTACTACAAATGTCTTTGTGTGAAACGTTTTTAATAAGCAAATAAATCAAATCAAATCAAAAATGAAATAATTTATTTTTTGGGTGAAATAAATAAAAAATAAAATAAAAATCAATTTTAGATTGTATTAGCAAACTAGCTTTTCACATTTTCTTCAGAAAGCATGTTGGCCCCAATAATGGCACTCACTCTATATAAAATAAGTGTAAACACGTTTTTTAGAAGTACTACAAATGTCTTTGTGTAAAACTTTTTAAATAAGCTAATAAATAAAATAAAATCAAAAATGAAATAATTTATTTTTTGGCTAAAATAAATAAAAAATAAAATAAAAATCAATTTTAGATTGTATCAGCAAACTAGCTTTTCACATTTTCTTAAGAAAGCATGTTGGCCCCAATAATGGCACTCACTCTATATAAAATAAATAAGTGTAAACATGTTTTTTAGAAGTAGCCTACTACACTACTTTGCGTGAAACGTTTTTAATAAGCAAATAAGTAATAAAATAAAAGAATGCAACTCTAAAAAAAAAAAAAGGAGATGTCTTACTTGGGGAAAATTTGTGACAGATAAACGGCACTCTTCAGTGTAAAGGGGTCTTTATTGCACAGCAGTGGTGCAGGTTCGCCATGCCGAGCGATGACCTCCAGCAGGAACGCTGTGGTCGCGGCGTCCAGCATCTCCTGACTGACTCCCTCTTCCTCCAGCGCCCAGCGCTCCTCAGTCTGCCTCCCCCACCCCTGCCGCAGAGACAGAATCCTGGGGATCACTCGCGTCTCCTCTCCGCAGCGGATGTCAGGGTGAGCGTCCAGCATGGCACGCATCAAGGTGGTCCCTGACCGTGGAACTCCACCCACAAACACCATCGGTGTGTTCTGATTATACCGGTACTGCGTCTGGTTCCAGTTTCGAACCACTATAGATCGCATTTGAGTTCTGGGAACCTTTCCCGGGCATGTTAGCAGTTGATATAGAGCACTAGTAAGCGTATAAACTCCGAAGAGCGTTAGCAAAGGTACAACTGCCCGTTTGACCGAAAAACGCATCACAAGACAGAAAAGAGTTTACATTTAAAGACAGAAGTGACTGCACTTCCTCTGTTGGCTACTTCTGCTAATGTTTTGTTGACAACTGCAAGAAAACCGGTTACAGGAACCATGAGTGTCGTACAAAGCTCTTTTGATTCATCAGATCTTATCGTTGAATTACACAACATACCTTGAAAATCACTTTTTTGCACATTGAAAAAAGTGAAAGTGGTTTATGCCACATGCATGACACGAACAGGAAATACAGGTTGCAAGTAGAGCCAAAAAAAAAAAAAAGGTATTGCACTGATAAAGTGATATAAAGTGAGTTGCATGAAAAACAACTCATTAAGGAAATGATTAACTGACCTAAACGCAGCAAACAATGAATGTTGTATGAGCTCCAGGCTCAGTGCTCTGCGGTGTAGTCAAATGGGCAGATTGCACAAAGAGGAAGTGAACGTAGTTTGAAAACATTAGACTATCAGTTGAAATCTTTCCTGACAGCCACAACTAGTGGCTTTTGCTTTTCCTGTGTCTCAGGGCCTCAAATGTGCTTCGTTTGTGCTGAACGGTTCTTTGAGTAACACACAGAAAAATGATCAGATTTGATAGTAATGAAGTCATTTTAACACAGTATGGTTTTTAAAATAAGATAAAACATTCAAAGCAAATGGGGTGGTCTGAGAAACGACATAATGTGAAACTTTCACTGTAGTAAATGTGACTCCTTGCATGCAAGGAGGAGGCTGGGTGTTTCCACTGACATACCCATAGGAAAATGTTTTACATACATTTGCATTTTGATTTACTGCAGACCTTTTCTCAAAAAAAAGAAAAAAAAAAAAAAAAAAAAGAGAAAGAAAATAAACTGGAATTGGAACTGGAATCCAGAATTGAAAGAAAGGCCAGATTTGTGATATAAACTCAGTATTGGAAGAAAAAAGCAAGAATTGTGAGGAAAAAAGGCACAAAAAAAACTTAGTGTGGCAAGAGAAAAGTGAGAATTGTGAAAAACAAACTGAGAATTGTGAGGAAAAAAGGCCAAATTTGTGATATAAACTTAGTATTGGAAGAAAAAAGTCAGAGAAAAGTGCGAATTGTGAAAAACAAACTCAGAAATGTGAGGAAAAAAGTCCAGATTTGTGATATAAACTTAGTATTGGAAGAAAAAAGTCAGAGAAAAGTGCGAATTGTGAAAAACAAACTCAGAAATGTGAGGAAAAAAGTCCAGATTTGTGATATAAACTTAGTATTGGAAGAAAAAAGTCAGAGAAAAGTGCCAATTGTGAAAAACAAACTCAGAAATGTGAGGAAAAAAGGCCAGATTTGTGATATAAAGTCAGTATTGGATGAAAGAAGCAACAATTGTGAGAGAAAAAGTCAGAATTGTGAGATATAAACTTAGTATTCCAAGAGAAAAGTCAAAACTGTGAAAAACAAACTCAGAATTGTGAGAAAAAGGCCAGATTTTGTCAGAAAAAAGGCTAGAACTGTGAAATATAAATTCAGTATCATGAGAAAAAAAATGTAAATTATGAGATATAAACTCAGTATTGCGAAAAAATCAAAATTGTGAGATACAAACTCAGTATTGTGAGAAAAAAGTCTGAATTGTAGATATAAACTCTACAATTATAAATTAGAAGGAAGAAAGGGGAAAAAATCGTGAGATTAAAAAAATTGCAATTTACTTTTTTGAAAAGTAATTAATTATTATTATTATTATTATTATTATTATTATCATTATAATAATAATTATTATTATTATTTTAATTCTGTGTGGAAACATTCTTCTCTGATAATGTCTCTGTACTGAAGAAATTTGTACATTTTCCTTCCAAATAAATGTCATAAAAATAAAATAAAAATAAATGAATAAAATATAAAAAAATAAGAATAAAAAAAAAAGAAAGTAAACAAATAAATACACTAAAGAATAAATGAAGGGAAATTGAATTTAAAGTAACTATATTTGTTTTATCAAGTCCAGTTTTCCTTTATTTATTTTCCTTTTATTCACTTGTTTTTCATTTTAATGAGGCTTGGGGATCCACATCTGTCAGATGTCTTTTGAAAACAAAATTATTTAATAAAATCAGGACACATCAGTGTTAGAAAAGATTTAAATGAATTTATTTATTTATTTTCACATTTCTTTAGAGAAATCAGTTACACTTTTTTTTCTTGATCTCCAAAATGAAGTATTCATTAATCAGCAGAGAACACTCACATATACTTCAAAATAAATACATCATCTGCTCTCTGCTGCAGTAGGACGTCACTTGCAGGGGAAAAAAATACTACTTTAAAACCTGCACTACAAACTGCTCTAAGTACAAAGACTTAAAAATGACAGCAGGCAGGACGGGCCACAGACAGACACAGGACGGCGCCACCACCACCCCTTTATATTGGAGCAAAGGGCTTACGTACTCCAGGGTTAAACTGTCCTGTAAGTCACGGTATTGAGGCGAAAGAACACTGTGCAAACTCTTCCTATGTTATTTTCCACTCACACACACACAAACACTCTCTCTCTCACAGACACACACACACGTTTGTGAATGGCATACGTGTCGAATCACATGTCTTAAAACCACAGTAACGTCTACTGGCCGAACGATCTCTGCACTGGTACTTCCTGTTTCACAGCCCCATTCCCTTCATGCCCCTCTCTGTCCACTGGAGGTTGGGGAGGTGGGGAGAGTGGAGTTGTCAGGATCTATTTACATCACTTCCTGTAAGCGCTGAAGCAGTACGGGACGTGTCTGTTGGCCTCTTCATATGGACACCTCATATTCTCTCGTGTCCTGTACAATAAAAACACAGGAAAATGACATGCATGTTAGCATTATGGAGGACCTTTCACTGTGTAATAAAAAAGCAACAACAACTTGGCGCTGCTGCAGCACCACTAGACTATTCTAGGTGATTTTCAGGCCTTCATTATGTGGTTCAGGATGGTTGCTAAGGGTGGTTTCAGGGTTTTTAGTTGCTATGGTAATCCTAGTGGTTTCCAGGGTGGCACTATGTGGTTTCCAAGGGATTGTGGCTGGTTGCTAGGAAGTTACTAGGTGGTTGCTACAGTGTTTTCAGTTGCTACAGTAGTCAGTAGTCATTTCCAGGGTGGCACTGTGTTTCCAAGGGAGAAGGGAGATTTCCAAGATTGTGGCTGGTTGCTAGGGTGTTCTCTGTGTTTTCAGTTGCTACGGTGAGCTGGGTGGTTTCCAGGGTGGTGTTATGTGGTTTCCAAGGGGATATGGTTGGTTGCTAGGAGTTACTAGGCAGTGAGTAGGGTGTTTTGACTGTGTTTAGTTGTTACGGTGATCTGGGTTGGTTCCGGGGTGGTGCTATGTAGTTTCCAAGAAGTTCTGGCTGCTTACTATTTTGAGCGTTTTCAGTTGCTACAGTCATCTGCGTGGTTTCCAGGGTGCCGCTATGTGGTTTTCTACAAGTTCTGGCTGGTTGCTAGGGAATTACTAGGTGATTGCTTGGCTTTTTTGAGTATTTTCAATTGCTACAATGATCTGGGTGGTTTCCAGGGTGGTGCTGTATAGTCTCCAAGGGGTTGTGGCTGGTTGCTAGAAGTAACTAGGTCGTTGCTAGGGAATTACTAGGTGATTGCTGGGGTGTTTTGAGTATTTCTAGGGTAGTTTCCAAGGTTTTATCTGGTTGCGAGGTAGCTACTAGGTGGTTGCTAGGGTTTTCTCTGTGTTTTTAGTTGCTACAGTGAGCTGGGTGGTTTCCAGGGTGGTGCTATGTAGTTTTCAAGGGGTTCTATCTGGTTGCTATGGAGTTACTAGGTGGTTGCTAGGGTGTTTTCAGTTGCTATGGTGATCTTGGTGGTTTCCAGGGTGGCACTATGTAGTTTCCAAGGGATTCTGGCTTGTTGCCAGAAGATACTAGGTGGTTGCTACAGTGTTTTCAGTTGCTTCAGTAGTCTGGGTCATTTCCAGGGTGGCACTTTGTGGTTTTCAAGGAGTTCTGGCTGGTTGCTAGGGAGTTACTAGGTGTTTTCAGCTGCTACAGTGATCTGGGTGGCTTCCAGGGTGTTGCTATGCAGTTTCCAAGAGGTTCTGGCTGGTTGCTAGGATTTCTTAGGGGGTTGTTAGGGTGTTTTCAGTTGCTACAATGATCTGGGTGGTTTCCAGGGTGGTGCTGTGTAGTCCCCAAGGAGTTCTGGCTGGTTGCTAGGGACTTACTTGGTGGTTGCTTGGGTGTTTTGTCTGTTTTTAGTTGCTACAGTAGACTGGGTAGTTTCCAGGGTGGCGCTATGTGGTTTCCAAGGGGTTCTGGCTGATTGCTATGGAGATACTAGTTGGTTGCCAGGGTGTTTTGAGTATTTTTAGCTGCTACAGTAGGCTGGGTAGTTTCCAGGGTGGCGCTATGTGGTTTCCAAGGGGTTCTGGCTGGTTACTATGGAGATACTAGTTGGTTGCCAGGATGTTTTGAGTATTTTTAGTTGCTACAGTGATCTGGGTGGGTTTCCAGGGTGGTGCTGTATAGTCCCCAAGGGGTTGTGGCTGGTTGCTAGAAGTAACTAGGGGGTTGCTAGGGAATTATTGGTGATTGCTGGGGTGTTTTGAGTATTTCCAGGGTAGTTTCCAAGGGGTTCTGGCTGGTTGCTAGGTAGTAACTAGGTGGTTGCTTGGGTGTTTTGTGTGTTTTTAGTTGCTATGTTGAGCTGGGTGGTTTCCAGAGTGGCGCTATGTAGTTTCCAAAGGATTCTGGCTGGTTGCTAGGGAATTACTAGGTGATTGCTAGGGTGATTTGAGTATTTTCAGCTGCTATGATGATCTGGGCAGGTTTCAGGGTGGCACTATGTAGTTTCAAAGGAGTTCTGGCTGGTTGCTAAGAGTTACTATGTTGTTGTTGCTAGGGAATTTTGAGTGTTTTCAGCTGCTACGGTGATCTGGATGGTTTCTAGGGTGGAACTATGTCGTTTTCACTGGGTTCTGGCTGGTTGTTAGAAAGTTACTAGATGGTTGCTAGGGTGTTTTCCAGAAATGTTCTAAATGCAGTCTGCTTGGGTAATTTGGCTGATTTCCAGGGTGGCGCTATGTAGTTTAACAAGCTCTGGTTGGTTGCTAGGGAGTTACTAAGTGGTTTCCATGGTGCTCTGGAATGTTTGTGGTGATATTTGTTTCCTCAAGGGGTTCAGTGTGGTTGCTAAGGAGTTGCTTTGTGGTTGCCAGGGCTTTGTTATATGGTTGCTGAGATGTTCTTGGAGATTCTCACCCCTCCGTTCTCATAGAGAGGGTTGTCAAACTCTGTTTCCACGGTGATCTGGCTGTAGGGATGCGGATACATCAGAGGAAGTCTCAGGTTTGAATGATAACGGCACCTGAGGAGCAGAGAAGAGTGTTTGACATGAGTTTAAACGCAGCACATGTTCTCTCATATGCGCAGTCATGGTGTTTTCCCACCTACACATATCATTATGCTTCAAGCCATTACATGCTTTATGAAGAAACCAATCTCATTTCACAACAAGTGGTGACTCTAAGCACCGTTTTATTAGAACAAGTAGCTTTGAGCAATCTATTAAATCAGAAACAGAACATGTGTAAGTGCCCATGAACAACGGCAGCTCTTCATGTTGTACAGTTAGTAAATGCTAAAGAGCTGTGCTCGCATTAGATTGCATTGCTCACCTCGTGACATAGATGTAGGCTCCTCCTAGTAAAACGGACACTAGCAGCACAAGGATAAATATTGCTAGAGCCATACTTCCTCCATCAAATGAAGATTCTGCCGTTGCCTCAGCCACTAGACAAGATACAAGGATGATATACGTTAATAATTCATTTCAATCTACAAAAACATTCTCTCTCTGACAGCGATGCACCCTTGCTACTTGTGATATTAAAGGATAGGCACTTACATATGATCTAAAAAAGCAAAACCTTTGCTTAAATTAGTACTTAAAAAAAATAAAACTTACCCTCTAGTGCATGATTGCTGGAGCATTCATGATTGGCTGAAATGTATTGGGCAAAAATGAATACATTTAATACATACTTCAGCATTTTATACATAATCAAATATAACAATAACAATGGACATATAAAGTGAACTTTGTTTTCACATCACACTTGGTGATTCCAAAATTATGAAGCCTGTTTCCGCCACTGAATAAAAAAGGTAATTGCGGCTTTTTATCTGACAATTGTGAACTTTTTTTTTAGCAGAACTGCAAGTTTATATCTTGCAATTGTGACATTTTTTCATAGAATTGCATGTTTACATTTTGCAATTGTGACATTTTTCACAGAATTGCGCATTTATATCTCACAATGGTCACATTTTTTCACAGAATTGTGCATTTATATCTTGCGATTGTGACACTTTTTCCACAGAATTGCGCGTTTCTATCGCAATTGTGAGTTTTTTTTTCAGAGAATTGTGCGTATATTTCTTGCAACTGTGACTCTTTTTTTTCACAGAATTGCGCTTTTATATCTCACAATTATGACTTTTTTTTCGCAGAATTGTGTGTACACCTTGCAATTGTGACTTTTTTCACAGAATGGCACGTCTGTCTCGCAATTCTTTTTTTTTTTTTTTTTTTTACAGAATTGTCTATATCTTGCTATTGTGACATTTTTCACAAAATTGCAAGTATATGTTGCAATTGTGAATTTTTTTTTTTAGAGAATTGCACATTTACATCTTACAGTTGTGACGTTTTTCCACAGAATTGCAAGTTCATATCTTGAAATTGTGACTTTTTTCTCAAAATTGCGAGTATATCACAATTCTGCAAAAAAGTCACAATTGCAAGATATACTCGCAATTCAGAGAAATAAAGTCAGAATTGTGAGATATAAACTTGCAAATCTGAGAAATAAAGTCAGAATTGCAAGATAAACTCACAATTGTGACTTTTTTCAGAATTGCGAGTTTATATCTTGCAATTCTGACTTTAAAACACATTATTAAGTCAAAATTGTGAGATATAAACTCAAAGTTCTGAGAACATCATCTTTCTCCCCTCAGAATTGAACTCTGTAACTTGCAACTGTGAGTTTATATCATGAAATACAGAATGTAAAAAAAAAAAAAAAAAAAAAGTGTAAAATAAAAATTGTAAGATAAAAGCTTGCCTGTTTTTTTTTTATTTTTTATTCTGTGGTGGAAACGGGCTTACATATAAAAGTTTAATCCCAAAATTTGCATTATGTTTTCCATTTATTTCTACCCTAATGAATGAAATACATATGTAATTTTTGAATACAAATATATTATTTGGATATTAATAAAATACATTTGAAAATTGATTTGAAAACAAAATATCTGTTATGTCGCTTAATTAGTTAGGATAGTAATAATTAAAAAAGTAAATGCAGTTGTTGGGAAGTAAAATAATAGTAAAACTGTATAATATTAATAATTGTTATCATTACTATTAATATTATAGTATATAACAAATAAATCTTGGTATAAAGGGTTAAGCATACTAATTTTCACTGAGTACAATAAATGCTTCTTACCTCTGCAAAGAGGTAATGGACCACTCCAAAAAGAGGGATTTCCCAGAATGCACTTGATGGCCATTTCACCAATGAGCTCATAGCCTTGGTAGCACATGAAGGTTAGAGATTCTCCCGGTAGGTAAAGCCTTTTAGACAATATCTGGTAGCCATTGTCAGGAAGGCCGGGATTCTCACAGGACACAGACTCTTCCGCTAATATACAGGTAATTAAATCAAGAATAATCGAGGGGTTAAACATGAGCTAAAACATAAAATACAGAATGTTTGGACAAGACATTTGTGGGAACTCACAAACACAATGAGGCAAGCGAGACGTCCAAACAGGTGTGCCGGGTTCGCGACCATAGCAAGTGAGTGTGGCGCCGCCCTGCAGGATGTATCCGGGAACGCAGCTGTACTGGATAGTGGTGCCAACCAAGAGTTTGGGATCAGACAGTGTGCGTGTGGAGTGCTCCACATGTCCGGGGTCTGTGCAGTACATAACTAATGAGGGGAAGCAAGAAAAGGAGACACAGCTGAGAAGGATGACATTTGAATCTGTTGAAAGAAAAAGTTCCTCAGACTCTAATTAGCAAAGACACCCAACTGTGCTTGACTCACTCTTCTCACAGAACGGAGGCTGCGTGCTCCAGCTCAGGTCCACCTGACAGGTCAGGGTTTCGCTGCCCACCAGGTCGTACCCCGGGTCGCACTGATACGTGATATGGGCTCCACGCACCAGCGCCGCATGAGACGTGGTCTTCCAGCCGTTCTGGATCTCAGGGAGGTCTGGACACGAGTCGTTGCGTGACACCTCTGGAAAAAAAAGGTAAAGTTATTTAACCTTCTACTTCTCATTTTTTCTTAAGTCGGTTTGTGGAATTTTCACAATATTAACATGCTAAAAATATCAAGAGAACAGCCAAAAATATCAACACTCCACCCCTATTTATATATATATATATATATATATATATATATATATATATAAATAAATATTATTATAAAACATTATTTCGATTTTTTTTCCTTGGTTTATACACACACGCACACACACACACACACACACACACACACACACACACACACACAATTTATTATTATATTATATAATATTATTATTTTAATGTTAATTGAACTTTTACAATATTTACATGATAAGAATAAAATAATAATAAAAATAAATGAATCTATTTAAACATTAAAATAAATAATAAATAAATAAAAGAAAGATACAGATATGAAATAAAGGAAAATATTTAAAAATGCAAAATAAAAAATAAAAAAATTATAATAAAAATCTAAACAATATTAAAATAAATTAACACCACCCCCCACCCCAAAATAAGTAATTTAAATAAATAAATAATTAAAACACAAAGTAATACAATAAAATATGATAAAAATAGAAACAATAATAAAATAAATAAACAAATATAAATAATCCCCCCAAAATGCATAATTCCAAAAAATGTTTTTAAAAATTAAATAATTCTAATAAAAAAATATTAAAAATATTAAAATAAATAAATAAAAGAAAGATATAGATATGAAAAAGGGAAATATTTAAAGATGAAAAATAAAAAATAATAAAAATCTAAACAATTTTACAATAAATTACCCCCCCCCCCAAAAAAATGTATTTCATAATTAATAAAAAAAAATTAAAACACAAATAATACAATAAAAAAAATTAACAATACAAAATATTTGATAAAAATAGAAACAATAATTCCAAAACAAATTAATAAATAAAAGAATAATTATACCTAAAAATATTTACAATAATAAAATAAATAAATAAATATTAATTACCCATTAAAATAAATAAATCAATAAATACATAAACAAATAAATAAATTATATATATATATATATATATATATATATATATAAATAAATATATAATCCCCCCCAAATGCATAATTTTCTTAGATAGTAAAAAAAAAAAAATAATAATAATAATAAAAATATAAATATAAACAATAATAAAATAAATAAATAAAAATAAATTACCACCTAAAATAAACAATTAAAAAAAAAAAAAAATCTAAAAATAATATAAAAAATAAATAAATTAATTTACAATAAAGATAAAGATACAAGATAAAGGGGGAAAAAAAAGAAATAATTCTAATACAAATATAAACAATAAACATTAATTAATTAATCCCCTCAAAATATGTAATTCCAAAAATAAAAATAATTAAAAAATAAATAAATAATGAATTTAAAATAAAATAAAATACTATACAAATTTAACATAAAAACATAAAAATTCTCTCTCTCTCTCTCTATAAAATTTTAAAATGTCTGTTATTACTCTAAGTGATTGGAGTTTTTTTTTGCCTAGCAGATAATAAAAATCCCATTTACTCACATTAATGGAGGGTGGATTTTATTGACTTAGGCCAGTAAGTATCCACCTAGTCACCACCCACAACACCCCAACATTTCAGAGGCGACTTATTCACAATCAAGCACCACTCACTCATTTTTATGAAATGCAAAATCTAGTTTTATATTATTTTTGTCCTTTCGGGAATCAAAAGGTCAAGTTGAGCTTGGTTTGCCCACACGAACGTGTCAGCTGGGTGTGTAGGAACGTGTGCGCTAACCGCTAGGCTTCTTTATTCATAAGATTTCAGATCTTGTAGTGGAAAGAAAAATCATAAATAAATGTAAAAGGCCTGAGTAAATGAATTTTTTATTTAAACGGCATTCAGAATAGTTTTCCAACAGATCAATTATTCCTAGCATGGCTGGATGTTGGTGTACGACGTTAGCGCAGCGCTAATGGGAGTTTCTTTAGATTCCACATGCACTCAGATCATGAGGGGGTTTTGATCAAGAGCAAATCGATCGCCATTGTGAATTCACAGTGCGCCTGTGACCTTTATTCAGCTGGGACCTTTATCCTCGCCCATTATACGGACATAAAAAGAGTATCTCTGTCTTTTTAGTTCAAGTCATTACTGGAGATTGCATGCTAACGTGCTTTCTCTCTCTGTGTGTGTCCTATGGGAGAGGATAGAGACAAAACTAAATGTGAATGAATGAGGGCAGCCAGGAGAGAAGGAGGAGAAGATGATGATGGGAGATTTCAGAAGCTGAAAATAGTTGCATCTGTGCAAAAAAAAAAAAGAAGCACTGATTGAAATGCATGCCGACCACTTGAGAACATAATGGATCGGCTGAAGTAATTTGAAAAGAAAGAGTTGCATTGAGATTCTCTCTGTGTGTTCGTGACACTCATATGAGACTGAAAGTTTGTGCATAAAGCTTGTCTTTAGTTGGGAAATTAAATGTGTGTACATACTGTGACAGACTCATTTAGCTTTAGCCAGATTTTTGACTACCAACAAAGTCTGTTCCAGACTCCAGTGTTGTTATCGTTAGCTAAAACTTCTAGTTTTTGTTAACTGAAATAAAGCTGAAATAAAATAACTGAAGTATTAAATTTGCTAAAACTTAAATAAAAATATTAGATGAAAAATTCTAACTTATTTAAAAAAAAAAAAAAAAATAAATAAATAAAAAAATAATAATCTAATATTTATATTTTATTTTTATTTCTGATTTAGTCTTCGCAATTTTAGCTCCAGCTTAAATTTATTTAAATTAGCTGCTAAAGCTAACTAATTTCTAATTTTTAAGTTTAAGTTTAAATTTGAGTTTAGATTTTGATTTAGTCATTTTAGCACTTCAGCTTAAACTTATTTCAATAAACTTATTTCAACCTTTTTCATTTTAATTTAAGGTTAAATGTTTAAATTTTTCCTAACATTTATATTTCAGATTTAGATGTAGTCTTTTTAGTACTGCTTTTTAGAACTTAAACTTTCAGTTATTTGGTAAAGCAAAATTTCTACATTTTGTTTACATTTTTTAAATTCAAGTTTTTATTTTATTTTATTTTTTAAGTTTTCATCTAATATTTATATTTTATTTTGAGTAATTTTAGTACTTCAACTTAAATTTATTTTATTTCAGTTCTTTGCCATGGCAATATTTCAAATATACACACACACGCATTTTATATTATATATATATATATATATATATATAGCACATATATATATATATATATATATATATATATATATATATATATATATATATATATGTACATTTAAACGTAAATTAAAAATGAAAAAGGTTAAAATAAGTTTATTGAAATAAGTTAATAAGTTTAACTTGAACTTAAACTTATTTCAGTTTCAGTATTTCAAAGTTTTTTTATTTCAAATTTTCTTTTAATAAAGTATACATTTTAGATGAAAAACACCTTAAACACAAATTAGAAATGTTGCCGTGAAAGAAAATAATTTTGAAAATAATTTAACAGTTCCTTGCCATTGCAACATTTCCACATTTCCGTTGAGTTAAAGTACTTAAATAAATAGATAAATAAAATAAATCACAGTTCAATTAGGACATTCAAGTAATTTTTGTAAACATGCTTAGAAAAAAGTGGGCTAGTGTTTTAAGTTGAAGTTTTATTTCATGCATTTGCCATGGCAGTATTTCCAATTTTCCCAATTTTTCCAATTTTAAAATTACATTTAAATAAAGAATAAAATAAAGAATACAATTAATTACAGCTAGATAGAAATATGTATTTAAAGAAAAACTAATACAAATGAGATAAGCACTAAGATATCAAAATGACTAAAACAAAAACTAACATTTAAATATAATTACAAATTTATTAGAAATTAAAAATAAATGCTAATTCAAAATGAATAAGTACTATTATAGTGTATAAATAACACTGATCTGGTCCAAAATGCAGTTTCTTCTGGCCAAGAACTGCCCAAAAGGCAGAAATGATATATTAAATGACCACCCACTGTTGTTTTCCATGTTTATGGGCAGGTTAATGTGAGATACTTAAGTGTTCTCAAAGATATCTTGCTTATTATGCAAACAAAACCCTTCAGTTCCACACAATCAGGTTTTGAGAACACTCTTGCCATTTGTGCGAGTAGTATGCATGAGACAGAGTCTAATTTATGCGTTTTAACGGTGTTGCAATTAGCTGGAGTGTCCTTACCCATGTAGTTGATGATGAAACCCTCTCCCTTTCCGAAGACCAGTCCGGCTGGGTCTGAGTGGAAGGTGATGGTGAGGTCAGGGGTCGAGGAGGACATCTTAAACGGGCTGGTCCCCCCAACAAACTGGCCCAATATACGTGTTGTGACCTCATCTCCATCCAAAATGGTAAGCATATCACTGTCGCTGAGATTCAAGCTAATGAGAGAGAGAGGGAAAGAGACAGTGGGCGAGAGGTGAGGGGTTTGTGTGGGAGGAAATGAGAAAATGAACGAGTCATTCAGGCGGTTTGGTGAGTCATCGCATCCAGCAGGTCTGTGGGTTTCGTTCGATTTCAGCAGCAGCAGCAGCAGCAGCTTGACGCTTCAGCCGCCAGAGCAGTCAAACCAGCAGACTTTGCTGTTGTTTTCTGAACAGAATGTTCCAGAAGGACTTACAGCTGCACATCCAGCAGAACGCGTTTGTCCTCGCCAACGTGAATCCTCCAGCTGCAGTCCTCGCCCTCCCCGTACCATTCGGGCCAGTTTGGGGACAAGATAACGCCGCTGGGGCCGGACAGATCACCACCACAGAGAGCTGCAGAGAAGCCACACAAACACGTGTCACATTGATTTCTGTGTCACGACTCAGTGCAACAAATGTCAAAAGTCTGTTTTTTTTTTTTAAATGATGCTCTTCTAAGAAAGATGTCATTAACTTGTTTGGCAATGTACCCACAGAGAAATTTTGGTCTGATTTTTTTTTTAATGTTCATCTGATCTCATTTCATAAGTGGCTTTCTGTTTTAAAGATGTTTTCTTTGGAGTGTTTCACTATAAGAGAATAATAAGAGAATGTAATTTGATTCATTTGTGTTTTCTGCTAGCTACATTTCACATACATAAACATTTTCTTAATCCTAAAGCAGTTAAAACTGTATTTCTATATTCATCCTATGTGTCCACTAAGGTGTAAATGTATTAATTTGTTTGTTAAATTGGCAACTCAAAGTTAAACCGTACTATAGTTAAACCATGGTAACCACAAAATAATTATGGTTTTGTTACACTAACCATGGTATAACCATGATATTTGTAGTGAAACTGTAGGTATACAAAAAAAAAAAAAAAAAACATTTTACTATAGTAAAACCATAGTTAATTTTCTTAAGGGATTTGTATTTGTGTACACTTTTAGTTTTTCTTTGTTTTGCTTTTTTGTACTGCCTTAATGGTTTGATGTTTTCTACAGTTTAATTAAAAAAAAAAAAGAAAAAAAAAAAGAGAAAGAAATCAGTAAAAAGATTCGCAAACCTGATTCTGAAGTCTTGATCTGAATCAAATGATCGAAAAAAAGATTCACAATTTGCGTTCTAAAGTTTGGATCTGAATAAACAAATTTGCGCTCTGAAGTCCCAATGTGAATAATGATTCGCAAACTATAATTTCAGATCTGTGGTGCTTCTCATTTATTATTTGTGCATCCTCGTTTCCTTTCCTCGCTACCTTTCCTTGCGTCTTAGCTCCACCCCCTTAGGATATGAGGGAAGGATGCAAGGAAAGGAATTGAGGACGGAGGAATCAAAGGGTGAACACTGGAATATTCTTGACCACTCAGGCGTCACTTCAAAGCGTCATCAGCTGCGCTAAAGGGATCTGCCCTTATGTTATTAAAGTTTGTTACGCAAGACATTCATAATAAATATTAATAAAGTAAGATGTCCGGTTGAAAATATGACATGTATGGTTTATTTAAACTGCAAAGGTAAAATATAAATGTAAATTATTACGACATATGTGAAAGGGGAGGAGAATTAACACATGCGTCAAGTGTTTTGCCGAAAAAGACTTCCACGGGATACACCTGTGTATCCTCGCTCAAGACTCTTCAGGAAGCCTCCTCACTCCTCGATCATTGCTTCCTTGGGTGCAATTTAGAGAACTGAGATGTCCTACAAAATGGTTGAGCTCGATTGGTTTCCGGGTCATAGGATGGAGGACGGAGAAGCGAGGAAACGATGATGGATATTGAGAAGCACACCAGGGCTCAGAGAATGGATCGTAAATCATTCAATTTGCGAACCCACTCCGAAGTTCTGATCTAAATAAAATTTTGATTGCTGATTTACATTTAGTCATTTTGCAGATGCTTTTATCTAAAGCGACTTACAGATGAGGACAATGAAAGCAATCGAAATCAACAACAACAACAAAAAAAGTTACTCTTCTGAGAAAGATGTCATTAAACTTGGCAACGTACCCACAGAGAAATTTTGGTCAGATTTTTTTTTTTTTTTTAATCTGATCTCATTTTGTAAGTGACTTTCCGTTTTAAAGATTTCTTTGGAGTGTTTCACTACTCAAAAGAGAATATAGGATATAATTTAGAGATATAATCGGTCTCTAAACCTCTTTTCTTTACTCAAAGATGATCTAGACAACTATATGGAAACTATCCAACTCTGTTAATCCTAAAGCAGTCAAAACTGTAGTTCTATATTCATCCTATGTGTCCTCTTAAATTTATTAATTTGTGTTTGTTTGTTTGTTAAACTGGCAACTCAAAGTTAAACAATACTATAGTTGGACCCGCTTCACAATACATGTGTTAACCCCCAGAGGCATATGGCTTACCTTTACGATGGGCATGTGAGCTTTTTGAAGCTTCAAAATAACAGCCACTATCCACCACCATTATTAAGCTTGCAAGAACCAGGATACATTTTAAAACAACTCAAGGTAAAAGTCAGTAAAAGTGATTTTGTGCCTCTTTGGGATGGCACAATAATGCGCCGTTCACTTACAGAACGCAAACTTCTAGAGGGCACATAAGTCTAAGTAGTGAACTTCCGTTTTGAATAAAATGATTAGCAAACCTGCACGAAGTCGCAATGTGAATAAAATTTGTGAACCCGCAGCAAAGTCCCGATCTGAATCAAATGATTCACACTCCGAAGTTCCAATCTAAATTAAATGATTCATTATATGCTCTCTGACCTTCTGATCTGAATCAAATGATTCACAAACCCACAGCGAAGTCCCGATCTGAATCAAATGATTTGCTATCCGTGCTTCTGATCTGAATCAAATAATTCCTAATTTGTGCTCCGAAGTTCCGATCTAAAGTAAATGATTTGCAATATGCACTCCGAACTCCCGATTTGAATCAAGTCATTCGCGAACTTGCAACAAAGTCCAAATCTGAATTAATTGATTCGCAAAGCTGCACTGAAGTCCCGATCTGAATCAAATGATGGATCACAAATCATTCAATTTGTGAAATGATTCGCAAACCCATTCAGAATATCCGATCTAAATCAAATGTGACCCTGGATGACAAAACGTCTTATGTTGCACGGGAATATTTGTAGCAATAGACAAAAATACATTGTAATGGTCAAAATTATCGGTTTTGCTTTTATGCCAAAAATCATTAGGATATTAAGTAAAGATCATGTTCCATGAAGATAAATTTCCTACTGTAAATATATCAAAACTTAATTTTTGATTAGTAATATGCATTGCTAAGAACTTCATTTAGACAACTTTAAAGGCAATTTTCTCAACATTTCGATTTTTTGGCGCCCTCAGATTCCAGATTTTCAAATCGTTGTATCTCGGCCAAATATTGCCCTATCATAACAAACCATACATCCATGAAACGCTTATTTACTCAGCTTTCAGGTGATGTATACATCTCAATTTCGAAAAATTGACACTTAAGACTGGTTTTGTGGTCCAGGGTCACAAATGATCTGCGATTAAGATCTGAATCAAATGATCAAACGATTCGATTAGAGCGATTCAAACTGCAAATCTTTTTGTGACTGATTGGCTTCATCTCAAAGTATGTTATGTGGAAACACTGCATTATGATCGAGTTTGTAGCTTAATTCACTATATTTTAAATAGTCTGACCACTGCAGTTCAGTTGGTGACAGTTCAATAGGAAAACAGTTGAAATCATCATATTTTTATATTCTATTATAGTCAAAATTGTCCTTCGAAATGTTCAGCACAGTAAGAGTTGTCCTCAGTAATCTCTGATTTGTGGACGACAAAACCAGTCTTATGTTGCACGGGAATATTTGTAGCAATAGACAAAAATACATTGTATGGGTCAAAATTATCGGTTTTGCTTTTATGCCAAAAATCATTAGGATATTAAGTAAAGATCATGTTCCATGAAGATAAATTTCCTACTGTAAATATATCAAAACTTAATTTTTGATTAGTAATATGCATTGCTAAGAACTTCATTTAGACAACTTTAAAGGCAATTTTCTCAACATTTCGATTTTTTGGCGCCCTCAGATTCCAGATTTTTAAATCGTTGTATCTCGGCCAAATATTGCCCTATCATAACAAACCATACATCCATGAAAAGCTTATTTGCTCAGCTTTCAGGTGATGTATACATCTCAATTTCAAAAAATTGACACTTAAGACTGGTTTTGTGGTCCAGGGTCACAAATGATCTGCGATTAAGATCTGAATCAAATGATCAAACGATTCGATTAGAGCGATTCAAACTGCAAATCTTTTTGTGACTGACTGACTCAAAGTATGTTATGTGGAAACACTGCATTATGATCGAGTTTGTAGCTTAATTCACTATATTTTAAATAATCTGACCACTGCAGTTCAGTTGGTGACAGTTCAATAGGAAAACAGTTGAAATCATCATATTTTTATATTCTATTATAGTCAAAATTGTCCTTAGAAATGTTCGGCACAGTAAGATTTGTCCTCAGTAATCTCTGATTTGTGGTCTGTGCATTTGGTTGTGAAACTCCAGACTCCAGTATGCTGCATTAATTGCGATATTAATTGCATTTGACACCCAAGCGTGTGTAACACGCCATGTGGGGTTGACCAGTGTTACGTTCAGCTGTTATCTGTTATGACCCAACGCCAGTCACAGAAAACCTCATTTATCCCCGTTAAATATGAATTACAACGAGGTTAAATACAGGCCAACAACTACAAGTCATTGACTATTGATTATCAGGCTGACATGTGAGAACTTTAATCAGCCCAACAGCAAAAAAGATGCAATTCTAAAAAGCACTTATTAGATCAAAGGACATTTTTGAATATTAATATACTAATAACATTCAGTGCAATTACCATAGCATAATTAGATAAAACCAACTAATTAACTTCAAATCTGGCATCCCATGACATTTAGCAAAGAATAAATGTTGTCTGGCAGTGTTGTGTATTATGTAGCATATAGGGTAATGTTATGACTCTACCTTTGCAGAGGGGCTCTGTGTCGTTCCAGTAGGGGTCTCGTGTGTTGATGCACTCAATGACGGGTGGCCCCTGCTCCAGCGAGTGCCCGGGGTCACAGGTGAACTGCACCACCGTCCCCACACCGTAAGTCAGGTCTGTCGTGCTAAAGTTTCCATTTTGGATGTATGGTTCGTAGCAGTGGCCCTTTTCAAATGCTAAACGTGAACAATTAAAACAAGCTCTGTTAGCTGAAATAATGACAGAAATCCAGTTTGATTAGTTATACTTAAATGTACAAATGTTACTGCATGAGATATGAGATATAAAAATAAAAGATATAAAGAAATAAGATATTTAAAAATGAATTAAAGAAAGATAGCACACTTTTAAGGCAAAACGTAACAAAAAGAACATTTCTTTTAGGTTTAAATGATAAAACAACACAACAACTGGACAATTTCCAGATGTCAAGTGTTAGTTGAACATATTCCTGAGGGCAGTTGGTTCACAGCAATTTGAAAAACTATATATATATATATATATATATATTTTATCTGAAATTGATTAACTCATACATTTTAAATATTATGTGACCCTGGACCACAAAACCAGTCTTAATTTGCACAGGTATATTTGTAGCAATAGCCAAAAATACATTGTATGGGTCAAAATGATTGATTTTTCTTTTATGCCAAAAATCATTAGGATATTAAGTAAAGATCATGTTTTATGAAGATATTTTATACATTTTCTACTGTAAACATTTTTGATTAGCAATATGCATTGCTAAGAATTTCATTTGGACAACTTTAAAGGCCATTTTCTCAATATTTAGATTATATTGCACCCTCAGATTCCAGATTTTCAAATAGTTGTATCTCAGCAAAATATCAAATATTGTCCTATCCTAACAAACCATACATCAATAGAAAGCTTATATAGAAATAGAAAGGTTTTGTGGTCCAGGGTCACATATAATGTGTTTAAAAATTGCATAAATTATTTTATGTTTCATTTATTTATAAACCTAAATATTATCAATAACCTAAATATACTGTATATAATTATTAAGCAATTAATATTTTTTTCCCTTTCTTTTCCCTTCTTGATTTAATATTTTATGTATCAGTGGTTTTAATGTCCAAATACAGGTGTTACAGATATGAACATCTCCTACCCTCATAACGTATGTTGAATCCAGTGTTGTGACTGTTTGGTTGGTCTGTTATAAACTGGACTCGAACAGCCGGACCTTCGCTGATCACTCCCTCAAACGGTATGGGACCGCCACGCCCAGAATCAAACAGGACCACCGAACCTGCGTCGAGGCCACTCCATAAGACCAGCCTGTTTCATGGGAGAAGGCCTGAGTCTCTTATATACATATAAAAATGATTTAGCATTGCATTGGTTTATATGACACATGCATTCACCTGTCTGTTGGGCCCAACACCATTCTCTCCAAATGCAGGTGCAGCCTTTGGCCGTTAGGAGCCTCCAGGGACCAAGAGCAGCTCCGGTCCAGGGTGCTGTTAGGGCCCGGATGGGGTGAGGGAGACAGCACCCGGCCCACCGTGGCATTTTTAACAACCCCTCCACACAAAGCTTGCAGAGAACATAATGAAAATGTCACTAACAGTAAGGCTCATAATTCACTTTTTTAAATAAATAATAATGAATGAAAAAAATATAATTTATTCTATATTTTAGTAAAGTAAAATATATAGTAAAATATATATATATATATATATATATATATATATATATATACACACACACAAACACACTCTAGTGCTTTGCGAAAGTATTCATATGCCATTGCAGCCTTATGTTAAACTGCTTTAAATAACATTTCCCCCCCCACATCAGTCTACACGCCATAAACCATAATGACAAGGCAAAAGCAGTGACAACTGTACAAATTTATTACAATTAAAAAACTGAAAACAAGTACATTGCATAAGTATTCATACCCTTTACAGCACCTTTACAGCCTCAAGTCTTTTTGGTATGATGCGACAAGCTTTGCACATCTGCATTTGGCAATTATCTGCCGTTCTTCTCTTCACCTCTCAAGCTCTGTCAGCTTAGATGGGGGCAGATGCACATTTTCAGGTTTCTACAGAAATATTTCATTGCGTTCAAGCCTAGGCTGTGGCTGCACCACTCAAGGACATTCACAGAGTTGTCTATAAGCCACTTTTGCTGTGTGCTTAGGGTCATTGCCCTGTTGGGTTGCAGTGATGTTTGTCCGTCTGTAAGTTTCCCCATCTGCATCTCCTCCCCAGATGTGTACCTCAACACAATCCTGTCTCTGAGCTCTACAGACAGTTCTTTTGACCTCAGGGCTTGGTTTTTGCTCTGATATGCATTTTCAGTTAGACCTTTTATTTAGAGGTGTGTGCCTTTCCAAGTCATATTTATTCAGTTGAATTTGCCACCCGAAGTATTCATACAACATTGCAGCCTTATGTTAAACTGCAATAATTTTTTTTTTTTTTTCACATCAGTCTACACGCCATACACCATAATGACAAGGCAAAAACAGTGACAACTGTGCAAATTTTTTACAATTAAAAAACTGAAAAGAAGTACATTGCATAAGTATTCATACCCTTACAGCACCTTTACAACCTCAAGTCTTTTTGGTATGATGTGACAAGCTTTGCACATCTGCATTTAGCAATTATCTGCCGTTCTTTTCTTCACCTCTCAAGCTCTGTCAGCTTGGATGGGGGCAGATGCACAATTTCAGGTTTCTACAGATATATTCGACTGGGTTCAAGCCTAGGCCTAGCCAAGGACATTCACAGAGTTGTCTATAAGCCACTCTTGCTGTGTGCTTAGGGTCATTGCCCTGTCGAGTTGCAGTGATGTTTGCTCTTCTGTAAGTTTCTCCCATCTGCATATATGATCATGGAGCTCAACTAGAGTGACCATCAGCTTCTTTGGTCACCAGTCTAACCAAGGCCCGTTTCATCAGTATTGCTCAGGTTGGCCAGGAAGCCAGCTCCAGGAAGAGTCGTGGTTGTTTCAAACTTCTTCCATTAGGGGTAACAAAAAACATGCTTCTATGAACCTTCAATACAGCATATTTTTTTCTGAACTCCTCCCCAGATGTGTGCCTCAACACAATCCTGTCTCTGAGCTCTACAGACAGTTCTTTTGACCTCAGGGCTTGGTTATTGCTCTGATATGCATTTTCAGCTGGTAGACCTTTTACTGAGAGGTGTGTGCCTTTCCAAGTCATATTTATTCAGTCGAATTTGCCACAGGCTAACTCCACCCGAAGATGTAGCAACATCTACAAGCAATATGAATGCTTTTGAGCTAAATTTCAAGTGTCTCAGAAAAGGGTATGAATGCTTATGCAATGGAATCATTAAAGTTTTTTTATTTCTATTAAATTTGCAAAGTTGTTACAAACCTGTTTTTTGCCATTATGGTGTACGGAGTGTAGATTGATGTAAAAAAAAAAAAGTTATTTAAAGCAGTTTAACATAAGGCTGAAACATAAAACATAAAAAAAATGAAGGGGTATGGATACTTTCACAAGGCACTGTATATAGAAATAATTTCGCATAATAAATTCTATAACTACCAGTCAAACATTTGGGATTTTAATGCATCTTCTGCTCACCAATGCTGCACTTATTTAATCAAAAATACAGTAAAAAATTGTGAAATATTATTACAATTTAAAATAACTGTTTTCTGTGTGAATATATTTTAAAATGTAATTTACTTCTGTGATGCATTGCTGAATTTTCAGCATCATTACTCCAGTCACATGATCTTTTAGAAGTCATTTTAATATGCTG
Organism: Cirrhinus molitorella; assembly: GCA_033026305.1. Taxonomy (NCBI): domain Eukaryota; kingdom Metazoa; phylum Chordata; class Actinopteri; order Cypriniformes; family Cyprinidae; genus Cirrhinus; species Cirrhinus molitorella. The sequence continues at coordinate 9,101,355 of CM065139.1, forward strand.
ATTTTTGATAACCCTCTCATTTAATGTTTTTTTAAAGAAGTTTCTTATGCTTATCAAGGATAAATCAATGTTTTTCTATATTAATATACATCAAAATTTAATTTATATCTGTAATTAAAGTTGAATTTCCAGAATCATTACTCCAGTCTTCAAAAATCATTCTAATATGCTGATTTATTATCAGTGCTGGAAATAGTTGCGCTGTTTAATATATATATTTTTTTGATCAATAAAAGGTTCAAAAAAAGAACAGCATTTATTTTAAATAGAAAGGTTTTCTAACAATATACACTACTGTTCAAAAGTTTGGGGTCAGTACATTTTTATTCTTTCTTTTTTTGAAAGAAATTAATACTTTTATTCACCAAGGATGTCTTAAATTAATAAAAAGTGATAGCATAGATTTACATTGTTAGAAAAGATTTATATTTTGAATAAATGCTGTTCTTTTTAACTTGTTATTCATCAAAGAATCCTGAAAAAAAGAATCACAGGTTGCAAAGAAATATTTGTCAGCACAACCGTTTCCAACATTGATAACTCTAATAATAAATCAGCATACTAGAATGATTTCTGAAGGATCACGTGACACTTAAGACTGGAGTAACAGCTGATGAAAATTCAGCTTTGCATCAAAGGAATAAATTATATTGTAAAGTATATTAAAATAAAAAACATTATTTTATATTGTAATAACATTTTGCAAATAAATGCAGCCTTGATGAGCAGAAGAGACTTCTTTAAAAACATTAAATGAGAGGGTGTGTGCAAACTTTTGACTGGTTGTGTATGTATGTATCAGGTATATATCAGTGTCTAACCTCTGCAGCTTGGCTCATGTTGGCTCCACACAGGCAGTGAGGCATTGAGACATGTGAGCATGGCATCCCCCTGCAGGTGGTATCCCATGTGACACTGGAAATGGGCCGTGCCTCCGGGATGCAGATCTTTCACTGACACCTCCCCGAAATGAGGCCGTCGAGGTAGGGCACAACTCAGGCGAAAAACTGGACGAGAAAGAGTATGTGATTATCCTTCAAAAACTCTCCTTTTATGACATCTGTGCAAATAATGACAGATTTTTCGGGGGTGAACTACTCCTTTCATCATTTATGAATAAAATGAATGCTAATGCCACTCGAGGACGCTGATTGAAACAAATTGCACACAAGACGGCACAAGAAAGCCTTGTGAAATGAGCCCTGGAGTGAAACTACAAGTACATTAGCCGGTTAATGGACACGGCAGAAGCTATCAAGTTAGATAAGCGAGCAAATTAACCAAATGGAGAATTTTTCAATTAAAAGTTTGGAGGCAAAGTCTGGCCGGCGACTAACAAGTTCAACAAGAGTGCTGCTGAGACTTCCGGATGAGGAGCGTTTTTTAACATTTACACGAGCACCTGTGGGACTCATTACTATAATATTACATAAACATTAGAGTTTTATGTAAAAGAGTAATTATCTCTATAAAGCCACAACAAGAGGCAAGTCCCAAAGATGCTGTGTTTAATGCATAAGTGGCTTGTTTTGAAAAACGCTCACTTTGATAATGCAGCTGGAACATGCCGACTCCTCCCTCTGGAGACGAGCGGTAGAACACAGACAGCGTGTTGGTCGGACTGCGGATCACCTGACCTTCCACCAGGAGCGTCTGATTGGCCAGCACGAGCAGGGCCCCGCCTTCATCCACCCCTCTGATTGACAGCTGCTCGCCTTCTGACAGGTTGACACTTTTGACCTACAGTGAAGGAATGCCAATCATGTTAGCAGGTAACACTGGTAAGAAACACACAGTACATTATGTAAAATTTGTGGCAAGAGCAGTACAGCATTCGCAGTAACATTCTTATCATGTTCACTTGAGAACACAACTTTACAAAGAAGTACATTGTGCAATAGTGGTATCTGATAATTATATCATGCATGAGTAAGTCTCAAAATATAGAGACAATGACATGTACCTCATTAAAATGCATATGTATAAAAAGTAGAATTATATAACCTAACAATTTGTTAAATATTATGAAATGTCCCTTCATTAGACACTTCTAAGACATTCACAGTTATTTTGTGTTCTTTATTCTTGAATAATTTTGTTTTCCATAGCTAGGCTTTTACGTGTGCAAAAACAAACAAAAAAGTATATATATATTTTTTCTAAAAATTCTATATTCTTTTTTGTTAGTTATGTATAATTATACTTGCTATAATTATATACCCAATATTTCATATATTACTGACTTGTATATATACTGATATTAAAACATTGGATACATCATTATAATATATACAGGTCCTTTTCAAAAAATTAGCATATTGTGATAAAGTTCATTATTTTCTGTAATGTACTGATAAACATTAGACTTTCATATATTTTAGATTCATTACACACAACTGAAGTAGTTCAAGCCTTTTTTTTGTTTTAATATTGATGATTTTGGCATAGAGCTCATGAAAACCCAAAATTCCTATCTCAAAAAATTAGCATATCATGAAAAGGTTCTCTAAAAGAGCTATTAACCTAATCATCTGAATCAACTAATTAACTCTAAACACCTGCAAAAGATTCCTGAGGCTTTTAAAAACTCCCAGCCTGGTTCATTACTCAAAACCGCAATCATGGGTAAGACTGCCGTCCAGAAGGCCATCACTGACACCCTCAAGCAAGAGGTTAAGACACAGAAAGAAATTTCTGAACGAATAGGCTGTTCCCAGAGTGCTGTATCAAGGCACCTCAGTGGGAAGTCTGTGGGAAGGAAAAAGTGTGGCAGAAAACGCTGCACAACGAGAAGAGGTGACCGGACCCTGAGGAAGATTGTGGAGAAGGACCGATTCCAGACCTTGGGGGACCTGCGGAAGCAGTGGACTGAGTCTGGAGTAGAAACATCCAGAGCCACCGTGTACAGGCGTGTGCAGGAAATGGGCTACAGGTGCCGCAGAGAAGTAGCACTGGACTGTTGCTCAGTGGTCCAAAGTACTTTTTTCGGATGAAAGCAAATTTTGCATGTCATTCGGAAATCAAGGTGCCAGAGTCTGGAGGAAGACTGGGGAGAGGGAAATGCCAAAATGCCTGAAGTCCAGTGTCAAGTACCCACAGTCAGTGATGGTCTGGGGTGCCATGTCAGCTGCTGGTGTTGGTCCAATGTGTTTTATCAAGGGCAGGGTCAATGCAGCTAGCTATCAGGAGATTTTGGAGCACTTCATGCTTCCATCTGCTGAAAAGCTTTATGGAGATGAAGATTTCATTTTTCAGCACGACCTGGCACCTGCTCACAGTGCCAAAACCACTGGTAAATGGTTTACTGACCATGGTATTACTGTGCTCAATTGGCCTGCCAACTCTCCTGACCTGAACCCCATAGAGAATCTGTGGGATATTGTGAAGAGAAAGTTGAGAGACGCAAGACCCAACACTCTGGATGAGCTTAAGGCCGCTATCGAAGCATCCTGGGCCTCCATAACACCTCAGCAGTGCCACAGGCTGATTGCCTCCATGCCACGCCGCATTGAAGCAGTCATTTCTGCAAAAGGATTCCCGACCAAGTATTGAGTGCATAACTGAACCTAATTATTTGAAGGTTGACTTTTATTGTATTAAAAACACTTTTCTTTTATTGGTCGGATGAAATATGCTAATTTTTTGAGATAGGAATTTTGGGTTTTCATGAGCTGTATGCCAAAATCATCAATATTAAAACAAAAAAAAAGGCTTGAACTACTTCAGTTGTGTGTAATGAATCTAAAATATATGAAAGTCTAATGTTTATCAGTACATTACAGAAAATAATGAACTTTATCACAATATGCTAATTTTTTGAAAAGGACCTGTAAATGTACTAAAATAACAATATAATATAAAACAAATTACTATAAATATTTAATATGTATGCGTGTATAACTATTATAAATTTAATTATATATTAATAATGGATATAAATGAATTACATTATATTTATTGTAATTATATATACAATATTTCTGCTAATAAAACATTATATATACACACACACACACACACACTGATATTGTTTGAAATATTGAATACATAAAAAAATAGAATACTAATCTATTTAATAAAAATATAAAATCTAAATTAATACAATAACAAGCAAATTACGGTGAATATTTAATGTGTATAACTAGTATAAATTCAATTATATATTAATAATTAATATAAATTATTATAGTGATTATAATTATATATACAATATTTAATTAAAAATACATTTCATTTATACACTGATATTACTTGAAATATTGAATACATAAAAAATACTATCAAATACTATTTTATATTTGTATAAAAATATATATAAAAAAAAAACAATGCAAGTTTTTTTTACTAACTAGTATAAATTAAAATATTATTAAAAATTAATAAATAATTATATATATATATATATATATATATGTATATGTATATATATATATATATATATATATATATATATATATATATATATATTTATTTCAATTATTATATACCCAATATTTAATATTATACCAAATTGTATACATTAAAAAAAATATTGGATACATCATTATAATATATAATATACAATATACAAAGTAATATAATATAATATAATATGATACAATACATTAATAATTAATAAAAAATAAATTATTATATTTATTATAATTACATATCCCATATTTCATGTAATACATTTTATATATACACTGATATTTAAAATATTAAATACATAAAAAGCCAAAAATAAAATCTATTTTTAATATTTCAATAAAAACATTTTAATTTATAACAGTACAATAAAAACAAATGACTGTAAATAATTAGTGTATAATTTAAAAATGACATTAATAATTAATATAAATTAATGACATGTTTTGTGTTTGTTATAATTATATATGTATATATATATATATATATAAAAAACAATATTATAACAATATTTCATTTAATAATACATTTTATATATACATTGATATTATATGAATTATTGAATACAAAAATACATCTACGTAACTATTCAAAAACAGACATTATTTTATTTTAAAATAAAATAAAAGATGCTTATATATATATATATATATATATATATACACATACACACACACACACACACACACACACACACACACACACATACATACATACATATATATATATATATATATATATATAGTGTCAATTATCATCCATATCAATGCTAGACACGTTTATTCTGGAAATATAAAAGGTTTTAAAGTTTACATAGGTTTTTTTTTTTTTTGGTCATATGGTTAATTTAAATGTGAAATGTGTCACTGGCGTTACATCGCTTAATGTTAAATTAAGTGCTAAATAACTGCAGGAACGTGCATTAAGAAAGTAAAAGAGGTGCATTTTAATTTCATGTTGACTTTAAAGCATATCACAGCCAGCATGGATTATCCGTATCTCATCCGATCCCATGAGGACAGTGTGTGTGTGTGTGTGTGTATACATACCAAATTAATTGGAAGTGTTTTAATCCCTTGAGACATATTATTCAACACACAGACACAGACACACCGACACAGCAGGCCCTTGGCTCTGGATTAAAGCGGTAATTAGAGATTATGTCACGGGTGTGAATCATCCGCAGAGGGACAGCGGACGTGGACACGGGATTACATTGGGCTGCATGCGGGCACTGCGGCAGTACAGCTTCCGACGAACCCCCGTCTCGCTCATTAACATCTGCTTGTGTGGTTCCGGCTCTCTGGGAACGCACTGGTGCCGGCCCGAAGTGCTCCACTCCAGTAATTAGATCCGTGCAATTACACCACGTCCCACTAGAGGGCACGTTCGACCGGACACAGGGCTGTTAAGCGCAGTCACCTGTATCCGAGGGTGTCGAGAAATTGTGCTAGGCACAGGAGAAATAGGATTGCATTGCAGTGGGAAAAAAAAAGCTTGTTAGGCAGCAGATTGCATTTCCAGATAACTCCCTCGGGGCCACATGCTGTGGTCGGTGTTCTGCAGCTGCTTATTTGTTGAATTACACGGTCTATTAGCATGTCATTTAAAGAGATCCGTGCATTAACAGGTGTCCGTTCAGTCAAGAATATCCAGCGCAGTTTGTCATATCATTCGGAGGTGGAGGAAAATAAAATTACTGGATATTAAAGCAATATTAAAAAAGGTACCTGAAGCTCGACACCGTAGCCTGTGTAGACGGTCACTGTGTAAGTGCACTGCAGGAACGCTCCTTCAGGGAGGGGTGGATCATCTGAAGAATCGATGTAGCCCTCTGGGTCGGTGAAATTGACCCTGCAGTTTGTTACAGCTGGAGGAAAATGCCAGACAGACGACATTAAAAACCCAAGTGTTCATCTGAGAATGTCTACAGAGGGGATATGAGATGGTACACAACAGCGAGGAGAAATGTCTACATCACGGTAGAAAATGGTAGCTTGGAGTAGCTCCAATTTCCATGCCGGTTCAGGATAGCATGCACTGGTTAGTTCTGGTTTGGAACAGATCTTGCATAAGCAAGCAAAACTTCTGTGAACTGGTCAACAAGCATGTTTTTTTTTTTTCTAGTGAGGCCTGTATTCATAAACATACTTAGTGCAAACAGTTGCTCCTAGTGACAAAATTCTAAGAAAATTCTGGGTGTTTCCTCTTAAAATTAAAGAAAAGATCCTAGTAAAGAAAAAGTAATTCAGGAAGCATCTTAACCTTTCAAGGAACATGCCACTTTTTTTGAAAATAGGCTCATTTTCCAACTCCCCCAGAGTTAAACAGATGAGTTTTACCGTTTTCGAATCCATCCAGCCGATCTCCGGGTCTGGTGGTAGCACTTTTAGCATAGCTTAGCATAAATCATTGAATCTGATTAGACTGTTAGCATCTCGCTCAAAAATGACCAAAGGGTTTTGACATTTTTCCCATTTAAAGCTGGACTCTTCTGTAGTTACATTGTGTACCAAGACCTCAGTGCCTGAAAATAGTCCCCAGCTAGGTAACTTCCAACAAGACCGCCACTAAGCTAATAATAAAATAGCTGGGGACTATATTCAGGTGCTGCGTAATATCATTCATTGTGCCTGCTGCACCCATGGTACAATGCTAACGGTCTAATCAGATTCAATGATCTATGCTAAGCTATGCTAAAAGTGCTACCGCCAGACCAGGAGATCAGCTGGATGGAAAAATGGTAAAACTCATCTGTTTAACTCAACTTAACTTTTATCTTAACATCTGTTTAAAAAAAAGTGGAGTATTTCTTAAAAAGAGGTCTTAAAGGGGTCCTATTATGCTTTTTCCCCTTTCTGAACTTTAGTCAGTGTGTGGTGTGTATGTTTGTGCATAAAAAAGATCTACAAAGCTACAAATCTCAAAGTCCACTCCAAAGGGAGATATTTAGTTTTTTTTTTTTTTTTTAAATCCCTCTTCATGAACTACAACGAATGACTCATTTGGACTACAAGCTTTGTTTTCCAGATGTTATGTCATCATAATGTGGTCCATTAGAATATGTTAAAATAAACCCCGCCTACTGAAATTTGAATGGTTGCGATGCAGCATGGAGAGAGGCTTTTGGGACGCTTCAACGAGCCGCAGCGGTTCAAGCACTGACAACAGTGATGGTGATCTCCTCCGGTGGCTGTGTCAGAGCCCCGTGCCGCAGACATGTGCAGTATGGTGGGCAAAACACATGCTGAGATGAGGCTGATATGTGATGCAATCTGGGAAAACCCGTCGGATGTTGCACTGGCACGTTTTCAGGAAATTCGAAAAATAGGTTGAATGTAAATTTTTGTGTCAAAATTAGGTTTTCATTAAATTATTATTCTATAACATCTTGTCTATCATCTCTGCAAATATCTTGGCAAAATTCACTTGTTTAGTGCAGAAAAATAGCGTTTTATTGCAGCAAGCAAAAATAACAGTGTCTTTCTCTTACGAACATGCTGCAGAGGTGCTTTCTCTTAACACCACAAAAACAGTTAACCTATCAAAATAAACCACGTAACTTACTTAATAAAGGTGTATCAATGCACATTTCCCACCAGTCCTGTGTAAACTACAGCAAGCAAAGTTGTATTTATTCATTTATTTTTTAATATTGTGAGTAGGGCTGCCCTCGACTAAGGATTTTTCTGGTCGACTAGTAGTCGTTCATTTTAAGCATTAGTCGACTAATCGTACGTTTATTAATATTACATTTAGATCATTATAATGAGCCTTTAATTGCCTATATAGGCTATATATCCTAATAAGCGCAAGCACGCATAAAGCTTGCGACAGCGCACCGCAGATGTAATGATTACAAATGTGTCAGGGAAAAACAATAAGTAGACTGCATTAACATTTTAATAATATATTGAAAAACTAGTGCTTTGTTTTCGGCTTAAGAGATGAAGCCGGCGACTCGTCATCTCCGCAGCTGTGATGCGCCTGAATGCATGTTTCATATAGGCTATTACATAATCTGAGAAAGTAGAAATTTTACTCTCTATAGATTTGTTTTAATGTCTGAAAGCCAAAGATATACACTGAGTTTCACGCTCAAGTTCACAGAAAAGAGACGACAGAAAGCACATTCTGTTTGCTTTTATTATTTTACAAAAGCGCATGTTTCGTTTTTATTGTGAATGGACACGAATATGCGTCTTTCGAAAAGATGTTTTACTTTTACCTGTCTATGCCCAAAAATGATGGAGTAAGCTATTCTAAAAGCAACTTACCGCACCGGCATCCATCTGTCCTGCATTAAGCGCATGTCTGTTTAGCTTCCACACAGACAGCGCACATTTCTCTAGGTCGGTGGTTTTAAAACTTTTTGAAAATATATATAGCATAATTTGCTCGCATTGTGATAGTCGCTCTCTGAAAGCGGGGTATTAAAATTACTTTTGAATGCGTGCGCGCGTTTTACTTTCGGTTTAGTTTGCAGCTTCCCGCATCGTTCTCCCTGAATCTTGAACTTTGTTACATAGGCTACATAGCCTATACATCTTGCTTAAATCGTCCTGGCGACCCATTTTTTAAGTCCCGCGACCCACCCAGGGTTTGAAAACCACTGCTTAACATTACATTGTACAACATTACATGTAAAGTTGCGGCTACTTACGTTTCAGATAATAAGCCATATTTAAGGTTGATGAATAATAGGCGAATGTTGGATGTACTGCCCAATGTATACTGTATTACTATTACCACGCAGACTATAGCCATTAACGATCTCTCCGTGAGATTTATTTCTTTCTTTCTGCGACTAAACGACTAATACAATTTTGGTCGACCAAGCCTTTTCTGGTCAACTAACGCTTAGTCGACTATTAGGGGGCAGCCCTAATTGTGAGATGGCGGAGCACAAGAGATCAACGCAGTCGGATCTCACTCAAACGATATTACTTGTCTCAATCTGCTCAATCCTGGTGATGTCAGTTAAATAATGTTATAACGGACTATTTCACATCCAGCGATGAGGGATCAGATGATGAAGTTACTAAAGAGGAAGAGTCCGATGACAGTCTGTTATATAAACAGTTATGCTGCACTCGCATTTCTACATGTAAACTACAACTACAGGGTACGTTATTCGTGCTAATTAAACATACAAAGGGTGATCAAAAGTTCAGAGACTCTGCCCATGATAAACAATGGAACACAGACATTAGTTTGTGTAATAATGCACTATAGCGCTCCTGACAGCTCTCCTTAAACCCGTAAAGTGAAAGTAAAAGATGTCTCACTTTAAACCTGAACTTCAGATAGCCATAACTTTCCTTACGTTCAAGCTATGGACAAAATAAAAACAGTTTTGGCTTGAACCCAGCTTTCATATAATATCAAAACCTAAAAAAAGTCAAATTTCACCATGTCTTGGGTTTTCCCAGATTGCATCACATATAAACACAACCATTGCCTAGAGTAGCTGTGATCGGATCCGGTGGCCGCATTAGAGCCGTAACCACAGATGTGCACAGTGTGTGGTAAGAGATTTATTCATTTTACAGTGTAGATAGCTTCACTTATAACACAAGTGTTTTTTAAAAATGCATATACTTGCACTAGACTAGGCTAGGCTAATCAGTGATGTTATTTGATAATGTTAATGTTCTTCTCTCATTTTCTGTAGCTGCTTTTTGAATAACTAAGGAAATGTAAGCATTATAATTAGTAACTTACAATGTCTTTATTCAGCTGTCATGTTATATACAAATTAAGTCATATTAAAAACATTAACCTTTTTAGCCTTATGCTGGAACTGGTTTCAGGCAACGAAAATATGTAAACAATTTAATAAATTAGCAAGATAATATCATGTATTGGCAATCTGGCAGGCGGACGATAGGACCCAACACTACTATACCTTCATATATCCTTAACCAAGTTAGAGCTTGATGCTTTGGCAAGGGTTGTGACAGTACTGAAACACAATCACAACGCAGTGGGAAAGCTAACGAATCACAACACTTTTTCGGAAGGCAGGCCTTCATCAAACCCGGAACTAATCGAGCCATTTATGCATTATATAATGCCTTTTTCAAACCACCAAGCATGAGAACATGTTCTAGTACATCCCTAAAAAAACAAAGACTTTGTAAAAGCATAATAGGACCCCTTTAAAGTCCAAAATTGTTAGGAGTATGGATGAGGACTTTTAAGAGGCTTAAGAGTTTCTTTAGCAGTGGAGAAGAAGAGGGAGAAGAAATATGTTGCACACAAGGCATGGCAGTGAGTTTTATAAGACACAGCGAATGGAAGTAATCACTATACATAATATAATTACATTCACATATTTGGCAACTGGGAAAAAAAATGCAACTATGCAGCAGTGATGATTTTGGTCCGTTTCAACCTTCTATGAGCAAAGAGATCACACAAACAATTACAGCACTTTCAGAACCTAATCGTGTCGCATTTCCTATCAAAGACGTATCAAGTACAACATTAACAGAGTGGTAAATAAAAAAAATAAAGAATACACATATATAATGTGCGTGTGTGTGTGTGTGTGTGTGTGTGTGTGTGTGTGTGTATACACATGCGTGTATGGTAAAACAAGAAAAAAAATTCACTTATCATCTCAAAGTGAAGGCATAATAGACCCTACGCTTAAAAGAACTCTTTTATTTCCTTTTTGGACAACCAACCAATCACAGTCTTCAAAAGGCTGTGTCATAGCTAGCAACAGGGTCAGCCCCGCCTCCGCACTGAGATAAAAGTTTTTGTCTTATTCTTCGGTCCTGAATCACTCTAAGACGCTAAGACTCCTACTTAGAAATTTTTAAGCTAAATTGGGAGCTTTCTGGTCCTGTATTCACAAAACATTTTATCTTACCACTAAAAGTTCTCCTAAATAGCAGTAAATGTATTTAGCTAAGAGTTTTTCTCTTTTACCAGGGAATAGAGAAGTCACCTCATTGCTATGAATGATGTCAGCATGCCTACTATGCACACAATGATTGGCTGATAGGGGAGGAGTCTTTGTCAGAGATTTATTCCTAGAAATATTGTAGAGCGTGATTTTATGTTGCCATTTTCAAATAAAGGTTTACATTTTTTTGCCACATTCAAATAAAGATTATAAAATGCAGGCTAAGTGTCATTAATGTTCAGCTGACTGTCAGCCTTTTACATGTGTGCTTCTCACAAACAATTACTTTTTATTAACAGAACAGAATAACCATGGCTGACAGTAAGATATGTAAATGAAAACCAAACTGGACGCAAGAACAGCTGTTACTTCTTGCCCAACTTGTTAATGAAAACAAGGATATAATCAAAGGACAATTTGGAGTTGGGATAACCTCCAAAAGCAAAAACGTTGCGTGGGAAAACATATGTGTGCAAATAAATGCAGACAAAGTGTTTCTAAAAAGTTCTGAGGCAGATTGCCAGCAGCAGCCATTTTAGGATAGTTGGGATTTAGTCTTAGTGACTTAGGAGTCCTCTTCACTAACATTTAACAGATTTAGGAGCTAGTTTTAGCGTTAAAACGCTCTTAGAGCTAAAATTTATAAATCCTAAATTTAGGACTGACACGCCCATTATTTTTAAGATTTTCTCCTAAATCGGCAAGCTATGAGCTTTTAGCCTTAAGATGTTTTGTGAATATGGGCCCCAAGATAAATTTCACTTATTTTGCCTTCTGGGAAACATGCAAGTATCTTCTGTAGCTTCTGAAGGGCAGTACTAAATAAAAAAAAAAAAATATGATATTGAGGCAAAATAAGAAAAATCTACTAATCTTCAAAAGTTTTCACCCCCCGTAATGCATTGTTTTTCCTTCTGAAGCATCAGTGAGTGTTTGAACCTTCTGTAATAGTTGCATGAGAGTCTCTCACTTGTCCTCAGTGTGAAAAGATGGATCTTAAAATCATACAGTCATTGTTGGAAAGAGTTCAAATACACAAAAATGCTGAAAAACCAAAGAATTTGTGGGAAGTTTAACTGTTCAGGACAAACAAGGGACTATATCACTAAACCAAAAAAAAAAAAACAGGTAACAACATAGTATTAAGAATCAAGTGTGTGTAAACTTTTTAGAAATAACTATTTTCTCGTGTACTAAATGTAAATATCTTTTATGTGAAATACCTTATTCAGGTCAGTACTAAATAAAAAATAACATGCATTTTGTATGATCCCTCTTATTTTGGTAAAATAATAAACATTTAGCAGATTCTGCAAGGTGTATGCTAACTGTATTGAGTGGCTTCTCCTACTTTTCTTAGTGATATTTTGTGCCAGTTTTGTTCTCTCCATGACTTGTTGGATGAAAAGGTGCTTATTCGCAAATGTTTTATGCAGTATTCCAATGTTGTGCATGTTAAATTCGCAACTTTGGATGGAAACCTAGCTTATGCAGCATGAAGAACGTCATCTAGTTTTCTTTATAAATCCCAGTCTTACCTGAGGTGAAAACGCCAGACACTGTGTCAGCACTCACAGTGGTTGGAACCGCAACGCTGCCTGAAGGTTGCGGGTGTGGAGTCGGAGCATCTGTATCCCAACTCGGTGTTGCGACTGCCTCCGGGGGTTCGGTGGGGAGGTCATAGGCTGGAGGTAAAGTGGGGCGGCCCGTGGTGCTGTGTGCAGGGAGCATCTTCCTCAGAAAGGGCTGGTCGGGTGACAAGGCCTCTGCTCCAGCCCCAAGCTCCTTCCCCAACATGGGCACCAGATTAGGAGGTAAACCGCTGGGAAGAGTCACACCCTTCTGAGCCAGAAGATGATCCTTATGAGACAGGACTGACTCGAGGAAGTCCTGCCCCATGGATGCAACTCCTCTGGGGGTTTCTTTAGGGGCTGGTACCTGCATCGCTGGAGCAAGGCTAGGTGGAGGAGTCCAACCAGACTCATCTGAAAGAAAGAGAAAGAGTTAGAGAACACTTAAACTGGTTTCTTCCTGCAAAGTTAACCGATATCCAGCAAAGTAGAGCAAATGGATACTTTGCATTTCTGTTTCTGAAATTTGAGAAAAAGACCTCAATAACTCAGCAGTTTCAGAATAGATCTCAACAATGACTAAAAATGTGCTCAGATATGCCACAAGTCTGCATATGGATGTTAAAGATCTCAGTAAAGATCTCAGATGTTAAAGATCTTGGACAAATTTGATGAGACATGTCAAATTGAAGTCAAATTTGACATGTCTCATCAAATTTGTCCAAGATCAGATGATCCAAGCTGGTATCCAAACTAATTTTATAGCTTTCTTACTGTATGTGTATCTTATTGTATTTCTTTTAAAGTTACACTACATATTTCTGACCTCTCTATCACCATCTGTTGTTGAAACATGAAGTTTCCAGCCTAATCAAACTTGACAGCTCTGAATTAAAATCGATATTGTCTGCTCAGTGGAAAAAACATGGGCTTGAATGCCAATTTCATGTGGACTGGCTCAATAATTCATTGCCTACAACAAATTTGATGAACTATATATATATATATATATATATATATATATATATAGTTTTTTTTTGTTTTTTGTTTTTTATCATACCAAATAAAAAAAAGGAAATAAATAAAATAAAATCATGGAAATATAGAAATACAAATTGATGAAAAATATTAATAATTATATTATATAATTGTACACTATAACAGCATATTAAAACCATTATAGTATATAAATAAAACTAAAACAGACTCATAATGTACCTTTAAGACACAGTGTTACACAATTTTCACTGCCTTCACACAAACAAGGACATTTTATTTAAAACAAAATATTTTGTGCATTTTATTTCTTTTTTTAATTAATAAAAAAAAATCATTTCATTTTGTTCAATATATTATCATTTAATGCTAAGTATTCTTTAAATTATATTACAATTAAATTTGCTACAAATAATAATACAAGCATTGGATAAAACTACAATGTAAGTTTTTTTTTTTTTTTTTAGAAAAAAAGATTATAGATTTTTTTCCATTTCTGAAGAAATGAGTGGAATACGAGTTGAATTCTCATGCGCTGTGAAAATCAATCTCTCAGCAATACATTTCCATTTGGAAAGGCATGTTGCCAAACACGCAAATGATAATATACATGATTTGCGATAAGGTCATGGTGGATAGTGGTTAAACAGGCTGCCAGTGTTGCATTCATTCAGGGCAGATGTCAGCTGTATCACTGATGAGGGGTCGACGTAAAAGAGCTGGGAGTTCCAGCTCACAGGGAATCTAGTTTTCACAGCACTATTGTGGGTCTGTCTGGGTGAGTGGACCACTGCCAGGACTGCCAGTTATTATAACCCTCTCTCTTTCTTTCTCTCTCTCTCTGCACGGCTGATTCAGGTTTGCAGACAGTCCTTCACGGGGAGGATGGACCGGAACACAAATGAAGCGTGTCGGAGAAACGACTCGGTAAGAAATGCACCGACACGCCATCTCCTACGTGTGCTAATATGTGGAGCTACACCTCCTGCTCGCCAACCACTGCCTGAACTCATTCTCAAGCCCAATGAAATTTTCCTCTCATTTTCTGCTAGGAAGTTGTCAATGAGCCAGTTAGAGTTAAAGTGATACCAAACTGTCATGCTTTACGTAAATGGACAATTTTAAGCACTATTTGCACTCAAATATACAGTCCACATTGTAAAGATATATATGGGCCATTCTATCGAACTGGTGCAGATTGCTGTCCCACAACCAAAAATACATATTTAAAAAAGCATTCATTTATAGTTTTTTTTATCATCTATTGAAACCCACAATAATATTTGAATAATCAGTAAGCTTAATATATTAAAAATTATCATTTAGTTGGTACTTGCAATTGACCTATCGATAAGCCTCGCCCCCTTTAGTTACTGTTGCTGCCTCGGACAAACAAACAGTGTTTCCCACTGTCTTACAATGACAGCTGTCAGTGTGAAAACCTTGTCCAAAAATGTTTCTGATAAATTCTGAACACAGAAGGACCACCTCTCGTCGAGGAGCATTCAAGTAGGGCTTCAATATGCCATGGAGAGACATAAATGATTTTAAAATAAATATGGTGTGTAACATGATTAATTTGAAATCGAGGGTTTACAGATCGCAATGCAAACGGAAGAAATCTCTTATTACGGTCGTCACGATCGCAGATGACAGCATCCAGGATCAACACTGTTCATGTAACGCAGTGTAAGATTCATAATTTTACATTTAACCAGTTTAATATGGAGAGGCACTGAAATGTAGACCTTCGTTTATGTGTATTTGACCTACACTGTACATGACGTGAGAATAGTTAGCTGAGGTTTGTACATTAGCATGGACTCACTAACTTTAACGTTAGCTAGTTTTAGAGATATTAACGATATTTACAGACATTACCTGCTTGAACAGATGAAAAAGGCCACTTAATGTGGCCTTTTTCATCTGAAATGAAATATAATGTTATATAATGTCATCTGAAATGAAAATAAATGTTAAATAATAAATTTAATTCCAATTTCTATTGACAGTCCTCTCAGGATACCTGGAATAAGTGTTACAATACCTCAGGCACATCGTTTTATTTCTTCTGTATGACACATATTATACGTCCATCATATACTTTTACTTCAAACTCGTCAAAATTCTACCCTTAGCTCAATCAGAAGTACCAGTACTTACATAGAAACCTAGACATCGGAGCCTGATAAAAATGCATTTTTTGAAGAAATGTGTCAGATGGATTTAGAGGCTTTTGCATCTGAACTCTTCATATACATTTTATATTTTTTTTTGTAAATTATGAAACTTTACGTAAAAATGTGTCACATTTGTTTGAGTCTATTGGCTGAGACAGATTTTAACTACACCCATAAATTTATGATCCGGAAATATTTATTAGTCACTGTCTCTCATAGCTACATAGTGAGTAGAAAGGTCCCATTACTTTGAGGTAAATGCGTTTAAAAGTCTGAAAATCTGTCACTATACTGAACACCATTTTTCTGCAATTAAGCACACTTAACATCTAGTTTTTATATGTGTACAACTGTTCACAATTGTGCTAGATAACCATGTACTGATTAGCATTTTTGAGCTAGGCTCAAAAGTATCTAAAATTGTCACAACCGTAACAGTCACGACCAAAACATTTGGTGAAGTTTCGGTAGTGAAATCTTTGTTTTTTTTTGGGCTGTTATCCCATAAAATTGTCATTACCATAACAGTCACAACCAAAACATTTAGTCAAGTTTCGGTAGTGATATCTTTGTTTTTTGGGGTGTTTTGCCACAAAAATTGTCACTACCGTAACAGTTACAACCGAAACACTTAAAGCTTCGGTAGTGACATCTTTGTCTTTTTGGGTGTTATCCCATAAAATTGTCACTACCATAACAGGCACAACCGAAACATTTAGTCAAGTTTCATAAGTGATACATATGTTTTTTGGGGCGTTTTCCCATGTAAATTGTCACTACCGTAACAGTTACAACTGAAACATTTAGTCAAGTTTCGGTAGTGACATCTTTGTTTTTTGGGTGTTACCCCATAAAAATGTCACTACCGAAAGTCATGACCGAAGCTTTTAGTAGAGTTTTGGAAGTGACATCTTTGTTACAGTAGTGGCAATTTTTTATAGCAAAACACCCCAAGAAACAGTCACAACCGAAACACTTAGTAAAGCTTCAGTAGTGACATCTTTGTCTTTTTGGTTGTTATCCCATAAAATTGTCACAACCATAACAGTCACAACCGGAACATTTGGTGGGGTTTTGGTAGTGACATCTTTGTTTTTTTTTGGGTGTTATCCTATAAAATTGTCACTACCGTAACAGTCACAACTGAAATATTTGGTGGGGTTTTGGTAGTGACATCTTTGTTTTTTGGGTTGTTTTCCCATGAAAATTGTCACTACCATAACAGTCACAACCAAAACATTTAGTAAAGTATTGGTAGTGATGTCTTTTTGGGTTTTATACCATAAAATTGTCACTACCATAACAGTCACGACCAAAACATTTAGTCAAGTTTCGGTAGTGACATCTTTGTTTTTTGGGTTGTTTTCCCATGAAAATTGTCACTACCATAACAGTCACAACCAAAACATTTAGTAAAGTATTGGTAGTGATGTCTTTTTGGGTTTTATACCATAAAATTGTCACTACCATAACAGTCACGACCAAAACATTTAGTCAAGTTTCGGTAGTGACATCTTTGTTTTTTGGGGTGTTTGGTATAAAAATTGTCACTACTGTAACAGTCACAACCGAAACACTTAGTAAAGCTTTGGTAGTGACATCTTTGTTACAGTAGTGGCAATTTTTTTATAGCAAAACACCCCAAAAAACAGTCACAACCGAAACACTTAGTAAAGCTTTGGTAGTGACATCTTTGTTACAGTAGTGGCAATTTTTTATAGCAAAACACCCCAAAAAACAGTCACAACCGAAACACTTAGTAAAGCTTTGGTAGTGACATCTTTGTTACAGTAGTGGCAATTTTTTATAGCAAAACACCCCAAGAAACAGTCACAACCGAAACACTTAGTAAAGCTTCAGTAGTGACATCTTTGTCTTTTTGGTTGTTATCCCATAAAATTGTCACAACCATAACAGTCACAACCGGAACATTTGGTGGGGTTTTGGTAGTGACATCTTTGTTTTTTTTTGGGTGTTATCCTATAAAATTGTCACTACCGTAACAGTCACAACTGAAATATTTGGTGGGGTTTTGGTAGTGACATCTTTGTTTTTTGGGTTGTTTTCCCATGAAAATTGTCACTACCATAACAGTCACAACCAAAACATTTAGTAAAGTATTGGTAGTGATGTCTTTTTGGGTTTTATACCATAAAATTGTCACTACCATAACAGTCACGACCAAAACATTTAGTCAAGTTTCGGTAGTGACATCTTTGTTTTTTGGGGTGTTTGGTATAAAAATTGTCACTACTGTAACAGTCACAACCGAAACACTTAGTAAAGCTTTGGTAGTGACATCTTTGTTACAGTAGTGGCAATTTTTTTATAGCAAAACACCCCAAAAAACAGTCACAACCGAAACACTTAGTAAAGCTTTGGTAGTGACATCTTTGTTACAGTAGTGGCAATTTTTTATAGCAAAACACCCCAAAAAACAGTCACAACCGAAACACTTAGTAAAGCTTTGGTAGTGACATCTTTGTTACAGTAGTGGCAATTTTTTATAGCAAAACACCCCAAAAAACAGTCACAACCGAAACACTTAGTAAAGCTTCGGTAGTGACATCTTTGTCTTTTTGGTTGTTATCCCATAAAATTGTCACAACCGTAACAGTCACGACTGAAATATTTGGTGGGATTTTGGTAGTGACATCTGTGTCTTTTTTGGGTGTTATCCCATAAAATTGTCACTACCGTAACAGTCACAACTGAAATATTTGGTGGGGTTTTGGTAGTGACATCTTTGTTTTTTGGGTTGTTTTCCCATGAAAATTGTCACTACTATAACAGTCACAACCAAAACATTTAGTCAAGTTTCGGTAGTGACATCTTTGTTTTTTGGGGTGTTTACTATAAAAATTGTCACTACTGTAACAGTCACAACCAAAACACTTAGTAAAGCTTTGGTAGTGACATCTTTGTCTTTTTGGTTGTTATCCCGTAAAATTGTCACAACCTTAACAGTCACGACCGGAACATTTGGTGGGGTTTTTGTAGTGATATCTTTGTTTTTTGGGTTGTTTTCTCATAAAAATTGTCACTACCGTAACAGTCACAACTGAAACATTTAGTCAAGTTTCGGTAGTGACATCTTTGTTTTTTTAGAAGTTATTGCACAAAACTGTCACTACCATAACGGTCCACCAGTGACCGAAATATTTGGTGCGGTTTCGGTAGTGACATTTTAGTTTTTTTGGGGTGTTTTCCCATAAAAATTGTCACTACCGTAACAGACACAACCGAAATATTTAGAGAAGTTTCGGTAGTGAAATCTTTGTTTTTGAGGTGTAATCCCATAAAATTACCACTACCACAACAGACACAACCAAAACATTTGGTGGAGTTTCGGTAGTGACATCTTTGTTTTTGGAAATACACATGAAGTATTGTTTAAATGGTAATTGTTATTGATTTACCTCTGACAATTTTTTCATAAATATATATTTACAATGAAGATGCAAGCACAATCTTAACAGGTCAATATAACCCTTCATATTAAATTATGTATTACTGCGTTTCGGTATTGACAAATTTGGGGAGAGGACAAATGTTCCAAAACTTTCTGAAAATACAATATGAGAATTAACTGCACAAGTACCAGAAATGTGTACCTTGGATATTATACAATTTGCATACATACAAAATTTGTGGAAAAAGACACTTTTTTTTCCAAAAGACGTTTCCAACTCTGACTTTAAACCAATTCTGTAGAATGGCCTGTATATTTCCCACGCCCACACTTACAGGGAGAAAAAGGTGGATATAGTGTATAAAAATAATAAAAAAGTACCCTATACTAAATATCTCTCCATAACAAACTAATTTAGATACATATGACTTCTGATCTCTGTTGGCTTTTTCACCACAGCGCCCATTCCTCAAGGTGAAAAAAAGAGGAAGTGTCTGATCAATTAAATTACACCGGCGAAAAAAGCTATTACCCTCGGCGAGTGATAGAGTGTTGTCCGGGGACGTCGTCTGAGCAATAAAACATGTAATGAATGTGAGTACAAGAGGAAAGCACCCGACGTGAAGTGCACAGGGCCGCTTCGTCCTCTAGTGAAAGTTAATTGTACGCCATACACGCACTTCTGCTCAATATAAGCAATCCTGAATTTATTAGCCACCTAGAGATTCAGACCAGAAGCTAGTTGACTACAGGATGTAGAACACTTACATTTAAAACAGAGGTTCAACAAAGAATATATTTTTCATTTTTTCATATTTTCATTTCAATCAATCTCAAATGTTTCTCCTAAAATTTCCTTAGGAGAAAACGGACACAAATGAGATGAGTCAACCTTTACTGACATACAAATACAGAGCTATGAAATGAATGTGGATGGCAGCGTAGATAATTTCTTCTGAGAAAAACTTGATGAGAGATGTGTCATATTTTACCTTTGATGGCAGACTTTCATATATGAGAGCAGTTTGAGATCTGAAACTCTATAAGAAAACACACGAGACTACCAGGATCTCTTTTCTTAGAAGAACAATCCCAGTTCAGCAAAGCCTCCATTTGATCTTCTAATCTAATCGCCGTCTAGAAGAAACAATTGAAGTATTACAGAGATTTGTATTTGTATACGAAGAAACTGGATTTCACAATACATTCATTGCGAGTCAGTATCAAAACAACAACACTTCATCCATTAACGGTTCGATCTGAGGCTAGAGCTTTCCATAATCACTGTTTGTGAGCGCTGTGTTATCTCTGTCAATCATTTAATCTATAGGGACAAAGAGTAGCAATTTCGTGCTATTGTTCACTGGATCTTTTTCACCGTGTTGAATTGCTGTTCTGTGCCGTTTGACTTTTATTTATAGCAAGTGGGTCAGACAAAGCCAACACCATCTGACTCTGAAACTCCAGAGTCACTAAACACTACAGGATTGGAGTTGGTTAGCACATGAGAGAGAGTGTTTTAATGACACTGTTTTTTATACCTGCTATTTTGAATGCTATTTCAACAGTTAGTAATTGCAAGCAAACACATTAAGAGCTTGTCAACACTGAAACTGCCTTTCCGCTGTATGCAACCTCAGACAAGCTGCAAATGTCATAATTCACTCCTTGTATTAATTTAATAAATCGATTACGTGATTAATTATCAACATAAAAATCTGCATTTATAATCATTTATTTAATAATGAAATAATTTAAAAAAAAATCAAGTAATCAACTAAAACAATAAGAAATGTGATATTTAATTTAGTAATACTATGTATATACTTATGTCTTTCTGTAAAGCATATATATATGAATTAATGATATAACTTGCTGTTTAAAAAAAATGAATTTCATCAATGCTGCTCAAAATATCTCAGTTGCTAAAATATTGCATATTATAATTAAATAATTAAATTAATTTAATATTTATAACAATACATATAACAGACACACATATATTTTTTTACTTTAAATATATTATTTTATTATTTATTATAATTATCATTTACTTTTATAATTACTATTTTATTATTATTATTATTATTATTATTATAATAAATTTGTAATAAATATTACAAAAATAATATTCTTATCAATCTGTAAATTTATTTCATGAAATCATATATACAGTATAATATATATATTTATATATATATAGGGAATAAATGTTAGGTGCAAAATAATATTCTTATCAATCAATAATTTATATCATTAGAGCAAAATTGTTTTAATTTTAAATATTCATATTTATAACAACATATAAACACATATTTATATTAATTCACTATATATATATATATATATATATATATATATATATATATATATATACATACATACATACACACACACACACACACACACACACACATATATATATATATATATATATATATATATATATTTTTTTTTTTTTTTTTTTTTTTTTTTGTCAGTTTTCAACACTGACAAAAAAGGTAAATAAATACTACTACTAACAACAACAACAACAACAACAACAACAACAACAACAACAACATCATCATCATGCTTGGCATGACCATTAGTCATATTTAACAACACCACACTGCAAGCGCACAGACTTTAATAACCAGAAATGACTCTAGCGTTATTTTCCCTGCTAGTCTGAATGACAAATGAACTATTGCACCGCTTAGAAATTGCTCACGTCAAGTAGACACATTAACGCCCGTCCACACGGAGCGAGCGCAGCGTTCTGCAGCGGTGTCAGTGCGCTTGAGCTGGTCCCGCAAACGCCATTCATTCACATGAGATAATGAGCCCCAAACACAGGGCCCCCAACAGCACAGCAATTACTAAGAGCACAGAGTCCAACACTGCTCCTGATTGAGAAATTAATCCTCCTCTAGCTGTCATCAACTTAAACCTCACTGTCTCTCTCTCTCATGCTGTCTCTCTCTCTCTCTCCTCCCCGTCTCGCTGTCCCTCTCCCGCTGCCTGTGTCTTTTCTTTATCTTGTTTCCTCGACTCGGCTTCTTTCCGTCCCCCCGCACACTGCTTATTCTGTCGGATTATGACTCAGACAGCTTTCCTGACAGCGACGGCGGAAACAGAAGAAATGCAATTCAATAAATGGCCAGCGCTGAGAAAAACGCAGGAGGGGCGAAAAAAAAAAACAAAAAAAACGGTGGCAGCTCATCCATGCGAGAAATATTAATGTGTGAAACCAGTCTGAAGTTCTAATGGTGGTTTCTAGCTGCTGTTTTTCTGGTTGCTGTATATAGCATATATAAATGCTGTATTTAAACAGTACACATACATAAATCATTTATGTAAAAGAAATACACTTAAAAACTATTCTGGATGTCTAAATGTTGTTTTTAATTGCTGTATTCCTTACATAAAGTACTATAGTATTACCATCATACAGTCTTTGTTATTTTTTGAAGTACCATCAAAATACCATGGTATATGGCTATAATAATAATACTGTTTATCATTTACATTTTTGTAATGAGATGTCATACACTACTTACAAAAATAAATAAATGCATAAATACAGCCATGTTTTTTTTTTTTTTTGTACCATAGCACTACCATGGTATTTTAGACAAGAGCCATAGTGTTTTTGAAAGTACCTTGAAAATATCATGTTATATACATGCTGAAAATTTTAAGAATAGTTTTTGTTAACTCAAGTATATTATATCATATGAAAAAACACAATGGAAATCATGCCTTGGCAACTAAGTGTAGTTGAAGTAAAAACAAATAATGACAAAACCATCTCACAAAATGACTAAAACTTAAACTTAAAAATAAAATATTAGATGAAAAATATTATATAATATGAAAAAACATTGGAAATAATGCCTTTGGCAACTTAATGAAGTTGAAGTTGAAATCAAATAAATAAATAAATAGATAACTAAAGTTACTAAAATTAACAATAAAAAAAAAAAATTAAGCTAAAAATATGTTTACATAAATCTAATAAAAATGAGAAAAACGTAATTAAACACAAAACACAAAATTGATAAAACATGCACTTAAAAATAAAATATACTATAAATATTAGATATATATATTATGTCATATCAAAAAAAATTCTAATTAAATTTACTCAAAAAAAATATAAAGTTACTAAAATTACTAAAACTATGATTGAAATAAAAATGCATAAAAGAAAGTTAAAAAAGCTAATAAAAATGACCAAAAACATCTCACAAAATTAACTTAAACTTTAAAATAATATCTATTATAAATATTAGATTAAAAAAACATTGAAAATGATGCCTGGCAACTAAATGTATTTGAAGTTTAATTAAAATTTACTAAAAAAAAAGGTAATAAAATTACCAAAACTAAGACTGGAATAAAAATACATTTAAGCTAAAAATATGTTTATAAAGCTAATAAAAATGAGAAAAACATCTCAAAATTACTAAAACATACACTTAAAAATAAAATATACTATAAATATTAGATATATATATATATATATATATATATATATATATATATATATATATATATATATATATATATATAAAAACATCTCAAAATTACTAAAACATACACTTAAAAATAAAATATACTATAAATATTAGATATATATATATATATATATATATATATATATATATATATATATATATATATATATATTATGTCATATGAAAAAAAAATTCTAATTAAATAAAAAAAAAAAAAAAAAAGTTACTAAAATTACTAAAACTATGATTGAAATAAAATACATTTAAGCTAAAAATGTGTTAATAAAAGCTAATAGAAATGACAAAAACATCTCACAAAATTACTAAAACAAACTAAGGTTAAAAATAAAACAAAAAAATAAATATACATGGAAAGCAAATACACAACTTGAGCAACATGTGCATCAGTGTAAATATCATGTGCATCAGTGATAATAAAGTCAGAAAAAAAAGTTAATACCATCTAAAAATTGTATATAAATAATACTAAAGTAACATTTATTAAAATACCATAGTATTTCACCATGGTATAACTGATACCACCAGACATTGTACATATTATTTTCACATACACAATACTATGTACCATGTTGTTATTTATATGTTGTCATAAATAACATGGTACCTCGCTTGTCTTTTTAAAAGGTTCCTATTATTAGAAAGCAAATGCACAACAACTTGTGCAATCCATGTGCATCAGTATAAATAACGTCAAATATGACAGCATGGTTATAAACATCCAACGTTCCTCGTCTCTGTAACGAACCCTATTCCAGGGCTTTGGTCTGTTGAAATGCAGGAATATAATTCCTCTCAGCAGCATCCTTTGACATTCAAACAGAGGTGAAAGCGGGCCAATCACGCAGCACAATGCTCTATTCAGCAGCAGCGCTTGACAAGAGGAAGATCCCGACCAATCTGGATCAGAAAGAACCCCGAGATCCTGTCAACTGTGTACAAACGCTTGATGGTTCGTATCCCGCCTCCCTTTGTGTGTCTGGATCAAGTCCAAAAGCCGTTCGGAGCGAATATGCCAAAATCAAAATAGAGGCATTCAGTTTGTCATAATTGCAGCCTAGAGAGCAGTTGGAGGATTTTCAGTTTGACGCTGTTGCCGCAACAACCTGGAGAGATTTACCAAGCGTTTTCTGCTGTTGATAAAGCAGAGTTTATTTACCTCCGCCAGACAGTTACGTCTTTATCAGGATGCTGCTAAAAGCCAGCAGCGACAGAGAGCAACAACACAGCTCCAGAAGAAAAAAATCCTATTCATTTCTTTACAGACTTTTAGCATTTAATCCCATAAAGAAAGGCCTACTGTGAATTCTCGAAATTCAAAAGAATTCAAATTTCAATTCAGGTTTTTAAAATCACGTTTATTAGCAGAATTTACTAAAGAATTTTCTGTTGCCATGGAAACAAAAACTAAGCAATAGAGTTACTATTTTCAGTACTTTTATATTTGTATATACACAACATTTGTGTATATATATATATATATATATTTTTTTTTTTTAATAAATTAATTTAAAAAAATTAACTTTCTGTTTATTAAAAAATCCTACAAAAATGTTTCATGGCTTCCACAAAAATATTAAGCATAATAACGATAATAATGATTATTTTGGATGAAATAAAAACTATGTGTGATTAAATAAAAGGCAAATAAAAATTTAGAAATAAATAGGCAAATTTTGGTAATTTTCATGGGATAAGCAGTTGGTTTCCCTTTAAAGAATGAAAAAGAACAATTAAGTTTATTATACTTTTTTTTTTTTTACTTTCTAATTATTAAAAAAATACTTTTATTTAATACTTTTTAACATTTTTTTTACAAAAACAGTAAGTAAAATATAAATATATATGTAAATGTCAAATAAAATAATAAAAATACATAAAAATATTACAAACATTTTATTAAGTAAAAATGTATTTTTGATTAAATAAAAACACACTATATATGTATGTGTATGTGTGTGTGTGTGTGTGTGTGTGTGTGTGTGTGTGTGTGTGTGTGTGTGTGTGTGTGTGTGTGTGTGCGCATGTGAGACATAAATAAAAATAAATAATAAAATAAATAATGTACAATCCAAAAATCTTGAACAGCAATGTGTGCATTTATATTATATAATTAAACAAAAATATATATGCACTATTTGTACAAATGCTTAAAGGGATGAGCAGTTGTTTCCCTTTATTTATTTATTTATAAAAATATTCTGAAAAAAATAATTAATATATATATATATATATAATATATATATATATATATATATATATATATATATATATATGTATATTTATATTATATATATATATATATATATATATATATATATATATGTATATATATGTATATACACACACACACATACATACATACATACACACTTTTTGTACGCTCATCACTGTTAATTGTAACGCTTCATGGGATAAGCAGTTAATTCCCCTTTAAAGAATGAAAACTGGGAAAAACCATCATAAAAACTTTATCATAACAGCTTTAACCACCGTCAATCAAACTTAAGCGCATTTAATTTTTAAAAAATCTTTCTTTTCAAAGCAATGCATATGAAGTGAATTACAGAAAATAAATTATGCAATATGGTTTGTAATGTTGGGATTCATCAGGGAGAAGGCTGGTTTGCCTCGAGGTTTCCAAGTATTTATTGGAAATCCCTACGGAGAAAACAAATAGGGAAAAAAAAAATACTTCAGGAACCCAAGAAAGTGGGCGGTCATAGTACAAGAAAGGGCATCAAAATAAGCTCCAAATGACTCGGTTTGACCGAACCGATGAACACACTCTTGCAGAGCTTCCCACACACTTCCACATCTCCCCCGTCTACACAGCATCCCATTATCACCGTTTAGTGCTATGACTGCGTGCTGACTCATTAAAGGTGTCAATGATCCCACCATAGAGAAAAAGAGTAACAGAGTGCTTGTGAAAGCAGGGATTGCGTGAGATAAAGAGGACGGTGGGTGAGGATGGGCGAGGGAGAAAGAGAACGAGAGAGAACGAGAGAACGAGAGAGAGAGAGAGAGAGTAAGCAAGACTGTGTGTTTCTGGGCAGAGCAGATAAAGGCCACCGCCATTGGCTGTATGGATGCGGGGAAGAATTGCACGCTTGTCAAGGATTGAACGCATGGCTGAATAGGGAAACATATAACTAACCTTGACTTTTCAATCTCCACATTTGTCTGCTTTTATGCCCTTCCTCTTTCCACCGCTGGTGACAATTCCCGACGCGCTCTACAGCTGACAAACAGACAATTACTGTAACCGTAAATTCCTGGGGGCGCATTCCCGTCCCATCATATTCAGTCGCTGTGGAAAAGCACTGCGTGTGAAGGCTACGTCGCTTATAATGCCTACAAAACATCAGACATATTGGCGGGAAATTAGCTAAATGGCTTTCTGTGAGATTGATAAACCCTAGGGCAAAGAAACACAAGTGTTTAATGTAAACAGCACCAGTCACAATCTTTTTACAGCTCAAGCGGTTGCTCTCGGAGCCACGCTGAGCATTGTGGGAGGTTTGCAGTACAGTAAAGACCCCTGCCCTGCGATCAGCACTCACCATTAATATCTGATGCTGCAGACCTATTTTAAAGACTGTCAGCGTTTGCTAAAGAAACGCTACCAAGGTGGCACAATATATTGGTTTTTGAAATTATAATAGTGCTCCAAACCAAAAAATGACTAGGGAGCTTTTGGCTCCTGAAATGAAACATTTAGGAGCCAAGAGTGTCATATTATTAGACAAATTACTGAACTGCTAAAAATAGTTGTTCTGGAGGAGTTCACTGAGTGCATAACGTCTTTCTTAAGCTTTTAAAAGACCAGAGTTGTGGACTCGAGACTTGACTCGGACTCGAGTCACAAATTTGATGACTTGTGACTTGACTCGACATGATCAAGGAAGACTTGAGACTCGACTTAGACAACAATAACTCGAGACTTGACTTGGACTTCATCCCTGTGACTCGGCAAGTCTTCATGGCTTTATCTTCTAAAAAACCCAACAAAGTTCTGATGGATATAGGCTGGTTACTGAAGTGCATGATTACAAAGGTATGATTAGCACAGCTTTTGGCACTGAGCCAGAGATGGACTCGCTAAGTGAGCACTTGTATTGTTTTTATCCACATAGTTAGGGTGATCATACGTCCTCTTTTTTGACCTAAAAAAGCGTCCGGACGGGATTCTTAAGTTGCCCCAAAATGTCCGGGATTTGGCTTTTGTTTTCTACAGCCTTCATTCATTGTGTGTGTTTTTGTATTAAAGCTTGCACAGAACTGTTTTCTTAACCTGCTCCCGCAAACATATTAACACATATAATTTTCATGCATCACAGAGTCGCTATTAATGTGCGGACTATTTAAATCGCTTTGGATGCAGCTCGTGTTGGTTGCCAAATCCGCATTTTTCCACAGAATTGGGCTAAATTTAAACTGTTGCGGTGGGTTGATTTTCTCCCTTGGGTTAAAAGTTTGAAATATTGCAAAAATTCCATTTGACTGAAATGCTTGTATTGAAACATTTTACATTGTACCTGTGATAAAACTGGTTGAGATTAGTTTTGTGAAGGATGGCCACTGTGGTAGAAAGCTTTTTAGCTGTGTGTATAATCAATCTGCATGATGGTGATTGTAAAATATGTAGTTTTGGTATGGAAATGACATATTTTGATACCAAAACTAGGACCCCAACTGATTCAATTGATTAAGTCAAATCACTGAATTATGAACAAATGAAAATAAATTATTCATTCAATTACCCTATATCTGTCACAAACAATGATTCATTCCTCAATGAAACTCCACTAATTATTGTATCTTTGCAATTATTCTTACTATAGACAATTATTGACTTTAAATTTACTGTAGTAATTAATACAGAGACACTAATTTGGGCAAACAGCACTAATGACTTGTTTAAAACTTGAAGTTTAAAGTTGAGGACTTGCAACTCGACTTGGACTTGACCGTCTTGACTCGGGAATTGAGTCGAGACTTGAATGAAAAGACTTGAGACTTATTTGTGACTTGCAAAACAATGACTTGGTCCCACCTCTGGTAGTTACATAGACTTCAATAACACACCTTCCCCCAGTTTCACAGACAGGGCTTAAGCCTAGTCCTAGACTAAAATGTAAGTCTGAGCTGTTTTAACTGAAATAAAATTGCACTGATTGATCTTAAAACATTGTCTCAAGATGCACACCAGTAATGTTTTTTTTTTTCTATGCGCGTTTATAAAAACTACTTAAATGTCTAATTGAACTATGGCCTAATCCTGACTTAGTCTAAGCCCTGTCTGTGAAACCGGGCCATTATATAATGGTGGTTTTTAAAGGGAACCACAGATATTAAGACTGTATTGCCAAAAGTTCTATTGAACAGGTTTGACTACTTGACTACTCAATTTCCATAAGTACCAAGCATATAATGATATTCTAGGGAATTGTGTCCTTCTAATTTTATATCAGAAGTTTGGACAGGATACCTTTTTTGTTCTAACATGACAATGCCCCTGTGTAAAAGGCAAAAACATTTCTCTGTGATTCAGTCAGTGTGGAAGAACTTGACTGGTCTGCATCAACCAAGTCCTAAGCCCAGCTGGTGTGACTTTAAATGCAGACCTTGAGCCACAAACTCATCACCAAACAACTATGACTTGTACATACACAATATGGACAAAAGTATTGGGACACCCAAATCTTTAGAACAGAAAAAGTAACTTCCAAAACTGTAGCAACAAAGCTGGAAGCATAATTCATGTATTTAAAAATTGTATTTCCATCTCAGTTGCTTCAGTTTTGGAAGCGCCTAAAATGACTGTACCCATATGCACAAGTCATTTGTGTTTGGTCTGAGTTTTTGGCTCAAGGTCTGCATTTAAAGTCACACCAGAGGCGTTCAGCTGGGATTAGGACTTGGCTTCATGCAGACCAGTCCATTTCTTCAACACTGACTGAATCAAACATTTCTCTATGAACCTTCATTCTGACATCGTCATGTTAGAATAAAAAAGGGTCCTGTCCAAACTTTTGCTATAAAATTAGAAGGACACAATTCTCTAGAATATCATTATATGCTTAAACATTAAGATTAGTACTCATGGAAATGACTAAAGTAGTCAAACCTGTTCATTAGAAGGGGGTGTCCCAATACTTTGGCATAGTGTATGTAGTAGAAAACCCCTGAAACATTCGCAAAATCCACAATTGTTTTATACATATTTTGGAATGTGGAGGGTGCTATTATTTCAATGATGTGAAATGGTTGTATTTCTGATTTATTGATGCTACCTTTTGCTATTTTTACTGCAACACAACTCAGAAAATAAAATACTGATACGATGACCACAGCTACTGAAAGAGCTTACAGGTGGTGACTGATATGAGAGTCTAAATGCTGCCGGATACTCTGTGAAATCCGCGCTGAAAAACTCCTTCAGTGGCTGCGGCGTCATGACAAGCGCTGACATGTTTACATCCTGTCAGGATGGCATCTATTGTTTGCCTCTGCTGTTTGAAAGCTCCTTTAGTAGCTGTGGTCTACTAAAAGTCTCAAAGGCTTCAGGACTCAAGTAGAGAGAACAAAGACACAGGTCTTTAGAAAGTTTTATTCGTCCACAGGTATCTTCCCATTGTTTTCTACTTTTCTTATCGCTAGAAAAGCAGTGAAGACTTGCATCGCTTCTCTTGCTGCCTTTCGACTGAAAATTACAACCAAAAGCCGCACAATGTGGCTTTGAATCAGTATTTTATTTTCTGAGTTGTGTTGCAGTAAAAATAGCAACAGGTAGCGCCAGTAGCTCACTGAGTGCAACCATTTCGCGTCATCGAATTAATGGCGGCCCGCAAAGAACAAAATATGTATTAAACATTGTCTTCCATGGGTTTTCTACCAAATATTTTAGTAAAAGACATAATTTACATTATATAAAGCCATACAAGTCTTAATACCTGGGGTTCCCTTTAAAGTTATAAAAATATGTTATATAATAAAAAAAAATTATTATTAAAAAAAAAACAAAACAAAAAAAAAAAAAAAACTTTATTTAAAACTTTATTTAGTTAAAAACCCAGTTTTTACCCTGGAAACAAGACTAAATATCTTATGTCATTTTAATTTAAGAATTTTTAAATATTTTGAATAGAAGCAAGTCAGAAATACTAAGATAAGCCTTTTTTTGCAGTGCAGTAATAGACTACTGTTTGCAAGCACACAGATCTGTTCATTGCCACTCATAAATCCTCTTCCGTGGCCCCATGGGATAGTAAAGTGTCCATCGAATTTGCAGAAGTACTGGGTCATCCAGCTACTTTATGTTATGAATTTGCAGATACTGTTCTTTTGATGTACTGTTTTCCGCATGTTATATAGTAGGGAAGTATTGACACAGCGAAAGTTTAGGAAATGGGCTAGCAAATGACACCCTGAACACCACAGCAACCACACAGCATCTTGCTAAAACCAATCAGCACACCTTTACTAGTCATCCCTTGGCAACCACTTCAACACAATATTTTTCCAAACAATACCTTAGAAGGGCTGCATATTAATTATATGTGAACTATTGACTCAAGCTCACATTCCAGCATTAATTAATCTAAATTCTCACTCTCCACATCTACATGGCAGCAGCCATTTTCCCAAGGGTCCGCTGGCCCGGCTCACTAATTTGAACACCTGCCTCATTAGCGGTGGCGCTCGGCCCTGAGCTCAGTGCCGGTTAAGGCGGCTATTACTGGAAATTCACACCAGAGAGATAGAGACAAAGAAGAGCAGGAACCAGAAATAATGATTTTTTTTTTCCAGTGGAAGCTAATGAGAGCAGCACAGACACTGGGTCGATGTTTTGGGACAGTTGCTACATGCCCCCATCGGGTCAGTCGAGCCCTCTAGATCCAACGCTAAACTGGAGCAGCCATCGATTGCGCTGGGACGAGCCACATGACACATCATCTCCGTCGAAAGTGCTGCCCAATGCACCATGGATACAATATTAAACCAATGAACTAGCACACGAACATCCTTATCATCTGCTGTGGGTCTGTAAACATGTACAAATTACATCAAGAGTCTTGGACAAACGCCTGGTGACTGTACGATCAAATTGTTGGTGACTGCACAGCTCTAGATTGACTCAGTCGTCCGTCGATGTGGAAAATAAGAGCTGTCAATCCTGATCCAGTACAGATGGCACGTTCACCCGGCATGTAAAGCTTTTCAGCACAAATCAATCTGCGTCTGTAATAAGATGGGTGAAAGATTTAGCGTCAAAATCTGGGCATTTAATAAGCCTATTTTCAGTGACTTAAAGGTAAAGCGTGTCATTTTAATGTTAACATTTTTTCCTATTCAAAAACAGTTGAAGTCAAAAGTTTACATACACCGTGTAGAATCTGCAAAATGTTAAATATTTTAGCTAAAAAAAAAAGGAGGATCATACAAAATGTATTTATTTAGTACTGGCCCAAATAATATATTTTACATTAAAGACGTTTACAAGAGAAAATAATCCTTAAGAATTAATCCTTTTTGGAAAAATCCTTCAAGTCCTAGAAATTAATTGTGTATTTGAACCCTTTCCAACAATGACTGTACGATTTTTTAGATTTATCTTTTCACACTGAATGACTCATATGCAACTATTACAGAATTTTTTTAAATGCTCACTGATGCGAAAACTTTTTGAATTTGAAGATCAGGGTAAATGTAACTTATTTTGTCTTCTGGGAAACATGTAAGCATCTTCTGTAGGCTTCTGAAGGGCATAATAAATGGAAAAAAAAAAAAAAGATTTAGACAAAATAAGAAAACCTTGCACATCTTCATTCTGTTCATTCTGTTTTACCCTTGGCTCTTAATGCATAGTTTTTCCTTCTGGAGCCTCAGTGAGCGTTTGAACCTTTTGTAATAGCTTTGTAACAGCTGAGTCCCTCAAAGAATCTGTGGGACCTGAAGGATTTTTCAGTGGGCAGTTTAACTGTTCAGGACAAACAAGGGACTCATGAACAACTATCACAAAAAAAAAAAAAACAAGCAAACAAACAAACAAACAAACAAACAAACAAACAAACAAACAAAAACACAGCTGTGGATCATTCAGGCAACAACACAGAGTATTAAGAATCAAGTTTATATGTAAACTTTTGAACAGGGTCATTTTATAAATTCAACTATTATTTTCTCTTGTGGACTATATGTAAATGTCTTTTATGTGAAATATCTTATTCAGATCAGAACTTAATAAAAAATAACATGCATTTTGTATGATTCCTGTTATTTTGGTAAAATAATTAACATTTTGCAGATTCTGCAAGGCGTATGTAAACTTTTGACTTCAATTTTACTCTTTTCTGAGTCTTTTTTTTTTTTTTTTTTTTAACAGTGTAGACCAAAATTTTGAATTAAAGAGTTGGAAGGTTCTTTTTTAATCTTTAAAAAAACTTTCAAACAAGGATTAAACTTTGTCTTGGAGAAATGTGCTTTTCTAGTTAAAAATTCCAGCTAATTGAAGTCCTTAAGTTACAATTGGAATTGCAATTCTGCAACCTGTTTGCTACCTCAGTTCAAATAGTGTTTTAAATTCAGCTGTTCAATTGGAATTCAATTAAATTCAGAATGACGCACAACCTGATTTCATACTAGAATGGGACCAGAATGCAAGTTTAAACTGTATTAATAAAGATAATTTATAACTTTCAGTCACATAACCGGCTCGGCGGCTTGGAGGGCAAAACATCCATAGAAGTGCGGCAGAAGCATGTCAATTTTCCATCTGTTTCACAACCGCAAATATTTAAATCACCTCTCAAAAGAATAAAACAAAGATATGTGAACAAAATGCATTTTGGCCATTTGCAATCTATATTAAGCACCCACGGCAATATTTAAAGTATAAACAGTGAGACAAAACCTTGTAAAAGCACTTTGACAGTACTATTAAAAGATCAAGAGCATTAATAACTATATTAATAATTTACAGTTTACACAGGCAAGGAGATGAGGTTGGAATATAAATGCAATTCGTTTAATCGTTTAGTGCTTTTTCTTATAATGGTTTTCTATGAGACACCGTTTAAACGTGAAACTTTTGCACACTGCGTTTATATTCCAGTTTCATCTGCTTGCCTGTACAAAATATACATAATCAATAAAGTGTTCACTGAATTTTGCCTTTTAATATCTGCGTCTTACTACATTACTACTTAGTACTGCATACAAATAACTGGCAGTCAGTGGAGCAAAGCTTTGTTTTGACCTCCAGGTGGGTGTTCCTATGAGTGTGTGTGAGGTCACATGAAAACCATCAACAGGGTCAAATAAATGTACATATAAATGTAAATCATACTTATTCTAATCTTCAAACTGCTTAAGACGCTGTTTGTGACAATTTACGTGAGATAAGTTTTGCAACTTACTACAATATTGAATGGCTTGCAAAAAAAAAAAAAAGGGGTGTACAAATACAGCCAAATGTACCATGGTAATATGTGACCCTGAACCACAAAACCAGTCGTAAGCAGCATGGATATATTTGTAGCAAAAGCCAACGTTACACTGAAGGGGACAAAATGATCGATTTTTATTTTATGCCAAAAAACATTAGGATATCAAGTAAAGATCACATTGTCAGGTGTCGTGTAGGGAGGACAAACGAGGAGTGCTAGGTTGAGATCAGGAGCAAAACAAGTCTTTAATAAACAAAATCCACAGTAATAATCCACATAGGAAACAGGCAAGGAGACAACAACGAGAACGGACAACCAAACAATGAACAGAATCCAACTATAATAGGGTGGTAACGAGACACAGACAGGTGATCGTGATTAACTAATAATGACATAATTAGGGGAGGGACAGGAACAAAACCAAATAAGGACAAAAAGGAAGCGGGAGAAACCAAACTAAAACAGGACTGAACCAACGGAAAACACTACAAAAAGAGTCCCAAAACCTGACATACATTCCATGAACATATTAGAAACTTAATTTCTGATTAATAATATACATTAAAAACTTCATTTGGACAACTTCAAAAGGTGTTTTTCTCAAAATGCTTGATAAAAATCAAAACGGCTTAATAACGGAGACCATTTAGGTTTTATAGGGATTAGAAAAAGATGTAAATGGATTTTTATCACTATAGGGTGGTTGTGTTCACACTGCTATGACACATTTATATGCAAACACCATGCAAAAGCGAATTTTGCATTCAATGTCACCTTTAATATGTAATAAAATTCTATTAAAAACATCAGAACAGCAAACCACCTCATGGTCTCCACAGTGCAGTCTCTCTTTATAGGGATCTCATCCATTCTTGAATGTTCTAGGGGCCCAAACCTATTGGTTTCCCTCAAGGATGGTGAGGCAGATGGCATCTTCTGCCCGCTCGTCACTGAAGCGTCTCCGAGCAGCTGCACAGGTGTGCGTCTTCTGCACAGGCAGCTGTCCTACGCTGTCTCTCTCCTCTCACACGTGTCTCCCTCTATCCTCTGCCTTTAATCTCAGCGCTCCTCCCTGAACATTCTGACCTTTGCTTTGGTTTTATTTATGTTACTTAGAGATGGCGTGTTCCTCAAAGGTGAAGTGAAACAAATAGCGTTTTCTACGATACGAGGAGAGTGTGATTAACCACTTCTCTGGAGAACAAAGGGTGACGATACATCAAAGGGACACATCCTCTCCGTTCTCCGTCTCCTGCCTTCATTTAACTCACAAAGTGTACGCAGGGATCAAAAAGATCAAGAAGAGCGATAGAACAATGTCTCTTTGGGTATCAGTCCACAAAAACACACAGATTCCCTACACCCTTAACTTCTGTCTATGTTCACAATAGCAGACTATTCACTACCATTTCTTTAGTATACAGTAAACTAATGCTCAAACATCTGACGTCAGTACGATTTTAAGAAATTAATACTTTTGTTTAGCAAGAACTCATTAAGTTATGGAAGCCCATTTCTGACACTGAATAAAAACTAAAAAAAAGGTTATTGCAACTTTTTCTCTCACAATTCTGACTTTTTTTCTCCATCCTGTGTGATACTAACTCAAAATTGTGACAATTGCGAGTTGTAAAGTCAGAATTGTGAGATAAAAACTCACAATTGTGACTTCTTTTCTTGAAAATACGAGTTTGTATCTCATAATTATGACTTTTTTTTCTCACAAATGCAAGTTTGTATCTTGCTATTCTAACTTTTTTCCTCCGAACTGTGAGACATAAATTCACAAGAGTTATAAAGTCCTAATTTTAAGGGGGGGGGGGGGGGGGGGGGGGGAGACTTATGTTCTCAGAATTGCAAATTTATATCTTGCAATTCAGTGGGTTTTTTTTCTAAGAATTGCAAGTTTATATCACATTTCTGACTTCATTTCTCCGAATTGCAAGTTTATATCTTACAATTCAGACTTTTTTTACTTGCCATTCTTAAAAAGTCGCAATTACCTTTTTTATTCAGTGGCGGAAACCACATTAAGTTGATCAAAAGTGACAGTAAAGACTTACAAATGTTACAAAAATGTTACAAATATTTATATTTCAATAAAAATTCTGCTCTGTTTATCAAAGAATCCTGAATTATGTATCAAGTTTTCTACAAATATAAATCAGAATGTTTTCAATATTGATTATAATAAGAAATGTTTCTTGAAGGATCGTGTAACACTGAAGACTGAAGTAATTGCTGAAAATTCAACTTTGAGCACAAGAAAAAAAAATACATTTTAAAATATATTCAAATAGAAAAAGAGTTATTTAAAATTATAAAAATATTACACAATATTTCTGTTCAGTTTAACAAACCTACATTGTATAAAAATTAATATAATATATATCTACTATTGAAAAATCCATTATTTCACATCATGTGCTTTACTTCGCATATGTAATATGTCATCCGCGCATTCAGAAATTCACATTATGTACAATATAATAGTATACATACAATTATTTGTAAAAATGTAATTAGTATGCGACTTCAAAACCGACCCACAGACAATAGCCTTTGAGATTTCTTCCCCATCTAACCTGAAGATCTTTGGGAGTTCTTCCATGGCAATGTCGCATTTGGCTTATTCACTGTGTCCTTTTCTTTGTCAAGCTACTTTGGACCAATTTGAATAGAAAAAGTGCCCTACTAATAAAACAGAATTGCACTGAACTGAATTCCACTCTTGTTTTCCCGAAGATTTCCTGTGTTGATATTCCTATCGCCATGACAACGCATCTTAAAAGCACTCTCCATTTACAATTAATGCGGTTGTCCTTTAAAACATTTATTTGTTGATTTATTTATGCTTTACGGTACCCCGCCGCATGTCTAAAAAATCAAAGCGCTTGTCATCAGCACGCAGATCTTGTGACAGCGAGGAGGTTTCATAAGCACCACAAAGTTTGATGGATGCAAGATGGAAAAAAAGGGATATGGAAATATTGTTTTTCTCCTTTTTCCCCCTCATCTCCATGCCTTGACTCCTCCATCTTGTGCTCCATGCATGAACGGGAGGCAGTCTGGAGTGTGAGTGGTGTTTCAATGACTGTTGCCCACAGAGAGGCACTAAAGTGTGCAGCCCTGCCAAGAACCCTCCAACCGATCGCTCATTCACACGCTCAAAAGGCCTGGATCCGACCGCAGCCAGGACTGAACAGGCAGAAAACACCCGGCCACCCATTTTAACACAGCCCTCGGGACGCCTTACATCACACACTAACAATAAAGCACCGTGGTATTGCCATGCTTTTTATCATGCTAATACCACAGTGTTCTTTCAGGTACTTTGGAATATTGTGTATACCTTGGTACATGAATGCGATCACTAAAAAACAGAAGTACCAAAGACAATTACAATATTACCATTTATCTTCAAGGCATTATACAAAAGCAATGCCATATTACAGTGATGGAATCAGATGGTAAAACCACTGTACTCTGATCTATACCATGGTATCACAGTATTTACATGGTACTAAATGATAAAAACCATGTTATTCTAAGAGGTACATTGAAGTACCTTGTAAATACTACAATTCTCAATACCATGATCTACAATTTGTGGTACATTAATGGTATTTTCACCTGTAAGCATCACTATATCACTTTTGTAAGGAGAACTATGGTTTATGAATATTTACCATGCCATTCTTTTGATATGGTACTATTGTAATACCATGATTTTTTTATATGCACCATGTTTTTTTGTCATTATGGCCTTAAAAACATACTGATACAGTGACTGTACAGTAATGGTACAGACAATAATACTAATCTAAATGTGGTTTTGTGAACACTTACCATGGTAATACAAAGTTTTTAATATGGTACCATGATTTGTTTGCTTAAAACCAGAGATGGCAAAAGTACACACATCCTTCACGCAAGTACAGATACTCATGTTTAAAATACTCTGGTAAAAGTAGAAGTACTGACTACACTTTTGTACTCAAGTTAAAGTAAAGAAGTATGGGCTCTGACATGTACTTAAGTAAAAAGTACCCATTTAGCGTTACGCTGCACTTCACGTCTTTTTGACACATTAATACAATATAATTTACATTTCAAATTTTGTTAGCTAGTGAATGCATTATGGCTGAACAGCCACCATGTAGAACAGGGACGGACTGGGACTAAATTTCAGGCCAGGAAATCTCACACTCATCATCATTAAAAAAAAAAAAAAAAAAAGGGATAAATCTCAGGCTGGGATCATGGAAAATAATTAACAGATCTCCCTTGAACTGCACCTTCACTTTTATTTTCCTTTTCAGTTTCTTCATTTTCCATGATATGTTTCCAATTTTCCAATTTTCATCTTCCTGACACTTTTCCCATCAGCCATTTACTGTTATGAACAGAATTGTCTCCAGCTTGTTGCAAAACAACCACCTCTTTGTATTCTGTTAGCAATAACGTAACTTTATTTTAGTTCAATTTAAAGTATCACATTATGACCACATAAAAATATAAATTTTTAAATATTATAGATTTAACAAAACCATATTTTCTAAATTGGCCAAATGTCAAAATTAGTACAATAAGAATTGCATTCAGGGCAACACCTTTACAGAAAAATCCTAATACTTAACATGTTATTGCATTATCATTATCATATTCTTCTATTACCAAAATTAACCATGGTTTATTACAGCAAAAGGACAGTTTTTGGTGGATTGATTACAATCTGTTTTAATTTACAACCATAGTTTTACAAACATTTCATGCTTAGACTGTGGTTAGTTTAGCAAAACATGGTTTTTGGTTTTAATTTTTGTAAGGGTTGTTTTGTTCAGTCCTAGCTCCCTCTAAACGTTTTATAACATTTGTTTGCCAAATTACTACTGTAACAGTAGATAATAATGATGTCCTTTAGCATACAATATTTTGGGTGATAATAGTAATTTAGTTCAGTTTACAGCAGTAGCATAGCCAGAAATAAGATTCTGGGTGTGCATCAGAAAAACTGGGTTTGCCATATTTATTGTCAGATTAATGTGCAAAAAAAAAAATCAGACTCATATTACAGATAGTTACATATTAATATTTAAATGACCACAGATGCGGTTGTAGCCTATTGCACATCCCTGCAACTCCCCCGCACCGACGAAATTTCATGTGAAATGTTCATGTTTTACTATTGTCATATTTTAGCATTCACGTCCTCGTCTTTTTTGAGCCATTTTCCTAAGCTTTCGCTCTCCTCAAGACAGCCAACAATCAAAAAAAAAATGTAATGCCGCAATAGATATATGACTTTTCATTTAATTTTCAATTTATCCACAAAAAACGCTGTAAGTTTACATACAATTTGCACAATCTGCAAGACATTATTAATAGCAGACAAAAAAAAAATAAATAAATAAAAAAAAATAACAAATTGCATGTTGCATTTATACTGGCCAGAATAAGCCATTTCACATAGCTGATTTACAACGTAAATACCATGTTATTTTTACCTGATACCATGGTTTTATGAATATTTACCATGGTAATACAATGTTTTTAATACGGTAACATGGTAATACCATGATTTTATTTTGGTTATAACTTTCAATAAGTACTGTGGAGGAACCATAGCACAGCTGATAATACTATGGTACTCTGAGACACTTACCATAACTTCCAAGAATACCATGGTACTTTTAAAAAAATATCATGGCAGTATGGTACTTTTTTGCAAGTGTGGTACCATTTTTGGACAGTATCATAAAATAGCTAGCTTTTTACCTGTTACGATCACTATATCATGGTACCACAACATTTTTAAAGATATTTATGGATATTTATCATGGTAATTCCATGTTTTTGATATAGTAACATTGTTAATACCATGATTTTATGAATGTTTACCATGGTACTACAATATGGTAACATGGTAATACCATGCTTTTTTTGTTATAACTTACAAAAAGTACTGTGGTGGTAGCATTGCACATCTGATGTTAATACTATGGTACACTGAAACGTATACCACAACTTCCAATAATACCATGATACCATGGTAGTATACTATGGTACTTTTTTGCAAGACATGAAAGTACCATGAAATGTAAATACCATGATATTTTCACCATTGTATCTTTTACTTTAAGGGAAAATGGCAATGTTTTATGAATATTTACCAGATGAGGTAACATGGTAATAAATGACTCTTTTATGGTTATGTACAGGTCCTTCTCAAAAAATTAGCATATTGTGATAAAGTTCATTATTTTCTGTAATGTACTGATAAACATTAGACTTTCATATATTTTAGATTCATTACACACAACTCGAAGTAGTTCAAGCCTTTTATTGTTTTAATATTGATGATTTTGGCATACAGCTCATGAAAACCCAAAATTCCTATCTCAAAAAATTAGCATATCATGAAAAGGTTCTCTAAACGAGCTATTAACCTAATCATCTGAATCAACTAATTAACTCTAAACACCTGCAAAAGATTCCTGAGGCTTTTAAAAACTCCCAGCCTGGTTCATTACTCAAAACCGCAATCATGGGTAAGACTGCCGACCTGACTGCTGTCCAGAAGGCCATCATTGACACCCTCAAGCAAGAGGTCTGTGGGAAGGAAAAAGTGTGGCAGAAAACGCTGCACAACGAGTAGAGGTGACCGGACCCTGAGGAAGATTGTGGAGAAGGACCGATTCCAGACCTTGGGGGACCTGCAGCAGTGGACTGAGTCTGGAGTAGAAACATCCAGAGCCACCGTGTACAGGCGTGTGCAGGAAATGGGCTACATGTGCCGCATTCCCCAGGTCAAGCCACTTTTGAACCAGAAACAGCGGCAGAAGCGCCTGACCTGGGCTACAGAGAAGCAGCACTGGACTGTTGCTCAGTGGTCCAAAGTACTTTTTTCGGATGAAAGCAAATTTTGCATGTCATTCGGAAATCAAGGTGCCAGAGTCTGGCGGAAGACTGGGGAGAGGGAAATGCCAAAATGCCTGAAGTCCAGTGTCAAGTACCCACAGTCAGTGATGGTCTGGGGTGCCATGTCAGCTGCTGGTGTTGGTCCACTGTGTTTTATCAAGGGCAGAGTCAATGCAGCTAGCTATCAGGAGATTTTGGAGCACTTCATGCTTCCATCTGCTGAAAAGCTTTATGGAGATGAAGATTTCATTTTTCAGCACGACCTGGCACCTGCTCACAGTGCCAAAACCACTGGTAAATGGTTTACTGACCATGGTATTACTGTGCTCAATTGGCCTGCCAACTCTCCTGACCTGAACCCCATAGAGAATCTGTGGGATATTGTGAAGAGAAAGTTGAGAGACGCAAGACCCAACACTCTGGATGAGCTTAAGGCCGCTATCGAAGCATCCTGGGCCTCCATAACACCTCAGCAGTGCCACAGGCTGATTGCCTCCATGCCACGCCGCATTGAAGCAGTCATTTCTGCAAAAGGATTCCCGACCAAATATTGAGTGCATAACTGAACAATTATTTGAAGGTTGACTTTTTTTGTATTAAAAACACTTTTCTTTTATTGGTCGGATGAAATATGCTAATTTTTTGAGATAGGA
Organism: Cirrhinus molitorella; assembly: GCA_033026305.1. Lineage (NCBI taxonomy): Eukaryota > Metazoa > Chordata > Actinopteri > Cypriniformes > Cyprinidae > Cirrhinus > Cirrhinus molitorella. The sequence goes on from CM065139.1 coordinate 9,143,385, forward strand.
ATTTTGGGTTTTCATGAGCTGTATGCCAAAATCATCAATATTAAAACAATAAAAGGCTTGAACTACTTCGAGTTGTGTGTAATGAATCTAAAATATATGAAAGTCTAATGTTTATCAGTACATTACAGAAAATAATGAACTTTATCACAATATGCTAATTTTTTGAGAAGGACCTGTATTTTACAAAAACTACTGTGGTGGTAACAGTAATGGTATCAGACGGTAACAATGTGGTGCATAATGTAAATGGTGCTTTCAATAAAACCCTTGTAATACCATGTTACATGTCTGAAATACCATGGCTTGCTAATTAAAAAGCACTCTGGTATATATCAGAAGTACCACCACAGTACATTTTAAGGGCATTAAAGCTCGTCAGCCCCATTTCAAGACATTAATTCCCATCTACAAAAGCAGCAGGCATGAGACCTTATCACATTCAGAAACGATTCAAATCTAAACGTCTGAAATTACATTAATTCAGAGGCTCTTTTCTAAAGCTGTCTTCGTGCCCCGAAAAAGTCATTTCCATAATAGCTGTAAAATGAAGTTTCAGCAGTGAATCGGCTCCCTCCACCTGCTGGGACTGTCCGTCTGCATTAGCGGCTGACAGCGCTCGCAAGCACAGGATGAACAAACCCGACAGCTGAAGGTGTGTAAAACATCGAGCTAAAACGTTAAGGCAAACACCCGCTCTCAAATGTCACCGTGGAGACGGGGGAGCTGACGGCAATGCTTTGACTGCGTTTCTCACCTCGTTCTCGACGCGCTAAACGCGCCTGGGCTCAGGTGAAGGCAGTCGCTTGCGCGCAGCCCTCAAATCAGAGAAACAGGTTGGGACGTTTCAAAACATGCGACCTGTCAGCCGCTGCTTTGAAGCAAAGGGAAGCTGAAATATTAAGCATGTAAAATGCTCCGCGGAAATTGAGGTGTCATGTGCCTGACAGATGGTGCATGCTTTGCACCAACCGTTCCATCTGGCTGAAGTGACACCGTCATATTCAGAGGCTCAGATTCATCATGGAGCGTCTTCAAAGTTCAGCGCTGACGTCCTGAATCGCTCATTCGCATGCATCATTAGAGCTGTAGCCGCGTTAGGAGCGATTATGAGGGGCTGCGATCTATTCCTCAACAATATCCTGCTTTTTAATCTCTTTAAAAGGCGGCTGCTGGCAACGGTAAACTGTTAGATGCTTGAGGAGCCTTATTCTCTACAGTCTTGAAGGTCTTGCATATAATTCCATTACAGTAAATGCAAGCTTATTGCCTTTTCTTTTAACTGTAGAGATCGTGAAATCAGGGGAAACCAACCAAGCCGCAACAAAAGGCAGACTCAAACTCTCATTTCCCATTTGAACACCATGGCTCAATGTGCTGAAAATGTACTCGCCCTCATTCGTTCATCAGAACAGGTTTGGAGAAATTTGGCATTACTTCACTTGCTCACCAAAAGTGAACATCAGTTAACATCTTGTGAAGCAAAAAGCTGTGTTTTTGTAAGAAACAAACCAATCATTAAGATGTTTTTTAACTTCAAACAGTTGTAAAATCTGCTCTGAAACAAATATATCGGTGGATTTTATTTATAGACTTGTATTTTGGCAAAAAGTGAGTTTTTCCACACAGCTTTTTGCTTCACAAGATGTTAACTGATAGACTGGAGTGATGTGGATTGTTGTGGCGGGTGACCTTTTTACCAGCTGTTTGGACTCTCATTCTGACGGCACCCATTCACTGCAAATGATTCATTGGTGAGTAACTGATGCAATGCTAAATTTCTCCAAATGTTCTAATGAAGAAGCAATCTCATTTACATCTTTGATGGCCTCAGGGTGACTACATTTTTAGCAAATTTTCATTTTTGACTATTAATTAAAACTCAACTGGTTGCAACCCAATATTATTAATGTTCTAAGACAAATATATTTTGTCATGACATGCACGAATCCTTTAAAATAAGACTATGATCATGTATTATAACTTTAATCAAAGTCATGCACACACACTTTTCTTTTAAAGACGTTCAATTACAGAACAAAAATGTACAGATAATATACTTACACCCTTGTCATCCTAGAGGATGTTTTTCTTTCTTCCGTCGATAAGAAATTTCAGGATTCCTCTCCATATAGTGGACTTCAGTGGTGCCCGCGAGTTGGAATGTCTACAGTAAATCTACAGTAAATTTAGTCATAAAATTGAATGGGTTAAAGTGCAATGTATTTATTAAGAATTTCTCTAAGATGTCCAAACTTATTATATAGGTTTGATATTAAGGTTTAATCATGATAAACACACAATTTAACTACACAACATGCCTTAATATTAAAATTAAATAAAAACACTTCTCATAAAGAACATTTTTATTCGTTGACGAAAATGCCAGTAGATTTGTGTCATAGTTTTTGTCATTCAAGAAGAATTTTAGTTTGTTATCGTTGGTTTTTCGTCTATGAAAAAAATGTTGCTGATGAAGTTTATGACGAAAATTATTTGTCAACAAAATTAACACTGCTAAATGATCCCTGCTGAGGAAGAAGGGACTGTAATTTTCTAAACAATTTGACAATTTATATACAATACTTTTTAACCTCAAATCCTCATGTCTAGCTCTGCGTGAACTCTGTGTATTCCAGTTCAAGACAGTTAGGGTTGATTGGAAAAGGTTTACAAAAAAAAGGGTAAAACAGCGATGTAAGAATTTTGAAATTGGAGAAGAAAATGAGATGGGAGTTTTTTGACAAACCCTAACTGTCTTGACCTGGAATACACAGAGTTCATGCAGGGCTAGACATTTGAGGTTAAAAAGTATATCAGTTGTCAATTTGTTTAGGAAAAAGGCCTATCGTTTCGCTAGATAAGACCCTTCTTCCTCGGCTGGGATCGGATGATGAGCATTTAGAGCGCTTTGAAGTGGCATTTAAACTGCATTTCAAACTCGCGGGCACCATTGAAGTCCACTTTATGGAGAGAAATTCTGATATGTTTTCCTCAAAAAACATAATTCCTTATCAGCTGAAGAAAGAGAGACATGAACATCTTGGATGACAAAAAGGTGAGTAAATTATCTATCGATTCTTGTCTGGGAAGTGCACTTCTTTAGGAGTTTTTTGCATGTCACAGTGAACATTAGTGACTGCTAAAATGAATCCAGCACAACTGAACACGAAACACGTGCTAATATATTCTCCTTTCAGGGCTCTGGTCAAGATGAGTCGATCCTTTGGGCCATTCATTAGTTTTGTCGGATTCACTCGACCAATGCGATCAGTCAGGGCTGATTAACACTGCCTGATAATTTCATTAACACTCTGAGGCAACAGATGCTCGGCTGTGAAACTCTTGTGTCAGGATGTTTACGCTAAACTGTTTCCTCACGTTTTCAACGGGAAACGTTAAAGAGGGCCTTAATTTGTCTTTTCGTTCGATAGGCTCTGCTTTTTTTTCTTAAACACTGCCTATAGGCCTGATGATGAGTGAGTGTAATGGGCAAAAGCTTAGGTAACCAATAGGTTAATGGGTTGATCCCAGCAAGAAGAAAAGCATCCATATTTTGCCCTTCAGCGGAACACAGATTGCTCCAGGGGGATTGAACCCGAAACTAGACCGAGAGCAGCGTTTGCCTGTGCAAAATTCAATATTTTTTTTCATCTGTGGGTTGTTAAACACTAATATAAATGACAAACTGTGTCTGGCAGCTACCACATATTAGCTCAGCTGAGGGGGGAACTGTAACAGTAGTTATAAAATATGAATTCTGAACATTTTAATAAAAAAAATTATAATAATCAGTTTTTTTAAAATATCTAGGCTTGGACTGATATTTTAATAAAAAGTCATTATTAATGAATAAAAAAAATACTTAAAATAAAAATAATATGCATATGCATGATTTTGAATAGTAAGTTTTTAATATTTTTTTTTAAAGAAGTCTCTTCTGCTCACCAAGCCTGCATTTATTTGATCCAAAGCACAGCAAAAACAGTAAAATGTTGAAATATTTTTACTATTTAAAATGACTCTTTTCTATTTGAATACATTTTAAAAAGCAATTTATTCCTGTTGCTTTTTTGGCATCATTACTCTAATATACTGATTTGCTGCTTAAAAATACATTTATTATCATTATTATGTGCAAAACAGCTGAGTATATTTTTTTCAGGGGTCTTTGATGAATAGAAATTTCAGAAGAACAGCTTTTATTTGAAATAGAAATTGTTTGTAACATATAAATGCCTTTATCATCACTTTTAATCAATTTAAAGCATCCTTGCTAAATAAAAGTATTAATTTCTAGAATTTATTTTTTTATTTAAAATAAATGCTGATCTTTAGATCTTTCTATTTATCAAAGAATCCTTTCAGCTTTGATCACAGGAATAAATTCCACTTCAAATAGAGCACAATTATTTTAAAATTTCACAATTTTACTGCTTTTGCTGCATTTTGGATCAAAAAAAATTGCAGGCTTGTGGAAGAAACATTAACATTTAAAATCTTACGGTTCAAAAACTTTTGACTGGTAGTGTAAGTGTGAAAATACTACATTTAGCAATTAAACAGTTATGTAATGTGGTATAAGGTTGTTAAATTAGAAAACATTTGAATATATATTCAATTATGCTCACCAAGGACGCACTTATTCAATTACAAATACAGAAATAAAATTTAAATAGTGAGTTTATTGCAGAATTTTTTTTAGCAGTCTTTTTACCACTCAGTAAACATTTAATATTACCAGTGTTGAAAACATTTGTGCTGCTTAATATTATGATGAAACCTTGATACTTTTTTGTCCTAAGCAAACACTTACAATTGTCAGGTTGCCCACATCTCATGTAGCTTTGCTCTTTCCCCTCAGTCCTTCCCTTACAGCTACAAATCATGTCTTTTTTGTGCTGTAGGACACCACTGCTTAAAGAAATCGAGAGAACGTCTCAGCAATTCCCAGTGACTAGAGAATCCTCTGTGTGAACGATGAGGAGGTGCTGAGCTGCTGAGTCGGGCTCCAGGCGCTGAAGAGAAGCTGTCAGTCGCCCTCCCGTCAGCAAACCTCCAGGGCATCAGATGCAAACCTCTCGTTCGAAGGAAACTACAACAGAAAGCACTTTCCAAAAAACACTGTGCGCGCCCAGGCCGCCAGCCCACGTTATAGAGCTACAGGATAGCAGATATTACGCAAGCTGCCCTACTGTCAGAGCTTATGAAATGGCAGTGAACTTACATACAACACCGCATTCTGATGTAGACAGAAATCTTAAGAGCTTATTGCTATTTTTAACGCACCACATGCTTAATTGAAATAATAGCATAATGCCAGCCAACAAATTACGCGAGAGATATTACCTAACGCTTATATTTACAGAACATGCCAGCGTTCGACGGATCTACATCAGCGTTTGTTTTCATATCCGATTAGGGAAATATGATATTAGCAAAACAAACACCTGGTGATGGATTCAGAACCAGACAGAAGCCCATCGTATCCTGAATCAACAAACCCACACAGGTACAATCAAATGAGTCATTCTATCAAACGGATGCCTTTTTCATTTTTTCATCTTTTAAGATCAAGCTATTTTGAAATACACAACCGTTTTTTAAAGAAATCCCTTCTGCTCACCAAACCTGCATTTATTTGTTCCAGACTACAGCAAAAGCAGTAATATTGAGAAATGTGAAATATTTTACCATTTAAAATAACAGCTTTCTATTTGAGTACATTTTAAAATGTAATATATTCCTGATCAGAGCTAAAATTTCAGCGTCATTACTCCAGTCTTTAGTGTCACATGATCCTTCAGAAATCATTCTGAAAGCCCGTTCAGACTGTTAGCCCAAATCCGATTTTGTGCATATCCGGATGGAATCTGATTTGAATAAATGACTGTCCACACTGTGTATCACAACTGTTCATATCCGATTTGTGTGTCCATAAGCGTTTTTTCCTTTAACAGAATGTGCGTTGGTTTCTATGCCAACGCTAAAAACAGCAATACAGTTTGCAATACAAGACGCAATCGCGCTGCCGTCACATCGGATTATATTTAGTCTTCTGAGGCAGCGGCATAAATGCAGGAAACAGAAAGTGCGACTTTACCAAAGACTATACCCACGAATACCCAAGATGTGTCACTCGTATAGTTTTGAAATGGAGAAAAATGCAACGCTCATCATGGCGGCGAAGCCCCGCCTTCTTAATGAAAGAGCCAATCGTTGATTAGTAAAGTCAGCGATTGTTAGAAGTCCCAGTTGCTATAGAAACAGTTGGCGTTCTAAGACGTGCGCTCAGTACTGCGCATGCGCACTGGCTAATCTAGCCTGAAAAATAAGCATTTTTTAAGGCTATTGGAGCACAAGTAACCATATTTATGAGGTGGTTCTTGTCAGATTTCATTGGTGATTTCAAATATGAAGTTTAATCAAAGTTGGTGAACAATTTGAACAATGAATTTGATGTTTCCCCATTCAAAGAGATAGGAGCTGCACTTGCATGCCCGAGAGGCATTTCAAAGATGGCCGCCAAGTGGAATGACTTGCCTTAAAGGGACTTTGACTTTACTCTGAGCTGCCGTCTCTGCTGGTTTCAAAACTCAAAGAGGTGTGTATACTAGCCGTATTGTCTTTTCCCGGTTGACTTACAGTTTGCAACAACACAAGCATGTTTCTGCAAACATATTTATTATGTTTTCTACAAAAACGCCTGACGTGTTTATGTTTTACGTGAAAACATGAAAAAGCTATGCTAAATTCGATCTGACTGGTCAGACTGAAGCCCCATTCAGACTGTCAGCCCAAATCCGATTTTAATGCAAATCCAATTGAAATCCGATCATATTTAGATAGTCTGAACGACAACAAACTACATGAAATCTGATTTGTGCAAACCCGTTTCAAGCTACATTCGTATGTGGTTTGGAATCCTATTCAAATCAGATTTCTGGAAATGCGTTTCAGTCTGAACATTCGGATCTGATTTAGTGTAGCTTTTTCACATTTTCACGTCATCAGTTTAGCTTTGGTCACATATTCAAATATTAATTGAATTTAAATGAAGCAAGGGTTTTAGTATCAATAATATGAGGGAATGTTTTTCCTGTGCCATCAACCGTTAATATGAACCAGCCAAAATAGCGAGAGAGATTTTATTTTATTTTTCTTTGGCCGAGTCTGAAATCTGAAAACAATTGAGATAATATTAATAATAAGAGAGAGATAATAACGTGATTTTGAATACTTTGACTGTTAGAATAACACTTTACAGTAAAGCAACCTTTGTTAAAATTATTTAGGTAAGCTGACCTAGTATTACAGCACTTATTAATCTAGGTCAAAAATGAGTTATAAATCGTACCAAAGCCAAAATTAAGCTAGAGCCATCCCTAGACTGGAGTAATAATGCTTAAAAAAAAAAAAAAAACTTTGAAATCACAGTAATAAATCACATTGTAAAACATATTCAACTAGAAAACCAATATATTGTGTGTATATATATATATATATATATATATATATATATATAAAAACTGTTAGCTGTACTTTGGATCAAATAAATGCAGGCTTGGTGAGCAGAAAAGGCTTCTTATATTATATAATATAATAATTAAGTTAATTAAATATTAAAACTAATATTTTAAATATTTAAATTTTTTAATTAAGTATTTTATTTAAATTTTATAAAATGTATAACAATTACTTTCTGCATATTTCATATTTTTTTATTAACAGTTTCTGGCATTTAATATTTCAGCTGCAGATGGGCTGGCAACAGTAACACTATATGCATGAAAAAAACTTCAATAATCAGTAAAGTATGCTGTTTTAGACTTTGTAGTTTTATTTACCAATATACATTAGTAAAAACATTTCTTAAAATTAAATTGTATTAAATACATTATTTTAATTTATTCTATAAATAAAGTATACTTTTAAAAGTATAAATATATACATGTAATATATTTATATTATTCATCAAATTAATTAGGCTAAAATATTTTAGAATTTTAAACCATTTGTAAATTTGTAAAAATGTTAACACTGTATCAGACAAATAAAATGTTATTTTGTTGAATCACATTAAAATATGTATTTTAAAAGAATTATTATTTTTTTTCCATCTGCACTGCTGGTAGTTTTGCCACTGGCCGATATCTGTACAAATATTCACTTTTCATTAATCACTTGTGTACTACACACAAAAACAAAAATCATGGTAATGAGGCCTGATAAACAAAAACATAAAAAGCAATAAAAGGAAAATGTCTATAATTAACCATTCTCTTAAAAACAAAGGTCTTTTAAAGTGGTCCATCAAGTGAAAAAGGGTTCTTTAGATTACTTTTTAAAAAAAGGTCCTTTTAAGAACTGTTCACTGAAAGATTTAAGAGTGTAATAAAAGTCATTATTTAATGAGTCAAAAAGGCACTTTTTTACGTTTTATAGATGACCCAACGCTCCATAAATCCTCAGCAGAGAACACACATTTGAGCCTGTAGTCCTTTGAGAGCACATCTAACGCACTTGTTTTAGTTCCTATCAGACATTTCCTGCAGGACATTCTTGCCCTTTCTATTCTGATTTGGCTTTGTGTATCAGAAACAAGAGAGAGCTGTGGAGAACGACGGGAAGTGATGTGATGGGAAGAGAAGGACAAATTCCAGATGAGTGAGTTTCAGAAGGTGCAGAACAGACAGTCTGTCACCTAGAGAGTTCTGGCCCTGTGAAAATAACACTGACAGCAGCGCCAGAATAGTCGATCTGACTTTAGGGAGAAATACTGTGAATTTGCTTAAAACTTTGCAGGCGATAATAGTCCAGCGGTTGTTCGGTAAGGGATAATTCACTAAAAGAAAATGAGAAATCGCACTCACTTACTCATTCCGAACCTGTATTTCCTCTGTACAGCCCTGCGACTACTTTTATGCTGCTTCTGAAGCATGAAAGCTCTAGTTCGCATTCATTGTAATTGCATGGAAGAGAGCAGGCAGCACAATTCTTCTACGAATGAAAGAACACAAAACACAATAACGGACAGCAAATAGCGACATGAGAGAATTATTTCTTTAAAATACAACAATTTAGATCCATTTGAGTCACTTGTAAAATATAAAAAATATTTTATATTATATTATATAATATAATTATATATATATATATATATATATATATATATATATATATACACACACACACACACACACACACACACACACACACACATATATATATATATATATATATATATATATATATATATATACACACATACACATATACATACACTCAATATTTCATGTGTTTTGTAGCATGGAAGAGCTCTATCTATCATATCACTAGCAGCAAATACAGATTACTAGACTAAGACCTTGTTCCCTTTAACAGTACAGTGTGTGCCAAAGCAATGAGAACTCTATTATGGGACGTGATCCAAAGTGAACACAAGGGATATGATAACTTTTGTAATCTAACCCTTGTAGTTGTGGAAAGTGCTTGGTTCTGTACAAATTCAGTTCTATATTAAGTAATTAATCACTACAGATACATTTTGATTCATTTCTGTAAACACAAACAGTAAGTGAGTTTATAGCAATGCTCTTATTCTGTGTTCAATTCAACTCATATTTTCTACTACTGTAAATGAACAGCCACTTCAACTCGGAAGCTAATGTGGAAATCTAGATTAAAATAACTGTACATTTGCAAAACAAATGCTTTTTGCCATTCAAATGCCATTTTGTTTCTTTACACATCATATTCTGAGCAAACAACAGAATAATGCATGATCAGAGAAGTCTGATCTAAATTGAACGGAACACAACATTGGAAATGGAAGTTCTATGGACCAATGAAAAACACTAAATATACCCACAAGACTTATTATCTGTATTGACATCCACAAGACTTAAATATTACATATATATGAGATTATATATGATTATATATGAGATTCCTGCCTGTGCATATACACAACTGTTGTACACATAAGCAATAATTATATGTATATAACCACTGTCGTTGTAATTTCGGCCGCATATGAAAAAGGTCATACCATTGATATATAACATTAAATGTAAATACGCTAGATAACTGCGCTTTCAATTATGTACATTTAATACATTGGCGGAGTATACAGTATAATGTAGTCGAAGGGTTTCAAACATGCATGCACAGTTACTGAAACACTGTCACCATCTGAATTGCAGTGGTCAAACTATTATAAAATACAGCGAATTAAGCTACCAACTCGATCATAATCCACTATGTTTCCATCTAACATGCATTTTCAAGTGCAGCTCGTCATTTTAATGAAGTGTTTTCAGTAGTTAGCAGTAAACCGGTTACCTCACCTGAATATGTTCGTAGATTTGTGTTGACGTTTGTCTTGTCTTTGGAATAAAAAAAAGTAGGCCCTATTTTATTTGTAAATATCATACTTTTTTTCTTTTATTTCAGTTAATGTCATAAGAGTAGGAAGCTAAGCCAGTAGTGGTACTGACAGTGCCGTGTAAACATGCTAAAACACGAAAAGCGGACAAACAGAGAAACCGAATCAACTGAGTGAGTCGTTTATGCTGGAAACTTTACGATTGATTCAAACTCGTGACTTCGATCATTAAGTTCAAGCGATTCACTAGCAAAAAAAAAAAAAAAAAAAAAAAGGATCAAGAGCCATTCATTTTCGAACGTCGCCTGTAATAGTTTTACAAGGCACGTATTGTGATGGGTGAAACTTTGAGACTCCGAATCAGTTAAATCACTGCGTCGCAAAATGATTCATAGTTTCGAATCGCTCAAAAAGGATCGCAAATCATTTAATTTAGATTGGGACTTCAAATCGCGTATCGCAAATCATTGCGTATCGCGAATCATTTGATTCAGATCAGAACTTCGTGCTTTCGAATCATTTGATTTAGATCGGAACTTTGCGTTTGCGAACCATTTGATTTAGATCGGAACTTCGCATTCGCGAATCAAGATCGGAAATTCGCGTTTGCGAATCATTTGGTCCCGTTTATGCACGTGAAATTTAGCTAGCAGTAATCACAAATTAAGTTAGGATATATTTTTCTATATTCACCTTTGAGTAGTCAAACAATCCAAAGAAAACATCTTTAAAACAGAAAGGGAAAAGTCACATGAGATTTTTTTTTTCCAAAATGAGATAGAACATTAAAAAACCTGACAATTTTTTTTTTAATTCCATAGAGTTCCAAAGTCAGATTTTCAAAGGCACAGAATTTAGTAGGGACACTACGACATGTCCCTTCTAATATCCAGCAACTATGTAACTGTCCCCAGCAATAATTTTGATTAAACAATTACATCCCCAGCAAGGCCAAAATCAAACATACGCCCTTGGCCATGTAAAACTAGACAACCTGGCAACTTACGATTATGTCAGTAAAAATTCAGTCACACTGACAGTAGGCCTTCCTTTACTAACACTATATATATATAGGCAGTTGTGGCCTAATGGTTAGAAAGTTAGACTTGTAACCCAAAGGTTGTGGGTTAAAATCTCAGGTCCGGCAGGGATTGCCAGTGAGGGGAGTGAATAACCAGCACTCTCTCCACCCTCAATAATTGAGCAAGGCACTGAACCCCCAACTGCTCCACGGGCACCACACTTGGCTACATGTCATATATATGATAATTCATTTCTTTAGCTTATTTGTGTTGACAATCTCATAGTTAAACATATTGGTTTTCATAAAGTATATATTTTTTTGCAGTTTGTAATGCATCTATCCTTCAATGCAAAGCTTTTAATCAAAAAAAAAAAAAAAAAAAAAAGTGTATGATAAAGATATTGCCTTAATGAGTCATCATATTTTCAAATCTTCTGCCTGTTAGCGATGTTACCTCACTTGGTAACACATTAGCATAATCCCAGCCGGCCAGTAAACTAGTTAGTGTGTTTGCATCATGCAATACAAATCAAACTTTTTGTTGTGTGCTCGTCATTTTACCGAGGACTACATTTTACCATGGAATTCGCCAAATGGTTGTCCATGAAAGATACGTCTGTATCTTCTTTATTTGGTCCAACAAGCATCTCTGAACCACAATATTACTGTCTTACTGAAATAGTTCCGATAATTCGATGTGATTCTGATAATTCTATGTCGATTAATTTTCGTCCTAATTACTTTGTTTATTAATAAAGAATGTAGACATATTTTGGTTTAAAAATTGTATAGTTTCATCAGTTAGTTATGTTAGCATTCGGCTAACATATCTACCATTATTGTTTTGTAACATGTTTTTTTTTTTTTTCCTTGAAATTAATTGTATATGGAAAGACCAATTACAACAGACTTGGCCAGCTGACCAATCAGAGCAGAGTAGGCTTATGGAAGGGAGGGGCTTACAGACCTTAAGATGAGAAATGCTTCAAACCAGTGTTGCCAAGCCCACAGTTTTCACGCGGAATTGGGCGACTTTACCACTGTTGCCACGGGTTGTTTTTCATGTCCGCGGGTTGAAGTGACTCCAATAAGGCAATATTTAGCCCCTGGAATGCTAATTTTACCAGGGGAACCCCGTCAAAAAAAAAAAAAACGTGTATTTTACCCCCTGGAACACTGTTTTTAATGGGGGACCCCCATCAAAACGCAATTGGGCTAGTTTTGAGTAGCAATTGGGCAGGTTTTGATCTGAAAACCTGCTTCAAACTAATCATTTTGAAATCATTGCAACTCCAGCACAATAGGACACTTTAAAATACCATATGACCTGCTCTTTAAAGGGAACCCTGGGTATTAAGCCTTGTATAGCTTAATATAGTGTAAATGTTGTCTCTAACGGAAATATGTAGTAGAAAACCCATGAAAGATTTGCGTTATTTAAAAAATCCACACGGTTATATTTTCAGAGCGGATTTAACTCGATATAAGGGTTGAAAATTGATAGTACAGCATTCGTTTTAAGCCTAAACTTATATCAATTGCCAACACAGCTACTGAAAGAGCTTGCAGGTCATCGTATCAGTATTTTATTTCCAAATAGTGTATTCTGAGTTGTGCAACCATTCTACGTAAATCAAAACAATGGCGCCCCCATAGTCCAAAATATGTATAACGATGTTTATTTCTAAAAAACGTGAATCTTTCATGGTTTTTCTACCACATATTTCAGTAAGAGACAGCGGTAAAACCAAAAATAGACTCCGATATCATTCCTTTCAGTTAAATATGAATAAAAATGAACTTAAAATCACTCGAATAAATTAAAATAAAGCTAGCTGCACCTTCGTGTCTGCTTCATCAACGCACGTTTGGCCAAAGATAACTGAGTAGGATTTGATGATAGAATATTTGCGACTAATAATAAAACACAAATAGTAGTATTGTAGTAATTATTTATGGACTGCGTGATTTTAATTTGATTTTAACACATAGTTTGTTGTATACAACCAAAACATATGCTATATTGTTTACTTGTGTAAGAAAACGCTGTTCCTTTAACCTGGAAACGTCAAATGAAGCTGGAATAGTGTTAACATGGAATGGAGTTAACATTGGACTAAAATAATCCAAACGCAGAGAGGTGTAGTTTCCTCCTCATTTCAGATCATCAGCGCACGTCACTGACGGAAAACAAACATAATTTTTTACTAGAGGACAGAATCGTGTTAAGGAGCCACATGCACACGCGCATGTCCCGATTAAAGATGAGTTGCCCACGCGCGTGGAACTGAGCTAAATTTACACAGCAAGTGATTAAAGAGCTGCTCGGGGAAAGAAAAAAACACGGGTGGATGAACCAACACAGTCATTTGACTTCTTGTTCACGCATCTGCATGAATAATGCAACAGCATTGCATTTATTACACCAGGTCAGGGAGGGTGAGCGCTCCTGTTTTGGGGAGGTGACACTTACTGAAATCAAACTGCTCTGCTTTTTTCTGATGCGAGCACACGATTTCTAAAACAACATTTTCAAAATCTCAATCCTGCGCACAGAAACTCATAATAGCGTGGAAGCATGCTTATGAATGAACGAGCGCGCACACACACAATAGCTGACAACAAACCAATGCATTTTCATATCAGCTAAAGCGCAAGTCCAAGGGGTCCTCCTAAGTAGCATTTGCAACGATAAACACGACGTCTATACACACACATGTGATTCATTATAAATCACATTCAGGGAATCCCGCAGCGTTTCTCTTTGTCCACACGCGTTATCATGCACCAGATCCACGCGTTTCTTTATTATTTCTGCCCCACTTTTGTCTTGAAAACAATTCAGGCAGCGCATGAACGAGCCAAACTGATCAAAACAGGCATGTTTGTCTCGTTGGATCTTGTCCGCAAGCCTCACATGTCGCATCAGGCTGACTAAAGTCAAACACTTGTGTTGCAAGGAAATCTTTTATCAAGCAGGCGGTGCGTAATCGTGATAAAAGTGAGCCGTACGCGGTGTTAAAGTTTCAGCAGTGTCAGGGCATCAAAGACACAAGGGCATCTGAATGAATCAGTGCAGTGGTCAACATTACCTTGGGTTGTGATTTCTCCCCATAGGATTCCCATCCATACCATCAAGCCAGCCAGCAGAGCATCACTCTGAACTCTCAGCATGTTAAGACACAGTCCAAAGGGGGTCCAGCCCAGAATAATCACAGATGCGGCGTTGAGGTCCACAGCAGAGCTGCTTGGTGTCAGAGACGTGGAGTTGAACTCACAGGCGGCGTTTGTGCATGAGCTCCGTTATGTCGGTTTGGTCTCCGTCTCCAGCTCTCTTCATCTCTCCTCTGCTGAACTCCGCAGTGTGTCTTCTCCTTCACTCACCCCTCCTCTCTCTCTCTGGTTTGTGTGTGTGTGTGTGTGTGTGTGTGTGTGTGTGTGTGTGTGAGTGTGTGTGCGCGCGCGCGTGTAAAAGTTGCTGATGCTGTGGGGAGAATATGCTACAGTTTAGAATCTGAATTCAGGAAAACAATGAATGCTTATTTGTTGATTTTAACCGATCAGAAATGTTCCGACAAACTAATTTCTGAGATTGGTGTGACAACTAACCCCAGTCTCCTATTTTACCATAAAGGCAATTTAAAACTCCCAGCGGAGAAGCTGGTGTCTATTTACATTACCAAATGTTTTCCCCAAATCAATCCACAGTGAAGCCCATATGATATCATGCATGACTTCACCAGTCAAGGGAATTCATAGTCCAGTAAAAGCGATCTCGCATCTCTGGCTAAAAGGCTCCTGGCCTGTGCTAAGAAATGAGATAGACCTCGAGTTTAAGGTGCCGTGACCAGGGCAGACTCTGTTTCAAACAGATATGCCGGGCTCTGTGAGAAGAGCTGGACAGAAACCGCATAAAGACCTCCAGCCCGCTTTGAGATATGTGACGCTTTGAAGCACTTTATTGTCAGTCCAGTGGCCTGAGAAGAAAGCATCATTTTCAAATGCTTGTTAGCTGGATCAAGCTGCTGCGCGATTATCTTTGTTAATTACTTCGGAGCGAGTGTTCCAGAGGAGAAAGGGAAAACATTCATCAGGAGAAATTCGATTAAAGGGACGGTTCAGCCAGAAATGAAAATTTAGTGACTGTGTACTCAGCCTCAGGCCATTCAAGATGTAGATGAGTTTGTTTCTTTAATGAAGAATTAGCATCACTTGCTCACCAAGTGCATGGGTGCCATCAGAATGAGAGTCCAAACAGCTGATGATATAAACATCACGATAATCCTCACGTAATCCACACCACTCCAGTCCATAAATTAATATATTGTAAAGTGAAGATCCATCAAGACATTTTTACCATTTTTGCTAAAACATCATTTTGCTTTCTTCATTGAAATATTCATCTTGTCTGAATCAGGAGAGAAATGTGCACAGATCTTCAAGCAAAAAACATTCTAAACAAATATGTCAGTGGATTTTGATGAGAGATGACAACAGAAAATTAGATTTTTTTATTTAGTTTTTTTTCACTGGAGGAAGCATTATTATAAATTATGGACTTTAAACAACAATAGAAATTATTTTTTCTATATTATATTATCTTTTTGCTGGACTGAAGTCCAGAGGTGTGGATTACTGCATAGTTTTTAATCAGTTGTTTGGACTCTCATTCTGACAGCACCCATTCACTGCAGAGGATCCATTGCTGAGCAAGTGACGTGATTTTCATTTTGGCGTCAAATTCTTTGGGTTTCACAAAAACAGCCTAGGTCACAAAAACAAGTAGCACAAGTTTATTTGTAGCACTAGAAAAAAAAATACATTGTATGGGTCAAAACGATCGATTTTTCTTTTATGCCAAAAGTTCCATGAAGATATGTTGTAAATTTCATACCTTAACACTCAAACTACCAAGGCAGTCATTTTGACCATTTTTAAATTTTGCAATGTAATAACTTTGTAGAAAACCCACATAACTATAATTCCTTGACATTTCTTAAATGGGTGTATATTTTATACTAACATTGTCATTTTATTAAAATTACAAAACACAAAAGAGTTCTTAATATTTTTACCTCAAACGGCCAATGCAACTGACTGTTCCCATTACAGGCGTCCTGTAATTTCAATTTTTGTGACTTTTTTCCGCGGTTGAAAATGTGCATCTCTGTTGCCTAGCAACTTTTGTTATAGTTGTTTTTATATGCTATCGCTAAGCTAAAAATTCCATTCATAAAAAAAACAGATGGACACCTCCAATTCGACAACTGCTGTCATTCAATCTGCCACGTTCCAGGTATGACAGGCTGATTCTTGAAGACAGTGTTCTGACAAAATAGTCAATATTATTATTGTGCTAGTGTAATGCTATAGCTAATGTGTATAGGCTAATCTAATTTTAGCACTGACAAGACATATTGTGGGGAAAAAACAAACTAGAAAAACTTTTTTTTTGGAATATTGATAATGTTTATATTCATGTACATGCATTGAAAAAAGGCATGCGTAATCATTTCCAAAATCCACAAAATGTTTTATCTACTGAAATATTAGGCTTTAGTTCATATTTGTTGGCGTTTAGACTTTTTTTCACTCCTGTGAAAAATCTTTGCTCTCCCTCTTGCTGGAAACAAGCAAGGCAAGCACCTTCGGGAGCAGTCTAGTAGCTTGTATACAATTATAGGGTATATTACAAAAAAAAAAATCATATTTTTAGGGTGATGACTTCACAAAATATGACGACAGATATTCAAAGGCTTAGTTTAAAATGTTGATAGAAGCTTTGAATGTAAATGGCATGGCATTAAGATTAGTCTAGTATGCCCTTCTAGTAGTTGTAGAATTCCGGTAGTTCTAGTGTTAAGTATAATAAAACTTAAACTTTTCTAAATTTTTGTTTAGTAATGTGCATTGCTAAGAACTTTATTCTGACAACTTTTTTGCACCCTCAGATTCCAGATTTTCAAATAGTTGTATCTCAGCCAAATACAGTCCTCTGCTAACAAACCACACATCGATGGAAAGCTTGTTTATTCAGCTGTTTTTGCTTCACAAGATGTTCCAAATTAGTTTCCTACAAACACACAACTTTTTGCTTAACAAGATGTTGATAAACAGGAGTGATGTGGATTACTGTGATGTTTTTATCATCTGTTTGGCACCCATTCACTGCAGAGGATCCATTAGTGAGCAAGTGATGTAATGCTACATTTCAGATTTTCATTTTGGGCTCAAATTCTTTAGGTTCTTTAATAAAACTAAATTGTGTCATCATTTTAAGCTTTACTGTCAAATTGTTCCAATTATGAATGACTCTCTTCTGTAGAACAAAACAAAAAAAAAAAAAAGTGTTCTTCAAAAAGATATGTTGAAAAATGCTTATTCCAGTACAATGAAAGTCAATGTAACATTCAGGCTGTATTATAGAGCACAACATTTATGTGCGTCTCATTCAAAGTGCATTCAATGTACATTTTTATCACTTCATGCATTTCCTGGCAACCAAACCCATGACCTTGGTGTTGCTAGCTTAGCTCTATACTCTTCTCTTTAAGATAGAGAAATCTATGAAACGAAAATCTGAAAGTGACTGACACTCTATTGACACTCTATAGTGGGGTCCCATCCCTCCCTTTTCTTGAGAAAATCTTAATTAGATCCTAGGAGGTCTAAGGATTATCTGTGATTTTCCACGCCGTCTCCATTTTCCTGCCGTCTATCAGGCGGTTGCTGTGATTCCACACTGAAATGCCACCAAACGAGCAAATCCACAATATGCTTAGTTTACTTAGGAAGTGCTGAAACAGGTATTCTCTGCAGCTAATGCGGTGTGGAAGGGTCCTTGGGGATGGGAAACTCATTTTTTAGTTTTCAGCACCTTTGGAGCATTTCCCAGGAACAATTAAAGTCGACGTGAAATGGCATTTGCAAACCATTTTTTGCTGCTGTAAGATGATGCTTTTTAAAGTGAAACACAATATTCAACGAGACAGGAAAAATATCTGTAGGGCAGGACTTGATTTAATCTACCAGAAACTGATGATGAAAAGTAGGTAAAAGCACTGCTTAGTATTTGCTATTATTGCAGCAAATTACTGTGTTAACCATTGGAGATTTTAGAAAGGTATATCCAATTTTTTATTATTAAATTTGTTATAAACTGTATAAACAAATTGTTTTAAATATATTTAATAAATTTGTTGATTTCTTTAATATATTTAATACATATAAAATAATACAAATCACATATTATATAATAAAATACATATTAAAAAAATTATTGTGTATACATTTTTTTTTACAATTTATGTTATAAAGTGTATATGCATTTTATATTTTACATACATTTAAAATATATTTAATATATCTAATACATTTTTTATATATTTAATACATATAAAATAATACAAATTACATATTATATAATACATATCAAATAATAAATTGATATGTATTATTGAAACAATGTATATGGTATGAACTGTGTATACATTCAATTTATTGAATATATTTAAAATATATGTAAAACTTTATTTATTGAATATATTTTTTTAATTTAACTGTACACATATACACACACACACACTATATATATATATATATATATATATATATATATATATATATATATATATATATATATATATATATAAACTAAGAGGGTCCCTTGGAAGGGAATCATCACATTTGGGGCATCAATGACATCAGCTAAAAATGAAATTTTTTTTTTTTTCTTTTTTACTTGTAACAAAATAACTGATGAATCATCCTTAATAAGAACTTCGATGTGTTTTGAGAAAGCAAATTGGGTCAATTTTAATGTCATGCTGACTTCAAAGCACACTTGTCACGTTCTCGAACAGTCATTTGGCAGCGTGTGTGTCATTCATCGCATTAGACAGCCCACAACTTGCTCTTAGTCACCATAAATAATAGCCAACAAATGCTCATTGGGTTCATTTGTGCTTTTTAACTTAGGCGGTGCGTGTGAGTGTTTCACGGAGGAGAGCAGGGCCCACACACAGCGAGGATTCACTTGAGCCCTCCCACACGCTTTCTAAACCATCCTATACACCGTCAAGAGTTGAGATTGTGTGAGTGGAGCTCCCGTGTGGCTTCACATTTCATTTACAAGGCATTCGCCTCCATTTTTCGCATGTCATTCGGTCTCTGCTGGCGAGCACAGGTGTGCAGACACAGAAAATGATGAAGTTATATTAAAAACACAGCTCATGAATGTCAATATGGAATATTTGTATATATATATAATATTGATTCACCCATCACCCCACACACCTCGTAATATCTCAGTCTCTTTGTCCTCATGGCGTCTTCGGCCCCCTCCTCTACTTTCTTTTCATCCGGCGGATCGCAGTCTTTGATGGCCGCGAGGGGCTGGCGGTGGAACCCAGGGGAGCGGCGGTCAAACTCACAGCCCATGTTCTCGCTCCGCTCCGTAATCCACAGGCTGAGCGATCCGGTGCGTGGAGATCTGTTAATAATAGATCACACGACAGAATGAGAGTGTGCAGCACATATGGAACGGAGGGGGGTCTGAGATACATAAACAACCATGGCAAATATAAGTTAAACGATTCAGCTTGCATTTTGAGTCAAGTCACTTTAGTGCTTTAAACAATACAGATTGTAACAGACAGGAAAATAACTAAATCTATGACATATACAATGACTATACAATGACATTGTTTAATTAATTTTTTATAGTAAAGTTCATTATTTATGAAAGAAATTCATATAAGCCCAGCTATCTCATGAGAATAATTAATTTGACAGCTCTCTTTGGGACACTGGAGCTAGTTGTCACACTTTTCACTATAGTGAAGGGCTGATTTGCAGTATAAATAAACACAAAAGACTTGAATAACATAAAAAAACGAAACAACATTTGGACATTTATGCAGATTTGTGACAACATCACAGTCAGTGTAAATCTGCTATTTATTTAACATTGATTTAAAAGCCTTGCACAACTGGGTTTCTATATACCTTTATTACATAGTCGACTCTTTCCTTAATGTATGCAAGTTTAATTTTTTGACCAAATAACTATTATAAAACTATAATATACCTCTATTATGAAGTCAAACCTTTTCTTTAATGTGCAGTTTAAGTCAGACGTTTATATACACCTTGCAGAACCTGCAAAATGTTAATTATTTTAGCAAAATAAAAGGGATCATACAAAATGCATGCTATTTTTTATTTAGTACTGACCTGAATAAGATATTTTCCATAAAAGATGTTTAGTCCACAAGAGAAAATAATAATTGAATTAATAAAAACTACCCCGTTCAAAAGTTTAGCCTACATACACTTGAATCTTAATACTGTTTATATATTGCTACCTGAATGATCCAAAGTGGGGTTTTGTTTGTTTAGTGATTCAGGAGTCCCTTTGTCATGAACCGTTAAACTGCCTGCTGTTCTTCAGAAAAATCCTTCAGGTCCCACAAATTCTTTGGTTTTTCAGCATTTTTTGTGTAGATTTGAACCCTTTCCCACAATGACTGTATGATTTTGAGATCCATCTTTTCACACTGAGGACAACTGAGGGACTCATATGCAACTATTACAGAAGGTTCAAACACTCCCTGATGCTCCAGAATGAAAAACATTGCATTAAGAGCTGGGGGTGTATACTTTTGAATAGAATGTGTACATTTTCCTTATTTTGCCTAAATATCTTCTTTTTCCCCATTTAGTGCTGCCATTCAGAAGCTACAGAAAATAGTTTTTTTCCAATAAGACTAAGTAAATAAAATTTACCCTGATCTTCAAATTCAAAAAGTTTTCACACCCCGACTCTTAATGCTTTGTTTTTCCTTATGGAGAATCAGTGAACATTTGAACTTTCTGTAATAGTTGCATATGAGTCCCTCAGTTGTCCTCAGTGTCAAAAGATGGCTCTTAAAAATCATACAGTCATTGTTGGAATAGTTCAAATACATAAAAATGCTGAAAAAACCCCAAATTTGTGGGACTTTTCTGAAGAACAGCAGGCAGTTTATACTCATGAACAACTATCACTAAACTAAAAAAAAAAAAACATTCGGGTTACAACACAGTATTAAGAATCAAGTGTACAGTATGTAAACTTTTGAACATTGACATTTTTATTGATTTTTATTCAACTATTATTTTCCATTGTGGACTACATGTAAAACCTCTTATTCAGGTCAGTACCAAATAAAAAAATCCAAATAAAAAAATATTAACATTTTGCAGATCCTGCAAGGTGTATGTAAACTTTTGACTTCAGCTGTATGTGTTTTCCACTACTCACCCAATAATGACAAAACTTGATGATATTGCATTTTTTGTTCATTTCCAACTCCATAAACATGATGAATTTGGTTCTTGATGTACACTAGGCTCATAAAGCAACCACTTAAACAACTGCTACTGAAAACGAACTTTGAATTTGTAGACAAGGACCTAGCGGAAACGTCCCCATGTGACAACTAGCCCCGGCTAGAGGTTAATATAAAATAAAAGACAACATATTTAGTATGCATAATTATGAGTCAGCTTAATTCTATTCGATTAAAACGTGATTATAAAGAAGTGATTTTTCAGCAGGTTCATGCAGCAGGTCGTATCCATAATTAACCTGCAGTGATCCTGACTTAATTACTGTCACCTGATGAGCAATTAACTTCCTTTTTAAACGTTCGCAGGGCGCAAATTCACTTCTTTTCTTTTGCTGTCCTAGAAGCAGCCCTGAGATTCATTTCTGGTGAGACTATAAAACGCGTTTCTAAAGAATTCATATCATATCCTGTGCGTTAAACTAAAACACACTTACTTGTATGCGCCTTTCAGTTTTTTGTTTTTGTTTCAAAATGAGCAAAACAGAGAAACCGTTATCCACTCTTTGGGGTAAGATCCGCTGTCGTGTTTTCAAGTAAGGTTACTAATATCCCACTAATTAAATCGATCGTTGTTTTAGGTTGTGAACTCAATGAGTCTAATAAAGAAGAGTCCTTCAAGACGGATGATACGAACCATCAACACCAGTTGGCACTGAGAACGGTTGGTTTCAGTGACTTGTTACGGTAAACGCGAAGTTTAGTCGGTGTTTATTACGATTAACCTGCTCATATTTGACCTGAAGATGTGTCTGGGTCACACCGCCAAAGATGAGTTCAATATTGTCGAGCTGGTTACCGGTGAGGGCAACAGCAGCGCGAAAGCGGTTCCCATAGCAACACTTCACGCTAAATCTATGCCTACGGTAAGATTTGTTTTGATGTATGTGTAACCTTAGTGTAACTTCAACTTAATATGTATAAATTATGATTGTATCTTAACTTTGACTCCACAATAGCACTAAATAGCACTTTCGCTATGGATATTTTATACTCTTTAGCCACCTTATTTTTCCCGGAAGAGTGGGCGTGGCCATGGCCATTATATGGGTCTGACTTCCGGTCTCACCCATATACAGCCGTTTATAGCTGTAGAAAACTGCTAATTTTGCTGCTTTATATTGCAAATTGGTGTCTTACCATGTATTTTCTTATTATGAAAACACTGGTTTGTAGTGCAAACATTTTTACCACTTACTGTACGTCGTTATTGTTATTTTGTAACACAATCTTGCCCATAGGCTGGCTTCTGTGTTGACGAATAAGGTGGATGCAGTTTTTATTTGCTCACCCCAATTACTTGTTTCAATAAAGTGTTTTAATCTTCTGGTGCAGTTTGGTCCCTTTTTTTTTTTTTTTTTTTTTTTGTTAAATGTAATTTGTGATCGTACAAAACATTGTCGTAACAAACGTACGTGTGTGTGTGTGTGGAAAAAAATGATGTGTTTCACAAGCTTAATTTTGGACTTTTAAATTTGCAACACAGCCTGCTTTGATTTATGGCGCTTTTTTTTTTTTTTAAAAAAGTACATCTATACATTTCATACAACAGTTTTATTGTATGACTTTTCACTTTTACTTTTTAACTCTGCAGTCTGCCAAGTTTTTTTTTTTAGAAATTTAATTAAATTAAAGAAGACCAAACTGTGCTCTAAACTACTTACAATTTTACATTCAAGTTGGAAATTAAATTTGCAAAGTGGCTAACTGGTAATGAGTAGATATCTATTCCATAAATATGAATTTACTACCATAATGTTTTTTGGTTTTTTTTCAATTAACTAAAATATTGTAGCTACATTTCAGTTAAAAAAATAAAATAAAATTAACCACCACATGAGCAACAGAGGGAATATTTTATGGAGTCTTTTGTAGTTTACGTTGAATAGAGCGACTAGTAATCGTGTGTGTGTGTGTGTGTGTGTGTGTGTACCTCATGAGATTTCATTCTCCATCAGGTCAACCTGTCTGGATTGGATCTTCATCCACCCGTGACCTTTCGCCTGAAGCACGGCTCTGGGCCGGTGTACGTCGGAGCGGAACATGTGGCCCGTAAGTGGTTGTTTCAATGCTATTTTTAGCTACTATCTGTGGTTCTCATTTAAACCAATGGGCCTTGTGCCAAAATGTCTCCCAGTGGAGGAGTACTCTGATGAAGAAGAGCTGGATGAAGAGATGGATGAGGAGGTAGAGGAAGAGGAGGAAGATATTGAAGAATCACCGGTTAAGAAAGTCACAAAAAATGGTGCTGGCAAAGTAAGACCTGATATCATAGGTCACAAGTCATTTAAGTAAAATTAGTGCAAATTGTCACAGCTTGCTTTTTATCTTTTAAAGAGAAAGAAGCCAGAAAAGGGAGAGGATGAGTAAGTTTAAATCTAACATTTAACTTATTTACCTTTTCATTTCTGTTAGCTTCTCAAAGCAAACTAATTTAATGTTTCATGAACACAGGGAAGCCTCAGATGGGGAAAATCCACCTAAAAAGGTCCTTTTTAGTGTTCTTTTGGAATGTTTATTTTTTATTATTATTATTTTTTTTTAAAGCCATTCACAACTAACTCTTGTTTCCTTCAGGGTAAAGGAAGGGGACGGAAAGCGCAAGC
Organism: Cirrhinus molitorella; assembly: GCA_033026305.1. Taxonomy (NCBI): domain Eukaryota; kingdom Metazoa; phylum Chordata; class Actinopteri; order Cypriniformes; family Cyprinidae; genus Cirrhinus; species Cirrhinus molitorella. Next base: position 9,167,787 of record CM065139.1, read on the forward strand.
TGCAAAGGTGTGACCAGGCAAGGACCCTCGGATGATCTACTAATTTGATCACGTAGAGACTTCAGCATTGATCATGTTCTCTTATTGCAGATGTGTATGGGAAGCGGCGCTTTCCCAGAAGGCCGCTGCTGGACATCGGAGTTGGGAGCTCCAATTTCTCACCATGGTCCCATTGTAGTTCTGCTGCTTGTCAATAAAACCATTGGAGGGGAAAGCAAACTTGTCTCGTTTTCTCTGAAAAGCATTTTTGTCTGGGCAAGAAAGTATGACTGGGTTGGCATAAACCAGCCAGATGCAGCTATCAAGCTCCAATTCAAATACTAGGCGTTGCATTATAGTGATTTACCACCGGTAGGGGAGAGTGGGGTAAGATGAGCCATTTTTACTTATGTGATCCTCAAGATAAAGGAACATGAGGCAGAAGTATAATAAATGCATCTATAGTAATTTCAGGATGCTTCCTATCATTAAGTTATTAGAAGGGTTCTAAAATTATGGCTTGTTTAAAAAAAAAAAAAAAAAAAGTGTTCATGTGGCTCAATTTGCCCCAGGTTAGGGGTAAATTGACCCATCTGAGTGAAATCTGACTGAATCTGATTCAAATTTATCTTTTAAAAACTAATAAGAAATATGACTATTTGTAAAATGAAATTTATCTTAAAGCTAACTTAACATAAAACCATTCAAATCTTTAATTGTTTGCACTTCTGAAACAATACGTAGAACACAAAGTTTTAACCTTCCCTAAAATGGACTAAACAGTTTGAGTAAAATTAAATGTCGGTGAAACTAATGAACATTTTTGTCAAGATTCTTGGCATGGTAGCTATTTTGCAATATATTTGATTATAATGTGATGAAAAGCATCTTCTGGTTCTCAGAGAAGGATATGGTGCACTTGTACACTGTCCCTATCAAATAAACTATAATATGTATATATGGTAAACAAATCCACTTTCGTAATATCACAGTAAAATACTAGTTTATATATCAGAGATTTAACTTAACTTCAGTGCCTTATGGTGGGGTATAAGTTAAGTGTTGGCTCAACTTACCCCACAACATTTGGCTCACTTTGCCCCATAGCTGGCATTTTGGGAAACACTAGCTAGCTTACCAATTCAGACTAATATTTAGCTAAATGATTTGCATGGTTTTATATGTTGCTAAATCACCTATATGCATCATAAATATTTTTAGGCCTGGATAAATTTGCTTTGATGTAACCATTACATCTGTTATGCAGAATTTTTTTACTCTGACAAGCCAAAAACAATTTTTAAAGTAAACAGGTGCCTTCACAGTCTGGCAGAAATTATGTGTGATTCCAAAGTACATGGTCACATGACAGCAAAACTGTACAGTAGCCAAGATACAGGGGGTGACTCAACTTACCCCACTCTCCCCTACGGGTTAAGAGAAAAAACATCATGGTAAAATCACTGTAATGCGCTGCTTTTAGTAAGTAGATGTATTGAGCCTGAACTATGTATCTTGATGTATAATGGTAATCCCCACATTGAGTGACTTTACAGTTCAAATATTTTAGAAACGTATAAAATAAGCTTCACAATTCTGCTTCTAAAACCTCCAAAATCGGTCCCAATTACTTCCGTCTTAAGCGCCCCACTGTAACCTTGAGGAAAACGAGTCAATTATTCTTTCTGATAACCAACCATCAGGCCACAAATGCTGCAATTTAGCGTAACCGATTGTGGAATATTCCTTTAGCCTGCTTATGCTCCCCAAGTGCATTAAAACCGAGCATTTGGGCACTATATCTGTAGTAGCTCAAATTCTGCTCTGGCAATTTAAGTACAAACTGTTTTCTGGACTCCGTTCCTAGGCAAATAAGTCTAGGTTAATGATTCGATTGCAGAAACAAGGTCGGTCTCAATTATTATGGAGAGCCTCTGCTTTGTACAACTGCTCTGTTTCGGTTGTTTTCATCTGTGAATGTAATGCTGCACCTCTCCTTTGAAAGGTCGAAGCAAATACCAATGATTCTGCTCGACGTTTTTATTTACATCTGTTGGAGTTCAACAAATTTGCACTGACTGCTGAGAGGGAAAGCGAGCGCTCGCTGGTCAAGATTCATTTCCCTGACCTGAAGCACCCGCGGGTATCAGTGCGGCTCAAATAAAGGGCATGTTTACAGTGAGAGTTTTAGGAATTTCATGCGTTAACATCTTTATTTACGTGTACAAACAGTGCGCAAAATAAATCCTCAGTGTATTCGTGCTTCCAGTTAAATGTGATTCAATGCATTCTGGACAGGGACGATTCTCCACGTCTTCATCTATCCTGTCGGAATAAAGAAAAACAAAGTTTAGCTTCATGTCATTCATTTTTCAGAATTGTTTTTGTCATTTAAAGGGATCATACAAAGCCAAAAACTTTTTTTTTTTGGAGACCATTTTCCACCCCCTTAATTAAAGTCTAAATGTTTCGGGAATAAAGTAGAAATATTTGAGAATAAAGTCAAAATTACTGGCAATTACAAGATTGAGAGCACAAGGAGAGAAGTTTCAGCTTTTAAAATCTGTCAGTTTTATAGTGAAATACAAACAAATTGTCTATTGCAATAATGTGGTTTTCCAAGTTCTTTAATGTGGCGTGACAGGTCCCTGTATTCGCTTCAGTTTAAGCGGCATGTGAATCAGTCATCTTTCCAATTACAGTGAGACATCCCTTTCATTACATTAGGCTATACATTTATAATTTGTTTGATAAAACTGACAGAACTTGAAAGCTGAGCTGTGTTATATTAAAAGCAAGCAAGCACAAAATGGAATGGAAAGCTTACAAAAAAAAAATGAATGGAAGACATTAAATATTATTTCCAATCATTTACTGTATTATACCGTAAATGAAATAGCTTTTGAATAGTCACTTAGAAGAGTTGGAGTCCACCTCAAACTTTAGAATGTTTTATTGTTGTTTTAAATTGAATACATGTGAGGAATGAAAGATTGGATGTCACAGATGCTTTTGCAGAGTTTTGGAATTTTCAAAAAGAAAACAGTATAATTTAATGAAACGAATGTCTCGTAAAAGATGATTGATTCACATGAGTACAGTGTTTTGTCACGCCACATTAGAGCATAAAAACGCATTATAGCACGACACATTGTTTGCATTTCTCATGAAAAGCGAAAGTGGAGACTGTTTTATAATAAAAGAACCAAAAGCACAAAGCTTATTGCTATTATTGGGGGGCTGGCACACTTCAAATAATAAACGCAGAAGATGCTTGGAAATATTATTATAATATTGAAACATTTATGCTTTATTCTCAACTTTATTCTCGAAACATTTTGATTTTCTCAAAACATTGACTTTATTCTTGAAACATTTTGATTTTATTCTCGAAACATTTCAACTTTATTCTCGAAACATTCTGACTTTATTTTCATAATTTCAACTTTATTCTCAAAACATTTTGACTTTATTCTTGAAACATTTCACCTTTATTCTCATAATTTCAACTTTTTTCTTGTAATTACGAGTTTATTCTTGAAACATTTCGACTTTATTCTTGTAATTTCTACTTTTTTTCTCGGAATTCCTAGTTTATTCTCGAAACATTTCGACTTGATTCTCGTAATTCTGAGTTTATTCCTGAAACATTTAGACTTTATTCTCATAATTTCAACTTTTTTCTCGTAATTCCAAGTTTATTCTCGAAACATTTTGACTTTACACTCGTAATTGTGACTTTTTTCTCATAATTCTGAGTTTATTCTCGAAACATTTTTACTTTCTCGTAATTTTGACTTTATTCTTATAATTTCCACTTTATTCTCAAAACATTACAACTTTAATCTCGTAATTTATTTTTTATTTTTTTACGTGCCACTAAAACACACTTGTATTATAACCCTACAATATACTGGTGTTTTTTGGTAGCTGTGCCTTTAATTCTTACATGTAAACATGCATACACTCTCAGAAAAAAAGTACAAAGGCTGCCATTGCGGTGGTACCATTTCAAAAGGTACACCTTATACCCTAAAGAGTGCATATTGGTACCTTAAAGGTACATATTAGTACCTAAAAGGAACAAAAGTGTACCTTCTGAAAAGTTACTTCTGCTTCTCACAATAAGGAAAAGCCTACTTTCTTCTAAACAAACAAACTGATGTTTGTGATGTGCAACCTGTGGGTGATCAAATTATAATGTTTTTGACATCACAAACCCCCGGGTTCAGCCAATACAGATGCAGGGATTTCATAAAATCCCTGGATTTGGACTGGGGAAGAAGTTTTGAGTTTTCAAAGTTATAGTATATTTCAGCAGAAACTCAAAAGATCAAGGAAAATTAGGTTCCTCATGAAATGACCCCCTTAAATGTAAAGCAGGCCAGTGCAGTTTTAAGCTTAACCTCGTTGAGTCTTCTAGTCGACTTCTGCTTTTTTCAGGTACTTCTTCATCACAGAGTTGACGTCCTCACTGCCCTCGGCTTCCAGCCTCTCTCCTTGAGGCCCACGGCGCTTCTGAGATCCGCCAGAACTCGAAGAGTCCGAATCGGACTCTCTACGTGACGCTCTGGATGGCGGTAACTCCCCAAAGTGCACGCTGAGGGCTCGTCTCTGGCCCGTTCTGGAACCGCTTGATGCCAGGCTGCTTGTGGACTGCGCTCGTCGGATTGCTGGGAGAATGTCCGAGCTGGCGTCTCCAGCATCGACTCCGGCTCTCTCCTTGTCTTGATTCCCGAGGAGTTTGCGATTCTGGAACACAAGTGGTTCCGATCCTAATTGCGACTCTCCGGTTTCTGCCACCAGGCCACCGAGTAATCGACGCCGCGTTGGTTGATACCCAAGAGGAGGCATGGCTTTCGAGATGGGCTCCTCTTCGCCTTCCTCAGGGATGGCCAGGTTGGACAGGTGGCGGCGGGAACTTGCGGTGGAGGTCACGGATGCGAGGGAGTCGCAGGAGCTGAAGCGGTTCATCTTTCCTGTGGTGGTGGTTGTGGTGGTGGAGGACGTTGGGCCTGCCTCGGATAGCGAGCGGAGGCTGGAGGCACGGGACAGGTGCGGACTGGGAGGTTTCAGAATGCCAGGTCGCGGCAGGTCCTCTAGATCCTCATCTGCTTCCAAAGACAGCGCCGAGGGCCTGCGGCGTAGCGTGGAGGCCCCTGTCGTCTGATAGATGGGAAGGGACACTGTACTGCCCTCGCCCGCCTCCGAGCCCCGTTCCCACCCAGCGCGCTTCTTCCTCAGACCCTCCAGGAGCTCAGATAGAGCTGTGGAAGAGGACGCTCTGCCAAGACCTCCGGAACTTTCGTTGACGTCTTCGTCGAGGTCTTGCGTGCAAGATCTGTCATAGGCAACAAAAGACAGCCAATAACAATGAATATGAAGTTAAAAGATGCGTCTTATCATCATTTACTCACCCAAATGATGTTTCAAGCCCATATGGCTTCCGTGGAGCGCAAAATGAGACATTTTGAAGTATCCGACAAGACATGACTAATCATCATCAATGTCAATCCTCACATAGTCTCAGCCTCAGATGTCACAGTGATACATATGGCACAATAAACTGGAAACACTTTTGAGACAGATTCTACCAGTTTTTGCATCTAGATGCTGGATTTAAAAAAATTGTGAAGGTGTAATCCAAGGCTTGTTTCTAATGCAGATCTAATGCACTTTATTTTGTATGTCCGCTTTAGACATTATACTAACTACAACTAATTTGTTGTTTTCTTTGCACACAAAAAGTATTCTTGCAGCTTTATAACAGTATGGTTGAACCACTGAGGTCACATGGACTATTTTATAGATGTCCTTACTACCTTTTTGGGCCTTAAATATGTCAGTTGCGTTGCTGTCAGTGCAGGTTCAGAAAGCTCTCAGATTTCATACAAATTAAGAATTTGTGTTCTGAAAATGAATTAGTTCTTATGGGTTCAGAACGACATGAGGGAAAGTAATTAATGACAGAATTGAATTTTTGAGGAAAATTAAATATTGAGAAAATCGCCTTTAAAGTTCTTAGTAATGCATATTACTAATCAAAAATGACATTTTGATATATTTACGGTCAGTGTTGGGGAAAGTTACTTTTAAAAGTAATGCATTACAATATTGCGTTACTCCCTAAAAAAGTAACTAATTATGTTACTTATGTTACTTTTTATGGAAAGTAATGCGTTACATTACTTTTGCGTTACTTTTTAAATCTGGGCAGGGCTTGCTTGTTTGTTTTTTATATATAAAAAAGTTTGACACACCAAAATGAAATGAAGTGAATAAGGCTAAGGCTAAAGGAAAATTAAATTCACGTCTGAACAGTAGAACTGTAGGAGAAGGAAGTCCAACACTCTTCAGCAATGAGGAAAAAAATGCTTTTCTTACTTAGATTTTTTGTATTGTTTCTAGACAAAATATAAAAACATTCTTAAATCAAGAAGGATTTTCTAGACAAGTAAAAAGTATTGTCTTGTTTTTTCTGAAAACAAGTCAAAATTAAGTGAGTTTTTGCTTAAAACAAGCAAAATTATCTCCCAATGGGGTAAGCAAAATAATCTTGTTTTCTGTTTGAAATAAAAAAATTGCTTACCCCATTGGCAGATTATTTTGCTTGTTCTTGTTAACTGTGACTTTTTTTTTCTCTGAAAACAAGAAAGTAATTATTTACTTGTCTAGAAAATCCTTCTTGATTTAAGATTTTTTTTATATTTTAGCTGGAGACAAGACAAAAAATCTAAGTAAGAAAAGTATTTTTGCAGTATATGGTTGAATTGGATCAACAAAGGTCAGCAGCAAAGTCATTGGTTAATAAAATAGGATTAAATACATAAAGGAAACAAAAAATAACTGGTGTTACTTTTTTGAAAAGGTAACATATATTCTTGAAAATGAAAATGTGTTACTTTACTAGTTACTTGATTATTATGTAAACTGCGTTACTTGTAAATCGTTACCCTCAACACTGTTTACGGTAGGGAATTTACAAAATATCTTTATAGAACATGATTTTTACTTGATATCCTAATATTTTTGGCATAAAATAATTTCTTTTGACCATTTTGACCCATACAATTGTTGCCTATTGCTACAAATCTACGTGTGCTACTTACGACTGGTTTTGTGGTCCAGGGTCACAATTATTCTCACGTTACTTTTACTGCTTTTTTGGAGTTTGACAGTTTAAGCTGAATTTCATTGTACATTAAAAAAAAAAAAGAATTATTCAACATTTCTCCTATTGTGTTTCCCAGGATTACAGCTACGTTTGCTAAAAATGTCCGCTTACCTCATCTAGCCTGGTTGTGTTACCTTTGAAGCACACTTGTGTTTATTGATTATCAGATTTTTCTTGCTATGTTACCTGAAACTGTAGGTGCTCATGGTGTCAGTAACAGATTGGCGGCCAGAGCTGCTTCCTGCATAAGGAGAAGTTCTGCCAGCTCTGCTTCCTCGCGGTACACCTGCCCACTGACGGATCCCTTCGCCAACGTCTTCAGTGCCCACACTGGATCCGACGCTGGACATAGTGTCACTGAAATGCAAACCCAGTGTCACTCAGACAAAATCATATTATGACTTTTAACGGATAGATTAAAAGTTGTGCAACATGCTCTCATAGCAAAAGCGATCGATACATCATGCATACATGATCTACATGATTATGATCATGCACATAGCTCGAGAGGAGATCTCACGTCATGGGTGCTGTAACGCCACACATGGGGGTGATATTAACTCTGATATCCTCACTGCTACCCAGCAGGCCATGTGTGTTCAGTGAACTGTGAGTTCATTAGTCTTGAGAGCGCTGTCATTATCAGGGCTCGTAGGGGCACAACGCACTGATCCACAGCCTGTTTACAGACAGACTAAAGCTGTTTGCTTGAGATCCCAAAACATAAGCTCTGTTCCAAGAGCTAGTGTGCTGCCGCCTTGCTGCTAATTGCCTAAAGAGGCAGATATCGTCTACGCTCTTAACAATTACATTTCGAAAGGGGTGGTTTCATGTTGGGTTTCCATTGTTAAAGGTCCACTAAAGTGCTTTGAAACGGTTTTATTCTATGTGTTGACATAACGTATCCAGCAGTCCCACCCCCTTTTTTATTCTGCATTCTGTATAGAATTCAAATGGGTCTGACACGTTTTGGGGTCTGCAATGACTTGCGCAGATGATCTGCTCCGTGCTCCATTTCTGGACTGGAGCAAGCTATGTGTGGTTTGTGTGACACAACGTGAAACCAGACTTCATTCGCCCCAGCAGAAAGTATATTTACACTGTCTGAATCGTTCCCTATTCCCTGTATAGTGCACTACGTGCCATTTACAGTACAGAAAATACAAATTCTGTGAAAATCAGTAATCGATTTCAGCAATGGCTTCAGTGTCTTTTTATAGAATAGGGAGCAGGACGCTTCGCATTCTAGAGAGCATTTGATTGGACAGAAAGTTTGATGGGAAGCTGCAGTTGAGGGTGACGTCATTGAAATCGTCGATCCATATTTAGTGGAAGTAAGAGACTTTAAGTTTTGAGTGCATGTCTTCACTTACACTACCAGTCAAAAGTTTGGACACACCCTCTCATTTTATGTTTTTAAAGAATCAAAATCAAAATAAAATGATCAAAAATACTGAAAAAAAACAGTAATATTGCAAATGTTATTACAATATAAAATAATGGTTTTTATTTTAATATACTTTACAATATAATTTATTCCTGTGATGCAAAGCTGAATTTTCATCAGCTGTTACTCCAGTCTTAAGTGTCACGTGATCCTTCAGAAATCATTCTAATATGCTGATTTATTATTAGAATTATCAATGTTGGAAACAGTTGTGCTGCCAAATATTTTTTTGGAACCTGTGATTCTTTGATGAATAAGAAGTCGAAAAGAACAACATTTATTTATAGAATATAAATATTTTCTAACAATGTAAATATGTGCCATCACTTTTTATTAATTTAACATGTCCTTGGTGAATAAAAGTATTCATTTCTTTTAATAAAAGAAAGAATAAAAATTTACTGACCCCATACTTTTGAACAGTAGTGTATATTGTTAGAAAACCTTTCTATTTGAAATAAATGCTGTTCTTTTTTAACCTTTTATTGATCAAAAAATCCGGAAAAAAAGTATCACAGGTTCCAAAACAAATATTAAGCAGCACAACTATTTCCAGCACTGATAATAAATCAGCATATTAGAAGTGTAGTGGTAGTGTATATCTAGTGTGTTAGTGTATATCTTCTAAATGGGAATTGTGTCATTGTTTCGGAGCACACTAGCTTACAGATAACTTTAAGGGTAACATATGCATACTAAAAGCCAAAAAAACTTCGATTCTGATTTCATGGGGACTTTAAGAACTTTTAAGCAATTAAAAGATTCCACTGATGTACTGTAAAAGGTTCTTCATGGAACCATCCCAACAAAGCACATTTATTTTTAAGAGCATAGCCATGAATCCTCATAAGTGATTGATTTGGAACGCTCTGCAAAAGTCAGACATTGACATCTGCATTTATGCATTTGGCAGGCGCTTTCATTTAAAGCCCCCATGAATTCAAAATTGAAGTTCTTTGTTTTTTAGTATGAATACGTTTGTCTTAAGGCTATCTAAAAGCTGGTGCGCTCCAAAACAATGACAAAATTTGCATTTAGAAGAAATAGGCATTCAAAACTTACAGTCTCTATCTTCCACCAGCATTATGGATCAACGGTTTTGATGACATCAACCTGCACTTCAGCTTCTCATCAAACTTTCTGTCCAATCAAATGCTCTCTAGAATCTGAAGCGTCCCGCCTCCTATACTATAAATAGACGCTGAATCTGCGGCTGAAATCGGTCACTTGTTCGCAGAATTTGTATGTTCTCTACGGTGAATGGTGCGTAGTACACTACGTAGGGGATAGGGAACGATTCAGACAGTGTAAATATGTGGCATGCTTCAGTCTATAGACCCGATAGCATGGAGCGGATCATAAGTCGGGGGAGACCATAAAATGTATCTGACCAATTTGAATACTACACAGAATGCTATATTTCACAGTGATATGGATGAGATTGTGGCTGTCATATGCTGTCAACTGTGTCTTTACCAAGCCCAACGGCTCTGGCCCAAGCTATAATATAAACCAAACGTTATTGACTATTTGGCTGCCCTCTCTTCCTGTTTCAGTTGAAATTACATCAATGCTGTGTGTTTCAAAGCACTTCAGTGGACCCAGTGAAATTTTGAATTTGGACTGCAGTAACGTTACCCATTTAAACCACTAGCTGTCAGCAATTCATACTGCACTTTTAAGCTGTACTTAAATGGAAAGCTCCAGCTTGAGTGAAAACAGGCTGTCATCTTCTGCTGCAAAAAAATAAAGCATAACGTGTTGGGGAAAGTTACTTTTAAAAGTAATGCATAACAATATTGCGTTACTCCCTAAAAGAGTAACTAATTACGTAACTTGGTTACTTTTTATGCAAAGTGATGCGTTACATTACTTTTGCGTTACTTTTTAAATCTTGGCAGGGCTTGCTTGTTTGTTTTGAATATAAAAAAGTTTAAATCTTAGCAAATGTAAAAGCCCTTTCACACCAAAATGAAATGAAGTGAATAAGGCTAAGACTAAACTAAGACTAAGAACTGTAGGAAAAGAAGGTTTAACACACTTTAGCAATGAGAAAAAAAGCACAAATGTTAGTTAATCTAAAGTAAGTTTTGCTTATTAGTAAAAATGCTTTTCTTTCTTAGATTTCTGTCTTGTTTTTAGCCAAAATATCTAAACATTCTTTAACCAAGAAGGATTTTATATATATATATAATCTGCTTAAACTGCTTGTTGCATTGCATTTAGGGATTTAATTATTTATTGATATATGCAATGCTGTTTTAGAATTACCTCAAAACAACTTACAGTACCTGCCTTTTAAAAAATGTATTCTTTTTTGTTGTGTGTATGCCTATGATGATTTAAAATGCTGGGCAGATCGCTAGGTTTTGGAACGGAGCCAATGCGTCAAAACCTATTCTAGCTTCCAGAAGCTTTTATTCAAACACACAAGAGTAGGTAACAAAAACGTTAATTTGCTTGAATATGCCGTAGGTTCTCTCCTACCCCGCTCTTGTAATTGGACTCACTACATTCGCACAGAGATTTAAGACCCAAAGCTCTGAGCAACTGCTACACAGTTCATTTTATCCCCTTTTTTGTTGCACAGACAACTGAAAGAGACGAGACGCGGGGGGTCTCGGCTAACGCGCATGCATTATTCAGAAGACAAAGCATATCACAGCTGGTGAACTTTTAAAAGGACTCTCTCGCTCAGAGGAAAGCTTCTTGCATTTAACAAAGCAAAGTGGCAGTGTGGGTATGTCGGCGTTTCGCGTCCGACGAGTAGGTGTCTGTTCGCATCCGTCCAGCGGAGACTCTCGTCTGTCTTCATTCAGACATGTGAAAGGAAGCTGTGACCTTACACAAGTCCACACACACTTACAGCACTGAGCAACAAGCTAAGCAGACAGCATCAACAGCCAAGGCAGCGCTGGCCCATCCATCAACATTTGCTCAATTGCAAATTTTTAGACCAGCAAGGGTAGGATGGTTATGCGTTAGACTCCGCCAACACAAGAGATGCCTTGCATTTATATGCAAAAAAGAAACCATACCGCATAAAGCAGTGCATTTCTTCATGTTAATGTATGTTATGTAACTTGAGCTGGACGATATAGGGAATATATTTGCAATAAAATATTTGGCAATATAAAATTTAGCATTCAAGATGCTTTTAATGCACTTTTATTTGCCTGTTAAGTTCATTTAAGATTAAAGTAGTTCATAATCCTTCTTTGTCTTGTGATTTGTGAGTCTGAGAACGCTGAGACTAATTTTTATAGCATCTCGGATTTAAATGGCAATAGCAAGTACAGCTAGTAAGTTAAAAATGTTAAATAAATATATGATAAAATAAATACATATTTAAAATATTTAAAAATGCTTTTTACAAATAAAATACAAAATAGAATTACAAAAAAAATGTAAATGTAATTAAAAAATATATTTATAAAAATGTCCCATTCTATATACATATATAAAAATATTACAATATTACAATATTATATGATAAATAAATAATATAATAAATTAATAAATAAATAATAAAAATTAAATTATAATAAAAAATATATTTCTAGATTTTTTCCATTGTATATACATATATAAAAAATACCAATTAGAATAAATTATATTATATAATAAATACATAAATAATAAAATAAAAAACTTTATTAAAAAAGTACAAAATGAATATCTAAAAATCGAAATATTTAAAAATACTTTTTTATTAATAAAATAAACAATACAAAATATAATTACAAAAGATGTATGCATTTTTGAATTTGTATATTTTATATAAATATCTAAAAATCAATTAGAATATTATATAATAAATAAACAAATAATAAAATAAATATTTGAAAAAGTATTTTAAAATATTTATTTTATTATTTGTTTATTAATAAAGTATAAAATAAAATTACAAAAAAACTGAAATGTAATTTAAAAGTACTTTTTTTATTTTTACATTTTCTATAAAAATAAAAAAATCAATTAGAATATTATATAATAAATAATACATAAATAATTTAAAATACTTTTTTTATTAATAAATGAAGTACAAACAATTTAAATGTAATTTAAAAATATATTTATTTATTTAATATCTAATATAAATATCTAAAAAGCAATTCAAACATTCTATAATAAATTAACACTAACATAAATACATATTTTAAAATACTTTTTTATTAATAAGTACAAAATAAAATTACAAAAAATATCTAAAAATCAATATAATAAATAAATAAATACGTAAAAATACTTTTTTTATTAATAAATGAAGTATATATATATATATATATATATATATAAACATTTGAATAAATAATTCATGAAATGAATAAATATTAAAAATACTTTTTACTAAATATAATTTAATTATTAATAAATTATTTAATTCAATTTTAATTAAATATCAGAATGTATTAAATTGTATTTATTTTTTCCACTTCGTCCAGTCCAATATGCAACCACTGGCCTAGTTTAAAGCCTGCATTCATCTGACTGCTCATTCCCAAATGCAGAACATAGAAAATGAACACGGATGCATGGGAGAGAACAACAACAGGATGGGGGATGGAGTGCTTACAGATCTTTCTTTCTAGAGAAGGACTCCACTGCTGTCTGCACACTGTGAAGAGGGAGATGCAGTCAGAGACGCACAGGAGTGGAGCGGAAAGCTAAAGTGGTTGGAGGTACGAGCAAAGCAAGCATATCGAATTTTCTGTGAAGTCTAAGCAGTCTGACAGAGAAGATCAAAGTCTGTGAACTCTGATACATCGGACCGCATTTTACTATGGGTGTCGAGGGAGGAAGGCATTATTGGAGCGTTTATAGTAGCAAAGTGTAGCCTTGATTTTGCACAGTGAGGAAAATCTCTTCACATTTCAGCTCAGCTGAAAGAAGAATGAAAGCAATTACAAAGTAACAGCAAGAAGTGAAAACTTCAAAGGGAAGGACAAAACTGCATATGCTTATGTATATACTGTACATATACATATTGAGTTTGTTAAAAAAATAAATTACATTTCATTTAATTAAACAGAATTAAAATCAATAAAATAAAAACAATATAAAATAAAGCAAATCCAACAAAACTAGTTGTAAAGTTAGATTAGCTGAAAAACAAAACAAAACACAAAAAACAACAAAACAAACAAAAAGCCCTAAATAAAATAAAAAAAATACAAAATAAAAACAACAACAAAAAAGCCCTAAATAAAATAAAATTGAATAAAATCAAATAAAAATACGATACAATTAAGATACAATAAATCAAATCTAACAAAATAAACAGTTACTGAAAAAAATACACCCCACCTCCCAAAATAAAATAAAAAATACTAAATAAAAAACAAGATAAAATAAAATAAAGCAACCCTAACCAACAAAATAAAAAGTTTAAAGTCATTTTTGCTGAAAAAACAAAACAAAATATGAAAAACAACGAACAAAAAAGTAATAAAAAGTTGGATTTGCTGTTCAAAACAAAACAAAAAACACGAAAAACAACAAAAATAACAATAAAAAACAACAAATAAAAAAGCCTAAAATTAAATAAAATAGAACAAAATAAAATAGCAAATAGAAAATAAAAACAAGATAAAATAAAATAACCTAACAAAATAAAATGTCCCCCCCAAAACAAAATAAAACATATATAAAATAAAATAAAAACTAAATAAAATAAAGAAACTCCAATGAAATAAAAAGTTGTAAAGTTAGATTTGTTGAAAACAAAACACGAAAAACAACAAAAAAGCATTATATAAAATAAAATAGAATATATATATAAATAAAAACAAGCTAAAATAAAATAAGCATCCCTAACAAAATAAATGCTTTCTGAAAAAATAAGCAACCCGTCCATCAAAAATAAAATAAATTAAAATAAAGAAACTCCAACAAACTAAAAAGTTGTAAAGTTAAATTAGTTGAAAACAAAATAACACGCGAAATAAAATATATAAAATAAAAACAAGATAAAATAAACAAAAAACAACCCTAACAAAAGTAAATGTTTTTTGAAAAAATGCATTCCGTCCCTCAAAAATAAAATAAATATATAATAAAGTAATATAAAATAAAAATTAAATAAAATGAAAAAACTCCAACAAATTAAAAAAGTTGTAAAGTTAGATTCACTGAAAACAAAACAAAACATGAAAAACAACAACAACAAAAGTCCTAAATAAAATTAAATAGAATAAAATAAAAAACAAAGATAAAATAAAATAAAGCAACCCTAACAAAATACTGAAAAAATGCACCCCTCCCCCAAAATAAAATAAAATAAAATAATAAATAAAATTAAATAAATGAAACTTTGAAAATCCTATCATACTATCTTCAACACACTATTATTTGAACAAACCAATAACAATCAGTATAGAAACTGGTTTGCAGACAATTTTCCCTTGCTATGTTAGACTGTGGAGCAGAAACAAAAAATAAATAGAAACAGAAAAGGTCAGGAGCATGTCACTAGCGATACCTTTCTGTATCACTTTCATCGCTGGACTCCACCTCCTCCAGCGCGGCTTGTAGATCAACGATACGCCGGATTGATGTCTCTAGATCAGCTTGCAGGGTCTGTCTTACGGCGCTAAGCTCTTCCACTTGCATTTCCTGGAAACAGATAAGACAAGATAAAAATCACATAACCCGCGACGGTCACGCTGGATCTCCAGGGGAAATATAGAGCCTGCATCAGGACAAGAGAAATCATTACCCAAGTGTTTAATCTCAAAATGTCCCCAATTAATTAACTGCTTGCTAAGGCTAGCATTGTTATTAAACTGCTCACATTTTCTTTAGAAAACGCAAAAATCTAATTAATTATATAAAGGCTAAGATGTTATGAAAATGAAGCCTTCAGAGCTGTTTTTATCCTTTGAACTTTAAAAACATTCATTCAAGTTGGAAACTAAACACAAAATAAAAAATTGTTTTCTGTTAAAACATGCATGAATATTTATATAGAAATTTTTCGAAATATCTTAATAGAATTATTAATACAGCATACTGATGAAACAATTTTTTTTTTAAATTTCAGGTCACATTTCATTCACCCTAAAATAAATATCACCATAATGCAATGATTAAAAAAAATAAATAAATAAAATCAGCGTAAATTAAAGCCAGTACAACATATACTTGTATTTTACATATTTTAGTATTTTAAGTTTAATTTAAATATGAATTTACAACTATTTCTTTTCAATTTAATTTAAATATTTACTTACGTGAAAAAAAAAAACTCTGTAATGCAAAGATTAAAAAAGGAAATTAAAAATCAGCATTAATTAAAGCTATTAAAACAAGTGTTTTACAAGTATTTTAAATGTAATTGTCATGTATTTATTTACATGAAAAATTTAAGAAATGATGGAGAAAATACTTAATATATTTATTTATCTATTTATTTCTTTTACAAGTTTACAAAAAATAGTTAAAATAATAAGAAATATTAAATATTTATCTGTCTTTGTGTGTGTGTGTGTGTGTGTGTGTGTGTCAAAAAAACATCATAATGCAATGATTAAAAAAATATATATATATATCAGTGTAAATTAAAGCCAGTACAAAATAAGTATTTTACAAGTATTTTAAGTTTAATTTAAATATGTATTTATTACAACAACTTAATTTAAATTTAATTTAAATATTTATTTGTGACCCTGGAGCACAAAACCAGACGTATACCTGGGGTATATTTGTAGCAATAGCCAAAAATACATTGTATGGGTCAAAACTATTTTTCTTTTATGCCAAAAATCATTAGGATATTAAGTAAAGATCATGTTCCATGAATATATTTTGTAAATTTCCTACTGTAAATATATCAAAACTTAATTTTTTAAAAGTTATATGCATTGCAAGAACTTCATTTGGACAACTTTAAAGGCGATTTTCTCAATATTTCGATTTTTTTTTGTACCCTCAGATTCCAGATTTTCAAATAATTGTATCTCAGCCCAATATTGTCCTATCCTAACAAACCATACATCAACAGAAAGCTGATTTATTCAGCTTTCCGTCTCAGTTTCCAAAAATGGACCCTTATGACTGGTTTTGTGGTCCAGGATCACATTTACGTGAAAAAAATACCTCTGTAATGCAAAGATTAAAAAAGAAATATAAAGAGAGAGTTAGAGAGAGATATGTAATACTTCATTATTAATAACATTAATTCTCCATTACTTAGATTTTTTTATCTAAATACACATTTTAATGAAATACTTGCAAATACATATTTAAATGAAACTTAAAATGAGATTTTTTTTTGCAAATCATTGTATTACAGTGGGGTATTTTTTTTTTGGCAAGCCTTTCTCTTTAACTTCTGAAGTGCTTGTTTGCTAAAGGACAACGGTGCGCTATTGATCGCGAGCTCTTGTTTATAAAATAATTTGATAACGAGCGCTCGAGAGCCAGCGGAGCGACTGATTACACGATTCATTTTCCTCTTCCCTTCTTTGTGCGTCCCCAGTCTCTTGCTCTCCTGGACGAGCCACCACTGTCTGTCTATGATTAATTCCCATTGTCTCCTCAAGGTTATTGATACAACAAATCCCATTGCGCTCCTCTCATCTCCATGACAACCACACCTTCGCTGTTGCCCCCTCCCTTTCATAACCAATAACCTGGAGAGCCTCAGCATGTATGTGTGTGTGTCTTCGCATCGGGAAAAAAACGCATCCCAGACTTTGGTCTTTGTGTATGCGCCAGGCATCGCTAACACTGTAGCTAATATTCATAATATTGAATGCCTTTGACTCTCAGCATGCAGGTCAAATTGCATTACATGCCGGCAGGTGCTGTAATGACGCAGGGCCTCCTCCTTTGTGTTAAATTATGAATATTTACAGCTTTTTCAGTGAGATCGCTGTATTCTCATGGGTAATAACGTGTCAGGCTTGTGGGCGGCCACTAAGGGGAAAATGCACCGAGCGGCTGTAGATATGAATACATTAGTTATGAGGACAGTCGTTCAATGTGCCGCGGAGTTTCACAAAAGCGGCTACATTTTAATGCACATGCTAAAGATCATTTCACAAATAAAAAATGAATGCACCATTTTTACCTTCAAAATATTACAGAAACTAAAGATTCTACAACTATATTTGATGCTATTCTTAGGGATACAATATATCAGAACTTTTATTTAATTTAATTTATTAAGCTTAGCGGTTAGTAGAAATTAAGAAATGAATGTTTTTATTCAGCAAGCATGCACTGAATTGATCAAAAGTGAAAGCATAGACTTTTATAATGTTAATTTTGTTTAAATCAAATTGTTGTTCTGTTGAACTTTTTATTCATTAGAGGTTTCCACAAAAATAGTAAACAGCACAACTGTTGATGATACTAAGAAATAATATTAGGAAATGTTTCTTGAGCAGCAAATCAGCAAATTAGAATGATTTCTGAAGGATCAAGGATCATGTAACAGCTGATGAAAATTTAGCTTTGCATCACAGGAATAAATTATATTTTAAAGTATATTAAAATAAAAACCATTATTTTTTTATTGTAATAACATTTTGCAATATTTTTGTTTTATTTTCTGTATTTTTCGTTAAATAATTGCAGCCTTCATGAGCATAAGACTTCTTTAAAAAACATTACAAGTCTTACTGATCCCAAACTTTTGAGTGGCAGTGTAATTGTAATCTTAAACCTCAAAATTAATGTCCAAGTAATGTATCTTCTTTAAAAAAAAAAAAAAACATTATTTATTTATTGATTTTTATTGCAAATTTTAATTAATTAATTTCATTGATTTTTTTACGAATTAAAGAAAATGAAGGAAAATGAAATGTGATTAAAAAATAAATAAATAAATAAAATAGAACTTTCATAGTTTAGTTTTGTAGTTTTGTTAATATACCTATTTTTGTAAATGTATAAAATAAATGAATTCTCCATTACTTATATTTTTCATCTAAATAAATATTTTAATGAAATTCTTGCAAATATATATTTACATTAAATTTCGTTTTTTAGAATTTCAATTCACATTCATTTATGCACTTTTATTTTTGCAAATCATTGTATTACAGTGTATTATTAGTTTAACTACTAATTGTGTGTTGAATATTGTAAAAATACTACCAGTAAGATTTTTAATGTTTTTTTTTAAAATAAATTTCGTCTGCTCACCAAGCCTGCATTTATTTGATCCAAAGTACAGCAAAAACAGTAAAATTTTGAAATATTTTTATTATTTAAAGTAACTGTTTTCTATTCTAATATTTTTTTAAAATAATAATTTATTCCTGTGATTTCAAAGCTTCATTCGCATAATATATATCCAGTAACATGATCCTCCAGAAATCATGCTATCAGATTTTGATCTGGTGCTCAAAAAACATTTATTATTATGTTGAAAACAGCTGAGTAGAATTTTTTCAAGTTTCTTTGATGAACAGAATGTTCACAAGAACAGCATTTATCTGAAAAAGAAATCTTTTGTAACATTATAAATGTCTTTATCATCACTTTTTATCTATTTAAAGCATCCTGGCTAAATAAAAGTATTAATTTTTATAATTTCTCCCGTATATGTAAAAAAAAAGTATTGACTACAAGCTTTTGAATGGTATAGTGTATAATGTCACAACAGCTTTTTATTTCAGATAAATGCTGATCTTTGGATCTTTCTAATCATCAAAGAATATAAAAAAAACATACTTAACTGTTTTAAATATTGATAATAATAATAATAAAAATGTTTCTTGAGCAGCAGATCAGCATATTAGAATGATTTCTGAAGGATCATGTGACACTGAAGACTGGAGTAATGATGCTGAAAATGTAACTTTGTTCACAGGAATAAATTACTTTTTCAAATACATTTAAATAGAAAACAGTTATTTTAAACTAGTAAAACTATTTGACAATTTTACTTGTTTTTGCTGTATTTTGGATCAAATAAATGCAGGCTTGCTGAGCAAAAGAGACATAAAAACATAAAAAATATTCTTGTCCAAAAACCTTTGACTGGTAGTGTAAATTAGACATCTTTTGTAACATTATAAATGTCTTTATCATCACTTTTGATCAATTTAAAGCATCCTGGCTAAATAAAAGTATTAATTTTTATCATTTCTCCCGTATATATATATAAAAATGTATTGACTACAAGCTTTTGAATGGTATAGTGTATAATGTCACAACAGCTACAGCAGAATGGTGTGTTTGTGTGTGTGTCAGTCAGTCACCAGATCAATGCGTCGACGGCTGCTCTCCTGTTCTCTGATGCTCAAGTCGTCCATTTCCAGTTTCATATCCGCCAGCCTCTGCTGATAGTATCGGGAGTTCTCCCTCTCCCTGGCCTCGGCCTGTGCCGCCTGCTCCAGCTCCTCACCCAGCCGAACCACACTGTCCCGCAGACGCAGAACTAGTACCTACACACACACACACACACACACACACACACAATAAAGACTGTAAAGATCCTCTCTGAGAAACAGTCGAAAGTAGGAGCTGTTAATGGGTCTGGACTGACCTCGAATCTCTTGACCTGTCCTCTCTGGAACTCCAATTTGTTCTCTAGATCACAGATACGAGCTTCTTGCTTGCTTACGATGCTGCGGGCCACCGTGGAAGACTCTAGAAACTGCACACGTGTTACGCTGGTCTGCAGCTGGGAAGATAAGCAAAATAGAACAACATTTCTGCTTCATGTTCACAACAGCCTTCCTCAGCGCAAGTCAAAATAAAAACATAATACAAGCAAATATGTGAGAACAGGATTAGCGTGTCCCTATACAGAATAACAAAATAAAAAAGGTAACTGCAACTTTATCTTACAATTCTGATTTGCAAATTTATATCTCACAATTCGAACTTTTTGCAATTGTTTTGTGTTTCCACTATTGTGATTGTGACTTTTTATCTCGCATTTATACAAGTTATATACCCACAATTATGACTTTTCTCAGAATTTTGAGTTTGCATCTAGTAATTTCACAATTCTGTTTGTTTCCACAATTCATGCTTTGTTCATTTTTGACAGTTTCTGACGTTTTTGTAAATTGCGAGATAAAAAGTCACAATTACCTTTTTAATTTTGTATTCCTTGGTGGAAACAAGCTCCTGTTGAGTCCCAAATCATAATATGATTTTAGCTGGTTTTTAGCTTTTTGTTCAGTCAGCTGGTTTTAAGCTGTTTTTCATTAAATTAACTGGATTTCGCTTTTTTCCCTATTCGGTAAATCAACTTGTTTGAGATGTTTAGATGGTTTTCACTAAATTAACTGGTTTTAATTTTTTTTGGCTAAATCAGCTGGTTTTAGCAGTTCTTAGCTGTTTTTTTGCTATCTGACTTTTCTATCTATAATTATATTTTCCGCTAAATTAACTGGTTTTAGCTTTTTTGTTAAATCAACTGACTTTAGCTTTTTTTTTTTGTTAAATCAGCTGGTTTAAGCTGACTTTTAGCTGTCTGTTTATTAAATGAACTGGTTTTAGATGGGTTTTTTGCTACATCAGTTGGTTTTGGCTGTTTTTTGTTAAATCAGCTGGTTTTAGCAAAATGTAACTGGTTTTTGCTAAATGAACTGGCTGTAGCTGTGTTTTTTATTTTTATCTGTCTCTCTATCTACATTTATCGGTAAATGAACTGGTTTTAGCTGGTTTTTAGATGGCTTTTCACTAAACTAACTCCTAAACCAGCTGGTTTTGTTTTTGCTGTTTTAGGTTAAACCGGTCAGTTTTCATTGTTTTTTAAAAATTGTTTTTGAACTGTTTTGAAATGAACTGATTTTAGCTGGTTTTAGCTGTTTTTTAGATGGTCTTCGCTAAGCTTCATTTTTTGCTACATCTATCTTTCTTTCTTTTTCGCTATATGAACTGATTTTAGCTGGTTTTAGCTGTTTTTTGCTAGATCAGGTGGTTTTAGCTGTGTTTTTTTTTTTTAGCTTTTTTTCTAAATTAGTTAGTTTTACCTGGTTTTAGTTGGTTTGGACTGTGCTATCTGTTTTGTTTGATTGATCTATCTGTCTGTCTGTTTATCTCTCTCTCTCTCTCTCTCTCTCTCTCTCTCTGGCTTTTAAAATGTAAAACTTAACTGATTTCAAACCGAAAACCTTTAAACTTCATGCTCTTAAAATTACTTCAAACTTTCTGGCTAGTTTCATGTTAGTGTAATTCATATTAACACAAACATACTAACATAAACTAGTACACAGTAGAATCATATGTATCATGTCCCATATGGACATGTGAATGGACATCTATTGCATCACATGTCTATATCTTAGTGGGTCTGTCTGCAGGTCTGTCTCACCTCCTCCTGTAGAATCTGTCTCTGTTTCTTCAGCTCCTCCATTTCAGCCTGAAGCTCTCGGATCTGAGATATATCACTGGAAGACTGGGATAAACAAACATGTTTCATTGGATTTGGGCTATTTTACATAACTTACACACACACACACACACACACACACACACACACACACACACAGTTTGAGAAACTACTTTGAAAATGTTTGTCAAACGACTCACAAATAAATTAGACTACAGTCAAACTACCCCTTTAATAACCTAATTAGTATGTATGTGTGTGTGTGTGTGTGTGTATATATATATATATATATATATATATAGATATAGTGAAGCTAATAATGTCATAAATTGTCATAAACATATCAACATTTAATGGGATCAAACAAGAAGAATCTTACTAGGTAATTTTAAATTCTTATTTTTTTGTATTTTTATAATCATAAACCTCAGTAATTTTGCTAAGAAAAGAAAATGTCTAATGATGTTGCTCAAGCACTGGAACCACTATTAAGTGATGACTCAAGTGAAAGGATAAACTATTTCTTTACCAGTTGAAATGAAGCATCCATTTAGCAAAATGGACCACTGATTTGCTCAAATGAATCAGACTTGAGAGAGAGGATGTTTTAGGGGAGTGTGCAATGCAACGTGACAAATGACAGCATTTTGTCACGCTTCCCGACTACGTGATGGAAAATAACAGCTCGTTATTGGAAAAGCTGCAGTATTTTGAAAACAGCTGAGTGACTGTCCTAACTCCTCAAGAGTGACGAATGCGTGTGTAACTCTGGCAGACCTGAGCGATGAGGGCTTTGTGCTTCTTCATGAGCTCATTGAGATCCTCCTGGTCTTCCTCCAGCCTCTTCATCAGGTCCGTCCTCTCGTAGCGTAGCTGAGCCAGCTGCTCATCCACCTGAGACAACAGACAGAGACTCACTAAGATAAACCTGAGATCAACCCTTTGCTCCTTTCATTTCGTGTCTCGGGGCCTCACCAGGCTCTTCTGCTTGCAGATGCTCTCCAGCTCGATCTGAGCATTTTCCAGCTCTGCAGAGAGAGTCTTCTGTGCTCCTTCAGACTCCAAACGTCTGGCTTCACTGTCCTCTAGCTAGAATACACAGACGAAAATCAAATAAAGGTGAATACAGATATACAGGCCACTATAAAAACAGTAAAAAAACAGGGATATTGTTAAATATTATTACTATTTAAAATAACTGTTTTTTATTTTAATGTATTTTAACATGCAATTTATTCCTGTGATGCAAAGCTGAATTTTCAGCATCATTACTCCAGTTTTCAGTGTCACATGATCCTTCAGAAATCATTCTAATATGCTGATTTGCTGCTCAAGAAACATTTCTTGGACCAGTTTAAAGACCAGCAAACCTTTTCAGGCTGTTTTAGGCAGGTGTTTTTCATTAGGGAAATGCTAGCACTATTTTAACCCATTTCTAAACTGTGTTCTAATTGGTTGGTTGTGCATTAACCTTAGCTGTCAATCAACCAGTAAAGCAATAAAGGTGCTTTGACCCAGTAATCTTCAAAAAAATAAACATAGGCCAAATTTAATAAAGTAATCAGACATCACAGCTGCTAAAGAGACATGTCTGACATGATAATGAAGCTATAAGGACTTATGACACCTAAGGCATTTCTAAACTTTTGGAGGGCACTGTACATGCACACAAGCACTTTCTTGTTTATAAAAAGTTAAAGTTAAAGTAGTTGAAATTTGCAGTCAACTTGTATTTCATCACTTTAGGTGACACTTAATCTCTCTCTATCTATATTTATTTATTTATTTATTTATGTTTGCTTTAGATATACAGAAACCACAATGGTCAATAGTCAATATAATGTCTATATATTATATACTATACATTTTTTTTTTTAGCTTTTTCTATATTACAATATATTATATATTCATAGGAGACTACAAAGAAAAAATATTGTAAAAAAAAAAAATTACAAAAATGGGACAAAATTATCGTTTTTTCTTTTAAGCCAAATCATTAGGATATTAAGTAAAGATCATGTTCCATGATGATATTTTGTAAATTTCCTACTGTAAATATATCAAAACTTAATTTTTTAATTACTAATATGCATAGTTAAGACTTTCATTTGGGCAATTTCCTCAACATTTAGACTTTTTTGCACCATCAGATTTTCAAATAGTTGCATCTCGGCAAAATATATATTAATATTGTCCTAACAAACCATATATGAATGGAAAGTTTATTTAT
The DNA here is from genome assembly GCA_033026305.1 of Cirrhinus molitorella. NCBI lineage: Eukaryota > Metazoa > Chordata > Actinopteri > Cypriniformes > Cyprinidae > Cirrhinus > Cirrhinus molitorella. The sequence goes on from CM065139.1 coordinate 9,191,917, forward strand.
TCAGTTTTCAAATGATGTATAAATCTCAATTTCAGAAAATTGACCCTTATGACTGGTTTGTGGTCCAGTTCACATATAGTATGTAAACATAAACTTCTATTTTGGATGTGATTAATTGTAATTAATTGTTTGCCATGTCTAATATTTTTACATTTTTAAATTATATTTTTTAAAACTTTTTACATTATATTATATAATATTATATATTTTTTTACATTATTTATATTTTACGAAAATGTGAACTAGTGCTTAACAGATATGGGCTTTTTAAAGGATGATAATCTACAGATATACAGATTTTTAAATTTAAATATTCAAATATTATTTATTTTTTATCATATAATCAGTTCTGTTCTGTATATAGAAGACTACGAAGACTAACTTCATCATGCACAATAATATCAGCAACATGCATTAAAACATTATTATAATATTTAATGAATAGCTAGAATATTACTTATAAAATAGATTTTTACACCACAGAAATACTGCTATATTTTATTGCATTTAAGGGGTTAATGGTGGGACTTCCGAAGTCCACAAATGCAGAGCTGCATAAATGTATAAGCAGTGTGGTGTGTGAGGCATGCTGTGTGGATGATGGGATGGCAGTGGCACCTGGCAGCGCAGTCTCTCCAGCTGCTCCTTGGCACCGGGGTCGTGACCCTGCCCAGGCTGTTCAACGGTGGACAGCAGCAGCTGGGCATCACTGAGCAGGGCATGTGTGCGCTTCAGATCCCGCCTCAGCCTCTTCTCCACGTCAAAGTCTCTATGGCCCACCTGAGACCAGAGAGAGAGAGATCTGTACATCACACTGAAGCACAAACAGAAAGCCTTTACACTCACATTACGGGAGACACGGGCATTTCTGGAGAACGGCAGTCACTATTAACCCAAGGGAACAGAGTAATGATGCTGAACACATGAACACAGAGACATACATATACACACATATACAGAAATAAGACGAGCAACCAGCAACATGATTCATTATATTTATTAAATTGTTATATTTATTAAATATTATATTAATGGAACATTCTTATATTATATTATATTAAACAAGATTACCAGGGCGGACATCATCATGCACAATAAGAACAGCAACATATTAAAAACTTAATTAGTATTTTTTTTTTATATTATATTATATTATATTATATTATTATTAATTATATGTATTAAATTGCTATATTTATTAAATATTATATTAATGGAACATTCTTATATTATATTATATTATATTATATTATATTATATTTAACAAGATTACCAGGGCGGACATCATCATGCACAATAAGAACAGCAACATATTAAAAACTTAATTAGTATTATTTTTTTTTATATTATATTATATTATTATTAATTATATTTATTAAATTGCTATATTTATTAAATATTATATTAATGGAACATTCTTATATTATATTATATTATATTAAACAAGATTACCAGGGCGGACATCATCATGCACAATAAGAACAGCAACATATTAAAAACTTAATTAGTATTATATTATATTATATTATATTTATTAAATTGCTATATTTATTAAATTGCTATATTAATGGAACATTCTTATATTATATTATATTATATTAAACAAGATTACCAGGGCGGACATCATCATGCACAATAAGAACAGCAACATATTAAAAACTTAATTAGTATTATTTTTTTAATATTATATTATATTATATTATATTATTATTAATTATATTTATTAAATTGCTATATTTATTACATATTATATTAATGGAACATTCTTATAATTTATTATTATATTAAATCGTATTATACTATATTATATAGTTATATTATATTGTATTATTATATTTATAAAGAGGACTACAAAACCGACATCATCATGCACTATAAGAACAGCAATGCATTAAAAACATAAGTTTATATATTATATTATATTATATTATATTTCTAAACAGGACTACAAAGACAGACATCATCATGCACAATAAGAACAGCAACATGATTCATTATATTTATTAAATTGCTATTATTACTAAATATTATATTAATGAAATATATATAATGTAATAATACTATGTACAGAGGCAAACATCGATATGTTCAGCAACATTAAAAACATTATTCATAAAATTTCATTAATGGCCAGAACATTACTTGAAATCTTGAATAATGCTCAAGGAAATAAGTAATACGGTTGGGAAGGTTGGGTTGGCAGTGAATGCACATGCCCTGGAAAAATCAATACATGCATGACAACCAGGCGCTTTACACATGCTCTTACTCAATACAAAACTCATTTTGAGCAGCAGTGTTTACGTGCAGCTCGGGTCATAAACCGGGGTCGTTTTTAACAGCAGCAGATGAGTAGCTTCATAATATCGATCTCGCTAGCGATCACGCTTCCAGAGCACAGTCACATTAGAGAGCTCACGACGGCCCGAGGGCAGGACGTTCAGGTCGAATGCGTGTACAGTATCTCTGAAGGACCCTCTCAGCGTAGCCACAAGCTGTAAGTTAAGTTACAGCGAAAGCATGTCCAGTGCTAAAAACATCCGCTATAACTGCTAAAACTAACAGTGTATAAAGTAATATAGTCCCAGCAAACATGCCAAAAGCAGTATTTATTGTTTGCCTAAATGTCAGTATATGTATGCATGTATGTATGTGTATATATATAGTTGAAGTCATAAGTTTATATACATCTTGCAGAATCAAAATGCATGTTATTTTTTATTTCTGACCTGAATAATATATTTTACATAAAAGACATTTACAGATAGTCCGCAAGTGTAAATAATAGTTGCATTTATAAAAATGACCCCGTTCAAAAGTTTACATACATGTGAGTTTTAATACTGTGTGAATGATCCATAGCTGTGTTTTTGTTTTGTTTTGTTTTGTTTACTGATAGTTCAGGTCCCACAGACACTTTGGCTTTTTTATCATTTTTGTGATCATTTTCTTTCATTTGAACCACTGAAGATAAAAGATAAAAGATAGTTCACACATTTTTTTGTTGTTGTTTTGTGATAATTGTTCATGTCCTGAACAGTTTTTCAGCATTTTTGTGTATTTGAACTCGTTCCATCAATGACTGTATGATTTTGAGATCCATCTTTTCACACTGAGGACAGCTGAGGGACTCATACGCAACTATTACAGAAGGTTCAAATGCTCACTGAGGTTTCATGCATTAAGAGCCAGGGGTGAAAACTATTGAATTTTAAGAACAGGGTAAATTTTACTTATTTTGTCTTCTGGGGAACATGTAAGTATCTTCTGTAGCCTCTGAAGGGCAGTACTAAATGAAAAAATATGATATTTAGGCAAAGTAAGAAAAATGTACACATCTTCATTCTGTTCAAAAGTTTTCACCCCCGGCTCTTAATGCATCGTGTTTCTTTCCGGCAGGTCAATGAGTGTTTGAACCTTCTGTAATAGTTGCATATGAGTCTCTCAGTTGTCCTCAGGGTGAAAAGACAGATCTCAAAATCATACAGTCATTGATGGAACGAGTTCAAATACACAAAAATGCTGAAAAACTGTTCAGGACATGAACAACTTTCACGAAACAACAACAAAAAATGTGTGAAATATCTTATTCAGGACAGTACTAAACAAAAAATAACATGCACTTTGTATGATCCCTCTTGTTTTGGTAAAATAAGGTGTGTTTGACTTCACTTGTATACACAAAATGACTTTCCTTCTGGCCTGATGTCACCAATCCCTTAGTTTTTCACCCTGTCCCACTTTTTAGCATCCAGTCACTTGCCAGAGGATAAAACCAAGCCTTGCCCTACAGCTATTTCTCAGAAGTATGTCGCATTTTAGAAGTAAAATGGGCTAACTAAAATAATTTAATGCTGACGTTAAGCTGTTAATACAAATGAAGTTGAGAATGTTCGCTGAGCTTTAATATTTCCACAAACAAACTGTAATGAAGAGCACTGACAGATGAGGCAAGAGACGTGTAAATTCAGAGCTGGGCGGTCTGTAGTGCTCTTTCATCACGACAGAGAGGAACATGACAGCTTTACAGATCCTCATAAGCCCTGATGTGACTAAAACTCTGTGATCTATCAAGCAACACGTCTAACCAAATGACCCACATACTGCATTTAATAAATATCACGCCTGGAACGCTATGAAACTTACAGAGGTTGCTTACAATGTGTGCATGCAAATCTATGATAATAACATTGCAAAAAGATGGTATTATTTATGTATTATTTTTGAGGGTACCAAAAACAGATAAATCAACTGAATAAAGTATTTTTTTAAGCAAAAAATATAATAATTTGTTTTCTTTTAAATACACAATATTATATATACACAAGGACAAATTTTATTTGATCAAAAACACAGAAAAAAACAGTAATATTCTGAAATATTATTGCAATTTAAAATAAGTCTTTAATTTAATATACTTTAAAATATTATTTATTTCTATGATGCAAAGCTGAATTTTCAGCATCATTACTCCAGTCTTTAGTGTCACAATGATCCTTCAGAAATCATTCTGTTAGAGTCCATCAAAGAGCAAAAAACTCATCTTGAGATTAGTTTGTTGTGTATCCAAATAAAAGGATTACATGCCGAGATACTGGCAATCTTCATTTATTCTCATAAAGTGTAAAAAAAAATTGCTCAGTGCATGTTAAAATCAACAAATGTTTGTTGTTGCCACGCAGAACCTTCCTCAGTGTAACGGAAACGTCTGCTGATTTTAACATGTCCGACTGGGCACTTTTTTACACTTTATATGAATAAACGAAGATTGCTAATATCTCGGCATGTAATCCTTTTATTTGGATACACAACAAGCAAATTTCAAGATTAGTTTTTATGCTCTTTGACAAATCTGTCTAAATCTGTGTTAGTGAGCACTTCACCTTTGCTGAGATACAGTACAGTACAGCACACCAATACAGTAAAACTGCACATTTTAGAGTGGCCTTTTATTGTGGCCAGCCTAAGGCACACCTATGCAATAATCATGCTGTCTAATCAGCACCTTGATATGCCACACCTGTGAGGTGGATGGATTATCTCAGCAAAGGAGAAGTGCTCACTAACACAGATTTAGACAGATTTGTGAACAATATTTGAGAGATATAGGCCTTTTGTGTACATAAAAAAAATCTTAGAACTTTGAAAAATTGGGGCAAAAACAATAATGTTTATATATATATATATATATACATATAACACTTTTGTTTTCGCCCCCATTTTTAGACACATTTGTCATAAAGTGTAAAAAAGTGCTCAGTCGGAAAATCATTAAAATCAGCAGACGTTTCGGTTACACTGAGGAAGGTTCTGCGTGGCAACAACAAACGTTTGTTGATTTTAACATGCACTTTTTTTTACACTTTATTAGAATAAATGAAGATTGCTAGTATCTCGGCAAGTAATCCTTTTATTTGTGTGTGTATATATATATATATATATATATATACACTACCGTTCAAAAGTTTGGGGTCAGTAAATGTTTATTCATCCTTTTTTTTTTTTTAAGAGATGAACAAATTGTTACATTAATAAAAAGTGACATAATAGATTTACATTGCTAGAAAAGATTTATAGTTTGAATAAATGTTGTTCTTGAAAGAAAAAAATACAGGTTCAAAAAAAAAAAACATTGGCGTCACAACTGTTTCCAAAACTGATAATTCTACTAATAATTCAGAATATCAGAATGGTTTCTGAGAGATCATGTGACACTTAAGCCTGGGAAACTGAGTAACAGCTAGATGAAAAATCAGCATTGCATCACAGGAATAAATTATATTTTAAAATATATGAAAATAAAAACCATTATTTTCTACTGTAATAACATTTTGTAATATTACAGTTTATTTTCTGTATTTTTGATAAAATAAATGCAGCCTTGACTTCATAAAAAAAAATTTGCAAGTCTTACTGACCCCAAACATTTGAACGGTAGTGTATATAAAAAATGGTTTTATATAGATAAAATGTTTTCTAAGTATACAGTTTTTTTAGGGTTTGTGAATGTGTGTTACCTGTTCACACAGTGTGGCAATTAGCCCCTCCAAGTCATGCTTCTCATGAACCACCATCTGTTTTTCCTCATATTCCTGTTCCAGTTGCATCTCCAGCTGTCGGAGCTGCGTGCGCGCACACACACACACACACACACACACACACACACACAAACAGACAGACAGGAAAGGATGTTTCAGACAGGGTTATAAGGTGGTCTGTCAAGCTGTAATTCATTCTGCGTCCTTCACCCGTCTCTGTGAGGACTTCTGCACATCCTCCAGTTCCTCGTCCTTGTCTTCCAGCTCCTTCTGATGGATCTGCTTCATCCTTTCCATCTCCATCTCAAAGCGCAGGTGCATCTATGAAGAACAGAGTTTGTTACTTAACCTTCTGTATATGTGAGGGGTCTTGCGTGACCCTGGACCACTAAACCCGTCGGAATTAGCACAAGTATATTTGTAGCAATAGCCAACAAAAGAATGTATGAGTCAAAGATTATCGTTTTTTTTTTATTTATGTCAAAAATCATTAGGATATTAAGTACAGATATTTTGTTAAAATAATTTCCTACCGTAAATATATCAAAACTTCATTTTTGATTAGTAATATGCATTGCTAAGGACAACTTTAAAAGCGATTTTCTCAATATTTAGATTTTTTTTTTTGCATCCTCAGATTGTGGATGTTTAAACAGTTGTCCAATCCTAACAAATCATAAATCATTAAAAAAGCTTATTTATTCAACTTTCAGATGATGTATAAATCTCAGTTTCTAAAAAAATGACCCCTATTACTGGTTTTATGGTCCAGGGTCACATATGTTAATGAGCTCATAGTTTCAAAAGGTCAACTCTTCTTGGGCTCCTGTACCTGCTCCTGCTGTTTGATTTTGGCAGTCATCTGGTTGATCTCCTCTGAGCGCTCCTTGTCTCTGGTCTCCAGCTCTCTGAGCTTCTTCTTCAGTTCAGGGATGGAGTCGGAGGTGAGGTGGAGCGGGACTTTCAGGTCACGGATCTGAGCGCACAGTTCCTCCTTCTGCTGCTGCAGGTGTGTGACCTCCACCTGACTCTCCTGAAACACACAAACAAACAAACATCCACACATTACATAAACGTAAACACACAAAGCAAAAACATGTATAAGACATACACTACCAGTCAAAAGTTTTGTCTTAAATTCAAGTAATGGCTTTAAAGGTTTCATGCACTGCAAAAAATGAATATCTTCCTTTTTTTTAAAGAAGTCTCTTCTGCTTACCAAGTACAGCAAAAACAGTAACATTTAGAAATATTTTTGCTATTTAAAATTGCTTTCTATTTCAATATATTTTAAAATGTCATTTATTCCTGTGATTTCAAAGCTGAATTTTTAGCATCATTACTCTAGTTACATGATCCCTCAGAAATCATTATAATACTCTAATTTGCTGCTCAAAACATGTATTATTATTATTATTATTATTACTACGTAAAAACAGCTGAGTAGAATTTTTTTCAGGTTTCTCTGATGAATAGCAAGTTCAGAAGAACATAATTTATCTGAAATACAAATCTTCTGTAATATTATAAATGTCTTTATCATAACTTTTGATCAATTTAAAAGGGGAAAAATGATACTGACTCCAAGCTTTTGAATGGTATAGTTTATAATGTCACAAAAGTTTCTTATTTCCAGATAAATGCTGATCTTTGGATCTTTCTATTCATCAAAGAATCCTGAAAAAAATGTACTGTAATAATGTATAATAAAAAAAAAATCTTAAACAGCAAATCATCATATTAGAATGATCTCAAAGGATCATGTGACACTGAAGACTAAAGTAATGATGCTGAGAATTCAGGTTTGAAATCACAGGAATAAATTATATTTGAAAATATATTCAAATAGAAAGCAGTTATTTTAAGTAGTAAAAATATTTCAAAATGTTACTATTTTTGCTGTATTTTGGATCAAATAAAAGCAACCTTGGTGGACTTTACTGTCCAAAAACATTTGACTGCTAGTGTAGATATAAATGTGCCCAAATGTATTGACCTCTGACCTTAGTATTTAAGAGTATAAACTCCACACATTCATTCATTTTCCCTTAATGACGCTGTGAAATTCCATAATCTGATGAACTCATCACAGAACTTTTCTCCTCTACATATTTGGGCTCTCTGGGAACTCGTTCAGTTTACTGACAGAGGACACCCGGAGTACATGGGCTCGAGTGCAGATGGTGGACGCTTGACCTTTGACCTCGTCCCGTACCTTTAGCGTCTTGCGAAGGGTGAAGATCTCTGCGCCGAGGGCGGTATTCTCCTGGATGGTTCTATCCTTCTGCTCCCTCTCATTATCAGCCTGTTCAAGCGCCTGGGTCAGCTCGCTGTCAAACCTACAAACAGACACACACACACACACACACACACACACACACACACACAGAGGGACACAGAGCAGACAGGAAGCTTGAGAATGCATATTCAAGAAACCAGTGAGTGTGGCACTGAATATAAATGAATTACATGCAAATGAGACAGACCTCCTCTGTTTCCTGTCCAGCTCGTGAGCGCGGCCCTGCAGGCTGTCTGTCAGCACGCGGGCATCCTGAAGGTCGGAGGTCAACCGCCGGCAGTGGCGTTTTAGCTCTGTCACTGAACGTTTGGATTGATCAAGCTGAGACTGCAGTTCCTGGACCTGCCACAAAGAGGAGATAGAGAGACAAAGATCATCAGGAAGGGACCATGTGCCGCCCAGTGGGCACCACAGGGTTATTCAGTGCAGTGCACATCACAAACATTTCATCTGTAATGTTTTATATCTGAGCTCTCAGTACATTCAATATTTCATTATATGTGGAAAAAAAAAAACAGGATTGTTCTTATGTAAGAGAGACTTGGGCATTGTTAAATAAAATGGGTACACCGGGGCTAGTTTTCATAACTATAAGTTTTGAGTCCAATTCCACAAACGCTTGTGTTCACTAACAGTGGTTTATCCCTCGATTAGAATCATTTTGTAAATTAATAATAATACAAATGCTGTATTTAGAAAACAATTATGTTAGAAAATATATGTATTTTAAATATATATAATTAAAAATGTTTGAAATTATGCTTTTTAGTGATATCATATTAATTAATTATATAATACATATTACATTTATAAAAATGTTTAGACATTTGGTATTTCACATTTTTGTTGTTTCAATTGCTACCAGTGGTTTAATCCTCAATTAAAACACTTTGTCAATTAATAAAAATATATACTACAAATGCTGTATTTAGACATTTTTGTTTTAATATACTTTCATTTATTTCTGTGATGCAAAGCTGAATTTTCAGCAGCCGTTACTCAAGTCGTCAGTGTCACATGATCCTTGTGCTGCTTACTATTTTTTTGGAACCTGTGATTGTTTTTTCAGGATTCATTGATGAATAAAAAGCTCAAAAAAACAGCATTTATTCAAAATAGAAATATTTTCTAACAATATAAGCCTTTACTATCAATTTTTAATCAATTTAACACATCCTTGCTGAATAAAAGTATTAATTTCTTTCAAAGAGAGACATTTTTATTTTTATTTTTTATTTTTATATTTTTTGTTTTCATTTTCATTTTAGTTTGTTTTAGTATTTTTGTTGTGTTTTGTCATTTTTGTAATTATAAAAATTATTATTAATATTAGTTTTATTTAGCTTTATTTTTATTTCAGGTTCAACAATTTTAGTTGCTTAACAAACTAAATTGCTTATGTTAGTTGCTTAAAGTTACACTTTTTTTCACCTATATATATATATATATATATATATATATATTTTTTTTTTTTTTTTTTTTTTTCATTTTAACTTTATTTCAATTATCAAAAGCAATTTTTTATTTGTAGTCAACTATAACAACACTAATCAAGACCATTTATGAAAACTAAAATTGAGTGTTTGGAAACCTTGACTAACACCATAAGGTGTCTCTTTAAGTTCATAATCAATATAAAATTAATATTAATACCTTAGTATCCAGCAGCTGACGGGCCTCTTTCTCACTTTCAAGTCTTTCCTCTGACTGCCGCAGGCGCCTGCGCAGGAACTCCACCTCCGTCTGCGCACATTCCAGCTGCAGCTGCAGCTCACTTTCTGTGTGCACATGCAAGATTAACACACACACACACACACACACACCCATGCAAACAGTCATTATCTTCCTTTACCAGGATGTTTGATTGCATCTACGCTGAAACCTGTCTTACCCGTCGCCAATCCGCTGAGGGCTTCTTTATTCTTGACTTTCTGTTTTTCTTCCTCTAACTGCCTCTCAAGGGCCTCCAAAGTCACTTTACTCTGGTCCACACGACTCTGAAACACAGCACAGAATAAACTGATGCCCACAATTCAATGAGAGACACAACGGTGAGGCGTTTGGGACAGTATGACACGCTAATCTTACTTTTACTGCATTATATAGTATATACAACATGCACAATAATTTTCCTTATGCATGGGATATATTATCTACTGAATTAGCTGTACTGTATCCCACAATGCATTGCACTCAACCTAACATTACATTTCTAATGTGATAAATGAACCAGTAGTTAGATCAGCCACAGTTTTCAATGATTTCTTTCTTTCTTGACTCATTATTTATATGAAATGCCAAAATTAAAGAATTGAAAATGAATTTAAAATCCGAAATAACTTGTATACAAAATAACTAAACTGATTGGCTGATAAAAGTGTGATATTCTAGTGGTATCTATTACTCACAGCGAGTGTCATGGCAGATGCCCAAATTCTCTATAATTTAATAAATAATACTGTTTTTGTGTCATGGAATGTAGTTTTACAAGGTATTTAGGCGAGAATGTATTTGTTTAGATTTCAAATATGCAGTTTGTTAATAAAGATAACATTTATTTAAAAATTTGCCTCAACATTTTTTGGAAATTAAGCTCTTCTGGAGTTTGCTGCTGGCTCTGATGTCTCCATAGTGGTTAAACATGAAATATCATTTGTTTCGGGTAAATCTACATGCAGTCTTTGGTCTCATTATACTATTATTTGTTCCAGAGCTATTTTTTTTGGCTGAGGGCAAAATCTTATCTTGTTATATTTAATGCTGTATATCAGAGCACTTTTTATGTAAATAAAAGTATTAGTTTCTTTTTTTATAACTAATAATAGTAGTATTTAATAATAGAATTTAGTTTTCGGAAATGGTGAGTGTGTTTATGATGGTGTTTTTACTTATATTATTCCACCATTAGATGGCGATAAGTGAATGTTTTCATTAATGAGTCAGCAGCAAAGACTCATTGAAAGAGACTGAAACAGGGTTGTAAACAAGTTATTTTTTACTTAATACCCGGATTTGCGACCATATTGGTGATACTCAGATGTAAACAACAGCATGGATTGCACAGTTAATGTACTACTGAATGCATACTACAGCCCAAAACATGACAATAACTGACTATTTTCAGCAGCAATAATCAGCAAAATATGCATTTTGTTCGGTTCAGTGGCATTGTTTACTTTCAGAACTGCCAATATGGCCGATTGATGACGTGTCATGCAAACACTTTATGAGACGCAGCCAACAGATCCACTGAGCAGCGCTGCCATCAGAAGTCACCCTTAACAGATGAAAGGATAGTATGACAAAGATATTGCTCTCCTCAGCGGACATTCAAACTAAGGTTTTATTGTGAATGGTGAATATGAGATTAAGCTGAAGAATGAATGCTGTATCAGATGTGGGCTGTACCTGCAGTTCCTTGTTCTCTTTGGCAAGGCGCAGTCTCTCTGTGCGCTCAGTGTCTAGAGCTTGACTCATGGCCTCCCCCCTGAACCGCTCATCACTTAATTCAGATACAACAGCCATAACCTGCATACACACACACACACCATAATCTGTCAATGTCTCAGCAGTAGAGCTGTTCATTCATCAGCGGCAGTCACATGACAGAGATTAGCGCTTCATGAGCCGATCACAAGCGAGTTTGTGTTCATATGCTTTCACTGATGAGAATTTCTAACCAGACTCCATCCATCACTGTGAACACCGACTGCTAGAAAATTTGATTCAGGGATTTCTGATCTGACAGTATCATTTCATATGTGGCTCAGGGGGCACGACACAAACACGTACCTTGGTCTCCAGGTTGTCTGCGGTCTGACGCAGCTCATTTCGTTCTTTCTCTGACTTTTCCAGACGTCTCCTCAGAGCAGTGATCTCATCCTGAACAACAGAATTTGATACAGTTATAATGGAGTAAAATTAATCTGATAAACAACATTACAATCTAGACAGACAGACAAAACAATAGATAGATAGATTTTTCATTTTTGTTGCACATACGTACTTCAATTGCACTAACACCACTACGCCAGTGTTAATTTCGTTGACGAATAATTTTTGTCATTTTTCGTCAACAACATTTTTTTCACAGACGAAAACGAAATGATAACGAACTAAAATTATTTTTGAATGACAAAAACTATGACAAAAATCTACTGGCATTTTTGCCAACAAATAAAAACAAGATGAAAATGATAGAGAGGGATGATATGGAAATTCATTCATTTAGAAAAATCTATTGCATAGTAGGAGGTTAGATGTGTACAAACCGACGGAACATCCATTGCATTCGTGCATTAGGTTTTAAAGGGATAGCAGCCACAGTTAGTTGCTATTGTCCGAGTCACAGATGTTAACCAAGCAACAAAAGATAGAAAACCACACACTGCTCTTGACTGAATCACTTAAGTAGCCCTGAAGATTATAAAGAATACTATAATACTATAAAGAATGCATTATTAGCCTATATAACCATTGGTATTTCATTAAAAAGAAGACCATGTTCTTTATGAGAAGTGGTTTTATTTAATTTTAATATTAAAGCATGTTGTGCATCACCGCAGTTAAATTCTGTGTTTATCATGATAAAACCTTAATATCAATCCTATATAATGAGTTTGAAAATTTTAGAGAAATGCTTAATAATGCATTGCACTGTAATTAAACCCATTACATTTTAGCAGACTAAATTTGCTGTAGATTTAGTCGACTAAAATGTTATGATATTTAGTCGACTAAAACTAAATGGTATTTTAGTCAAAAGACTATGACTACAACTAAATCTAAATTTGCTGTCAAAATTAACACTGCTCTACACAGATGATTGGATTGGACTGGATAACTTGATTATTTAGTGGTTCAACATAATATATAATATAAACATACAAAACATATAAAGAATAATATAAACAAGTGAATGGGTCAGTACCTCTTTGGATCTGAGCCTCTGGTCATCCATGTTGACATCCAGCAGGGGGCGCACTCTACACAGCAGCTTCCACCAGCTCCAGCGAGCCACTGCGGTGAGGACGCGCACATTTCTCTGAATACAGCTCACTGCCATCTGCTGAACCTGATCCCAGATCAGCACTCACATTAGATGCTGTACTATTATGGCTGTAGCACTATTACTGAAGTCCATTAAAAGCCATATATTACACCATTCCAAGAATTGAATTTTCCCCTGAAGTTACTCAGGGATTACTGCAGCAGAGATGTCATAACTTTGTTTGATTGTTCATTTTACTTCCCCTCACTGAACATTGGGTCACTACAAAGAGGAACATCACTACAGAGAGTCATTCTGAGCCCATATCCGCAGATCTATAAACGTTGTCTGCTCCAGCAGAGGACAAAAAGACTCACCTTCATGCGGCGGTATTTCTGGCGGCCCAGATGACCCAGACAGGACGCTTGAAGCTGCACCAGCCAGCCACTCAATAACTGATCTCTCTGCTGATCTAAAGACCTCAGGACACCACGCTTCATAAACACCTTTAATAACACACACACACACACACACACACACACACACACACACACACACACACACACATCAGAGAGTGAATGACCTGAAAACTTCAGAAGTGAAGGATAAAATAATACCTGTGTATAAGTACATCTGGGTTATTTTCAATAAGGATAGATAGATAGACAGACAGACAGACAGACAGATAGATAGATAGACATAGATAGACATACAGACAGACAGACAGACAGATAGATAGATAGATAGACATAGATAGACATACAGACAGACAGACAGACAGACAGACAGATAGATAGACATAGATAGACATACAGACAGACAGACAGACAGACAGACAGATAGATAGATAGACATAGATAGACATACAGACAGACAGACAGACAGACAGATAGATAGATAGATAGATAGATAGATAGATAGATAGATAGACATACATACAGACAGACAGACAGACAGATAGATAGACAAACAGACAGAGAGAGACAGACGGACGGACGGACAGATAGATAGATAGATGACTCTGGCTCACCCTGCTTGCTCCTAAAACAATGCTTTTCTTGTCCAAATCCAGATCAATCAATAATTCCTCCACAGCCTGATATAAAGGGATGTAAACAAAAACAGACAGATCTCAGGCCCACTTTTGGAACATCAGCTCCCTGAATCAATGGGGGCTGTTCAAGCAAAAACTGGCTAATCAATAAACAAGTTAATAAACAGGGAAATAAATAATGTCATCATCTGACATCATTAAAAAATAAATGACATTTTAACAGAGGGTAATGAGGCGTGTGTGATTCAGGACGTCCAGACCTTCCTCTCGTCAGGGGTAATGAAGACAGAACCGTATCGCTTCATTATGGGAGCAGAGAGGGCCTGAAAACGACAGCGGAAATCACCCAGGCACAGGTGCTCAGGATAGCCTGCAAGACACACAGACAGAACAATATTTACATTGCTATTAATCATTTAGCAGTTGCTTTTATCCAATATGGCATGTATGTACCACAAAGGGTTAAAATCTAAAGAAATAGCTCACCCATGAATTAAAATGAGCTGAAAATGTATTCACCCTCAGGCCATCCAAGATGTAGATGAGTTTGTTTCTTCATCAGAACAGGTTTGAAGAAATTTGGCATTAAATCTTTTGCTCGCCAATGGATCCTTTGTAGTGAATGGGTACCATAAAAACAAGAGTCCAAACAGCTGATAAAAACATAATAATCCACAAGTAATCCACAAAACTCCAGTCCATCAGTTAACATCTTGTGAAGCAAAATGCAGCAAAAAGCTTTGTTTGTAAGAAACAAATCCACCATAAAGATTCAAATTATAATCTATAACATTGCTTTATTCAGCAACAAGGGGATGGATTTTTCACTGAATGAAGACTTGTATATTTTATGGACTGACACTTTGGTCAAAAGCTAAGTTTTAAAGTCAAAAAGCCTTAATGATGGGTTTCTTTCTTGCAAACATGCAGCTTTACACTTCACAAGATGTTAACTGAGTAGTGTAGATTACTTGTATTGCTTGGATTATTGAGATGTTTTTATCAGCTGTTTGGCCTCTTATTCTGATGGCACCCATTCACTGCAGAGGATCAACAGACAAAGAAAGTCAGAATGATAGAGTGATAAAATGATTGATAGAATGATTGATATAATGATAGACAGATAGATAGCTAGATAGATAGATAGATAGATAGATAGATAGATAGAACAACAGACAGGAAGAATGATAGATAGATAGATAGATAGATAGATAGATAGATAGATAGATAGATAGATAGATAGATAGATAGATAGAACAACAGATAGAAAGAATGACAGATAGATAGATAGATAGATAGATAGATAGATAGATAGATAGATAGATAGATAGAACAACAGACAGAAAGAAAGTCAGAACAATAGAGTGATAGAATGACAGATAGATAGACAGATAGAAAAACAGACAGAAAGAAAGTCAGAATGATAGAGTGACAGAATGATTAATAGAATGATAGATAGAACGATAGATAGAACGATAGATAGACAGATACAACAACAGACTGAAAGAAAGTCAGAACAATAGAGTGATAGATAGATAGATAGATAGATAGATAGATAGATAGATAGACAGATAGAACGATATAACGATAGAACAATATATAGATAGGTAATCCACAAGTAATCCACAGCACTCCAGTCCATCAATTAACATCTTGTGAAGCAAAAAGTTGTTAATTGTGTGGTGTGAATTACTTGTGGATTACTGTGATTTTTTATCAGCTGTTTGGACTCTCATTCTGACGGCACCCATTGCTGAGCGAATGCTAAGTGCTGAATTTCTCCAAATCTATTCCGATGAAAAAACAAACTCATCTACATCTTGGAAGCCCCGTGGGAAAGTAACTTCTCAGCAAACAAAATGAAATTTGCTTTAATGAAGTACAACAGAAGTCATTAGAGTCCCATACATGACAAGAAACAAACATGGATGAGTAAGTGTGTGTGTGTGTGTGTGTGTGTGTGTGTGTGAGACCTGTTCGGTACAGCTGCAGTGCCGGCAGCAGGTGTGTGGAGTGCAGCTGTACACGCAGTGCTGGGACATCAAAGCCACAGCCATCTGTCTTAGCACTCAAACACTGCAGGAAGACCGGCCGCGCTCGTCGAATCAGATTCACCAGCGCATCCTGCTCAGAGAGAGAGAGAGAGGGGGTGAGTGTCATGGAAAGAGTGAAGAGGCTTTACAGACAAAAGGCAGATGGAAACGGCTTCATAACGGCTCATTTGTTTCTCACCGCCTGCAGTTTGACAGCGATGCACTGCGAATGTCTCCTGAGGGCCGCCATCCCACCGCTCAGAGTCTTCCGCACCGTGCCGCACCTCTCCAGTGAGCGCTGGGAGCTGCCCTCCACGCCTCCCAAACCCCGACACAGAGGAGGTATGGATGCCCGCGGACTGAACAAGGCCTTCACCGCTCCACTAAGAAGAGGAACACGTGACAATTAGGGAGTTTTCACTTTCAAGCTTTTAGTATCAACCCACATCCATTTGACTTCATAGTTCGGTTTGTTTTTAATTGATTTGGACGCCATTTTTACGGTTCATGTGCACTCCAGTGAGGTTTAGACATTGTTTGGTACACATGAACTACAGTATTCATGATATAAAAGTGATCAGAATTAATAAAAAGTGAACTCTGTCAGTTATCTATTATCGTATCAATAAAAATGCCAAAAAAGTGCAACTTGCCATAAAAAAACAGGTATGGCATTTTTATACATAGTTTAAAGGCAGAGCAAAATGGCAATTTTAAAATTTTCAATCTCTCCAATTTCATTTAATAGAAGTGCCATAAAAAAATGGCAGGTATGGCATTTAGAAATAGTATATAAAACATGTAAAGCACAGTAAAACATAAGGAAATACATGTAGATTTGATAAATTTAGTTTGGATTTCTTTTAACTATTAAAGTTATTCTGAAAGTTATTCATAATTTGACATTATATGTAGGCATTGTTACAATATTTATTATATTAAAAGAATATGTTTAGTTCATGTGAACTCAGGGACATTTGGTCAACAATATATAGTAGAAAATATAAGGATATAAATGGTAAATATGGCCGAAACTTAAATTTTAATTAAAAAAATAATTTTAATTTTATTTTATTATTTTATGCAGTGCTGTACAGATGACTTCTAAGAGTGCTTAAATACGATAGCTTTTTTTTTTTTTTTTCAAATAAATTCTGAATATTGAACATATATCTTTGTACAATATATTAAGATTGAGTATGTTTGGTTCATGTGAAGTCAGGGACATTTGGTAATTATATGGTAGAAAATATAAGGAAATGGATGTTTAACATGGTTAAATTTTTAGTTATTTTATTTTATTAATAATTTCACATTTTATATGTATTGTTAAAATATATTAAAAGATTGAATATGTTTGGTTCATGTGAAGTCAGGGACATTTGGGAATTATATGGTAGAAAATATAAGGAAATGGATGTTTAACATGGTTACCTTTTTTTGTTATTTTATTTTATTAATAATTTCACATTATATATGTATTGTTAAAATATATTAAAAGATTGAATATGTTTGGTGCATGTGAACTCAGGGACATTTGGGAAATATATGCAAATATAAGGATATGGATGCTAAATATGGTAAAAAATGTATTTATTTTATTTAAGAATTAAGAAGTATTTATTTTATCTATAGTTTATTTTAGATTTAGTTTTTTTTGTTGTTGTTGTTGTTTATTTTAGATTATTTTAATTCATTTTATGCAGTGCTTCTTAGAGTGCTTACATACAATATTTTTTCCTCAAATAAAATTCTAAATATCGAACCTTGCAAAATTAAAATTAAATGTTTAAGTTATTCTGAAAGTCAGTAATAATTTAACATTATATATAAGTGTCGGTACAATATTCATTATAATAAAAAAAAATAAAACATGTCTGGTTCATGTGAACTCAGGAACATTTGGGAAATATATATATATATATATATATATATATATAAATATAAGGAAATAGATGTTAAATGTGACTGAAAATTACTTTTATTATTATTAATTTTAATTATTAACTTTATTTTATTTTATACAGTGCTGTATGGATGACTTTTAGGAGATTTTAGAATATTGAACCTTGCAAAATTAAAATTCAATGTTAAAGCTGTTCTGAAAGTTATTAATAATTTGACATTATAGTATATAAGTTTTGTTAAAACATTCATTATAAGAATGAACATGTTTTGTTCATGTGAATTCAGAGACATATGGGAAATATATATATTAGAAACTATAAGGAAATGGATGTTAAATATGGTCGAAATTGTTTATTTTAATTTTATTTTATTAATGTGAATTATTATGACAACAGCTTGTCCTTTCTCACAGAAGTGACATATTAATGACACATAATTTGCATTCCATGTCTCATTTAATATAGTATAATGCATTTCTCATATCTGCTTGCCTCTGAATAAATTACTGTTGGAAAGCATCTCGCATTCTTCGCATCCCTTGCAGTTCGTCTGCGACAGACAAACGCAAGTGCTGTGTGTGTTAAGTTTTGGTGATAAATCAAATTCAGTTAACAGTGAAACTGTGTCTTGTCCTCCTGAACTGTTCCCTAGCAACAGTGGTAAACATCTGCTGCTAGTATTCACAATGGTATTCACGCTGATGACGCAAACGTGCCGCAATAAAGACAAGTGTGAATACTGTCAAGTGTGAACACAGCTGGCATCAGTGTGAAGGCTACCATGAGCCTGGCGCTGGCAACTTGTATAAAAGGTGCTTTTTTTGTTTCTTTTTATGTTTGATCTATGATCATCCACCCTTACATTGAGGAGTTCTGCAGAAGGGAACTGGCGTTGAGGACAGACGGGTTGTTCTGGACCTGAGCGAACCAGCCTGAGAGATCATAGCGGACCGGATCTGAACCCATCAGATGAGCGATCTCACACTGCAGAGGCTGCTCACATTGGCGCACTGAGAAGCAAGCAGAAAGATGAAACCTGAGGAAACATCTCAAAAAGCATCAAAGCATCAGGTCAGAATCAGGTTGGATACCTGTGCCGCTGAAGTACTGACACACTCTTTCCAGAACCGAGCTCTCGGTGGAGCCGGGGGTGACCATCTCTTCATCCAGAACCCACAGGAGACCTCGAGAGTCGCCTTCTGGTCCTCGAACCTGAGGACGCACACAGAGACACGCTGTGAAAACAGATGCGTGACTGACGTGTAAGAAGCGTTGAGAATTACTGAGTGATACCTGCAGTCCAGGCTGGTCAACAGCACACACAACCTCTGATGGGCTCGTCTCAGGGGCTGTGAAGTCTACAGGTACTCCCTCCTGTGAAAATGAATCATATAGTTATAGTTAATAATGATCTGAAATGATTAGTATTATTCAAAATTTAATTTCCTGTCACCTCTCCATTATTATATCAAATAAAGAGCACACAGAACATTACAAATGTCATTTCTTGTCACCTCTCAATTGAAATATATATATAAAAAAATGCTCAAAATTAATATGTGGTGCCATGAAAAACTGACGGGCAAAGCTTATTGGCCAAACAGCAAAATGTCAGAAATAAAGCTAAAAAATGCGCATAGGAATGTTATATTAATTATTAATTGTATTATATTGTACTAAAAACACACACAAGTATGGGTAATTATTTATTTTTTTTATAAAAAATTATATAATATGTATTTATTTATTTATTTATTTATTTTTATTGCCAACAAATATACTATTTACAGGTGATAATTTCAAATTCAAATTTGAAACAACAATAACAAAACAAAACATACATTACAGCCAACATGATTGACACGTGTGTGTGTGTGTGTGTGTGTGTGTGTGTGTGTGTGTGTGTGAGAGAGAGAGAGAGAGAGAGAGAGAGAGAGAGAGAGAGAGAGAGAGAGAGAGAGAGAGAGAGAGAGAGAGAGAGAGAGAGAGAGAGAGAGAGAGAGAGAGAGTGTATAATTGTTGTAACTGGGTGTGAAAATGTAGAACAGATATAGCAATAGTAGAAAACAATAATAATAATGATGATGATGACAACAATAATAATGATAATTATGATGATGACAATAATCAGAAGGTAATAATAATAGAAATAGTAGTAGCAATAACAATAATAGTAATAATAATAATAATAATGATAATATCAAATGAACTCAATTCATTGTAAATGAGTGGATATTTGGAAGATGAGGAAGGCGGCAAATGGCAAAAGTAAAAATAGTAGCAATAATAATCATATTTACAATAAACTAATTACCTCAGGAGTAAGGGGGGAGGTTGGAGGATCAAGAAGTGGATAAGTAATGGTAATAATAAAAAATAATAATAATAACAATATAACTAATAATAAAAATAATAATAGTAGTTGTTTTGTTAATAGTTGTTTGTTTTTAGTTTGTATTAGTAATATCAAGATGTTTGTTTTTTTAAAATATAAAATAAATAAATAAATCTACGTTCATCGTCAATATTTCTCTGCAGTTGCACTCCTTTTTTTGAGGTTGTCAAAAAATTAGTGTGGTGCCATGAAAAATTAAAGATATGTCATTTATTATTTAAGTTTTTAAAAAAGAAATAGCAAAATCGCAGAATGAGTTATAAATGTGCATAGGAAAGTTACTGTACTTTTTAAATATATTTTGAATATTATTTTTACATTCAATTAAACAATTAAATACAAATAAAATTTGAATGAGCAAGGTTAATACTCATATTAAATATTTGTTTGAGGTTATCAAACGTAGTTCAGTTTAAATTAAATCAGCAAGGTTCATATTCAAATGCAACATTTGTTTGAGGCATAGCACAAGAACAGCTGTATAAACGGCCGTTTCAAACGTATCTCTGTAGTTGGAGACAGTGTGGTACCTGTGTGTATCTCTCCAGCGTGTGTGTGAATGTGTGGTTGAAGTAATGCTCCAGCAGCCTCTCCTGTAAGTAGTTGTGACAGAGCTCAGAGAAGCCAGCGGCCCTGTCGTCCCCGCTGTGTCTGGGGTTCCTCAGGCCCGGTGTGTCCACCACGATCACAGAGGCCAGCGTCAGCTGCTGAGAGTGCAGCGCTCTGGAGAGAGTACACAAGAAAGGCTGGAAAACACAGCTACATCACTTTAGAGAGATATAACCGTCAGTGTGTGTTTACCTGTTGATGAGAGACACAATAGTGGTGAAGAGCTCCTCGTAGAGACCAGCTGCCATCCCTTCCACACACTGAGCAGCACTCAGTTTTTGACCTGGAACACACACACACATTGACATAGTTTCCTATTTAGGACATCCTTAACCCTCTGGGGTCTGAGGTGATTTTGGGGCCCTTGAGGTGTGCTGACATGCCCTGACATTTGTGCTTATTTCAGCTACTTATAACATACTATTTGCCCATATGTATTTTTCTTGTATTCAGCACACACTGTGCTACAATAATATGTGAGAAAAAAAGATGTACATGTTTGCATTTTGTAGAAAAAAAATATTATGCGTGGTTAGCACATTTTAGGAAAAAACATTCATCTAAACTATCTAAGGGATAGTTCAACCAAAAATGAAAATTACCCCATGCAATGAAAAAAGGTTTATCTTACTTAGCATTTTTGTCTTGCTTCTAGTCAAAAAATCAAAAAATTCTTAAATTAAGATGCATTTACTAAATAAGCAAAATAAAAAAAACGAAATTTAGTGCAGTTCTGTTTTAAGAATATTTTACTTATGCCACTGGCAGATCATTTTACTTGTCTCCAGAAGGAAAAAAACTAAATTAAGTGCATTTTGCTTAAAACAAGACTAAATATCTTATGCCATTTTGCTCATCTAGTAAATGTGACGTTGGACCACAAAACCAGTCATAAGGGTCAGTTTTTCCGAAATGTAGTTTTATACATCATCTGAAAGCTGAATAAGCTTTTCATTGATGTATGGTTTGTTAGGATAGGACAATTTTTGGCCGAGATACAACTATTTGAAAATCTGGAATCTGAAAAGCTATGAAAATATCTTCCTGGAACATGATCTTTACTTAATATCCTAATGATTTTTGGCATAAAGGAAAAATCAATCATTTTGACCCATACAATGTATTTTTGGCTATTGCTACAAATATACTCCAGTGACTTATGACTAGTTTTGTGGTCCAGGGTCACAAATGCATTTTAAAGTAAGGATTGTTAGATATTTTTTGACCAGAAATGAAAAAAAAAAACTAAGTAAGATAAGCCTTTTTTTGCAGTGTTATTTACTCAGTCTCAAGCCATCCTATGTGTATATGACTCTTTTCTTCTTTTTAAGAGGAATACAATCGGAGTTACATAAAAAAAATGTCCTGGCTCTATGCTTTGTAATGGCAGTGAGTGGGTGTTGAGATTTTGAAGCAAAACAAAGTGCATAAATCTATAATGAAAAGTACTCCACATGGCTCTGGAGGTTAATAAAGGCCTTCTAAAGTGAATTGATGTGTTTGTGTAAGAAAAATACTCTTATTTAAAACTTCATAAACTGTAAATTTTTTAGCTTCTGCTAACTGTCGTACACACGTTCACGAGGGACGACCAGCAGACGATGCAGGACACAGGCAAATGCAGTGATGAATGCGGAAGCGCAGCGGAGAGAGAGAAAAAAACACTGGTCACAAATCAGAAGTACAAAATGAGGATTTGTAAAGAAAAATGTCAGAGGATGTCGATATAATCCAAGGGGAGACTGGTTCCGGTTCAAGACAGTTATGGTATGTCGAAAAACACTTTCTCCAACTTCAAAACTGTCCTACATATTTTTTGTAAAGGGCGTTTGATCTTATTGGCATGATCCATTTAGCCAGGTTTCCATCCAGGATTTTTTGCGGAAAAATATTTAGCGCTTCAAAATTTTTACAGCTATAGTTGATGGAAATGGCAATTTTTCATTTAACTTTAGTGCATAAATTCTATATTGATAGTGAAATGTCGCAAAAATGAGTTTGAAAACACTTTTTGTCAAGAAAACGGATTTTAATGCAAATAAATGTGGTGTCACATGACAGAATTAACCTATAGGCAGTGGCCGTGTTCGTGGTGTTGCTCACGTTAAAGCACCATTTCTCTGTGGTTCAAAAGCGCAAATCATATTTATAATATCAGATTAGAATACTATTTTATATATGGTAAGAAAAAGACAAGTTACCTTTCAAATACACACATCTTAATTTGATGTTCTTTTAGTACGTTGCAAGTTAAAATGTATTCATTTTGTACTAAAAAATTTCATTAATTCGTTTTGGCTTGTTAGCTTATATTTTCATTGTTTTGTTCTCAGTTCTGTTCTACCGTTAAATTTAAAGACTGTATTTTATTATGACAATGAACAGGCTGCATTGTCGAGTTAGTAGCACGCAGGAGGCGCCGGCACGATCACTTGATTCCCCCCCCCCCCCCCCTTATAAAAGCGGAAACAACTTACAATAGCCTACTCCTTCTTTTGTGGTCATATAAGAGTACCTAAGACATTATTCGAAACTCTTTTAAATATTTGTTTTATTTGTGTACATTAACAATAAAAACAAAACATTCTGGAAATAAAAGAAACAAACAGGATGCTGCTTTCTCAAGAGTGCATCACAAAAATGAAACGAAATTCTGCATATAGGTTGCTAATTGTTGCACAGTTTTTTTTCTTTCATTTTTATTTAGAAAAAAATTGATTTCGCATATAAGCCTATTTATTTATTTTATATATAGCTTTATTATGTTTTTCTCCTCCGATTGTCGATTAGAAGAAATAAACAAAAAAAAACTAATTGGACATTCCTATTTCCAATACAGTCTAATAAAAGGTAATCAGAAAAATAATAACAGGCCTAACACAACTGTACCTGTTCATGAATATTGCTTGATACTCAAGTATCTAAATAGTTTATAGCCTAGGCCTAACTAAGTACAAAAAGTTTTGTTTTTGTAAAGTTTTGTTTCAAATGGATGAAAAACAGGCTACTAGCCAAAGTAATTTGCACAATAGGTGAAATTATGAATGGAAACAGCTCAAGGGCAACTTTTTTTTTGCGATACACCAAAACTTATGCGACAAAAAACATAATTTTTTTGGGATGATGTTTTTGGGATCACACACACCATTTTATCCCTAAAAAGCCAGTTGGATGGAAACAGGCTTGAGACAGCAAATTTTGCAACGTTTTTAACGCATATTCTCTTTTTTCGATAACAAAACTGGATGGAAACCTGGTTACTGTAAACACTGGGTCGTTATATATGCAGCGATGTTGAAGTTGGAGGAGAAAATGAGATGAAACCTAGTGCACAGAGTACGCATGCGCATCACAGAGCTAGACGAGATGAGCATTTGAGGTTAAAAAGTATATAAACGTAATTTTTTTTTTTTTTTTTTTTAAATAACTAGATAACGCTAGATAACACTCTTATTCCTCGGCTGGGATCATGTAGAGCCCTTTGAAGCGGCATTGAAACTGCATTTTTAATCTGTTGGGCACCACTGAAGTCGGAGAAAAATCCTGGAATGTTTTCCGCAAAAAAACAATTTCTTTGTGACTGAAGAAAAAAGACATTATCTTGGATGACATGGGGGTGAGTAAATTATCAGGATTTTTTTTTGTTTAATCCTTTAACTGAATACAATGAGTATTTCTGACCGTCCTCTGGTTCCTCTGCAGGACGGCGCTCTCTGACGCCTCCGGTCGCTCTCTGCAGCAGCTGCCTCAGGTGGTGTTTGAAGACAGCAGTGTGGAGCTCTTCTCCCTCACAACCCAGGATGGCGCTGGCCGTCTGCGCACTGTCAAAACTCATAAACTGCTTACGGCCCACTGAAGCCATGCAAGAAAGGAAAAACAGAGAGTAAAGACTCACTGAATACTTTTCGCTTGACAAAATACAGCCTAAGTCTCGTCCTGATTTACCCTTGCATGTTCCTGCAACACCGAGATGGTAGATTCCTGCCAAAACATGCCAGATAGCCTTCTGCTCATCCGCTGAGAATCCTAAAGTGTTCATGGCAGCCAGTAGCTTCCCAAAACCCACTGAAGCTCTCTGCTTTTCATCCACCTGAAGTGAAGGATAAAAAACTACATTTTTAAAAACTTATTGAAGTTAGAAAAGTCAGAGCACATATGTGCAATGGTGGTCATTCGAGAAAGACAAGTTCAAGTCCAGTCTCATTTCTGTCCTATATCATTTATAGTGCCAAAAAGAAAAAACAATTGATATATTTTTATTTAATTATTAAATATTAAAGTCAAGTTTATTTGTATAGCACTGTTAACGTGCTTATACAAATAAACTTGTTTAATATCTTCATGTCTAATATGGTCAGTTGCATTTAGCAGGTTAGAGCAGGCTAATAATATAGTTTACATTTTGCAACAATATAAAATCAAGAAGTTGAGATTTGCTATACTGCATATATATTTTAATTTTTTATTTAAAAACATTACTTTAACAATATAATAAAATATTTTATATAGCACCTTTAAAAGTTACACCAAGTTCATCTAATTTAATCATTTAACTAATTTAGTTGCTTTATTTAATTTAGTTTAAAACTGTATCTAAAATGAAATTCATGTACACTTTTTTCCTCTTTATTGGATAGAATTGTGGGATCAGGAAATGTTGCAAGCCAGACTTAAATGTGTGTTTCCCACATGTGCACCATTCATGACTTGTTTTCCTCACTCTTTTTTTGTTTTTCCTTTTTGAAACAGTCTGTACCTTGGTTGGGCATGAAATTCCAAATGAGTTGTGTTCCTTTAACTGGTGCAGCTGCAGCTCAGTCCTGTGATTAGAGAACAAGACAGTTACACTCAAATTTAAACAGGAAATGACATCAGGCAAGATCCTGCCCCCTTGAGCTCTCTGGAGCTTTTGTTTTAAGGCAACGCTATGAAAAGAGCAGGCGTTCTGCCAAAGCGGCGTTCGCCGAAGAGCTTGTGCGTGCCTCTGAGGGGAAACCAAATCCAAAAACAAACCCCTAACAATAGGGTGAATGATCTGGGGTATAATGATGGGTAACTTTGTCTTTGCCGTCTAATAACGCAGCACTCAGCCTTGTGAGGACAGAAGCCAGGAAGCCAGAAGGAGGCTTCACAATGCAAGAAGCAAAAGCTACTGAGAGTGACCGCAGAGAGCTCTAGGGACCTAACTGACCTCATGTCTGTGCTGAGGCCTGCGAGCATCTGGGAGAAAACCAGGAAGTTACTCTCTCCCTCCGGCCTCTGACACACCCTCCATTTCTCCAGCAGCATGGTCTGAAACAGAGAGAGAAAAAATATGATAAATGGACTAGATAGACAAATGGATCGATGGATGGACAGATAAACAGATAAACAGAGACAAACAAAAAGAAAGACAGATAGACAGACAGACAGCTGGATGGATAAGTGACAGATGGACGGATGGACAGATAGATAGATAGAAAGATAGACAGATGAAGGGATGGATGGATGGCAGATAGACAGACAGACGGATAGATGGACGGATAGACAGACAGAACACAGAAAAAGGGACGGATGGATGGACGGACAGACAGACAGACAGATAGATAGACAGATAGCTGGATGGATGAATGACAGAGAGACAAACAAACAGATAGATAGATGACAGATGGACAGACAGACAGACAGACAGACAGACAGACAGAAAGAAAGAAAGACAGAAAGAAAGAAAGAAAGAAAAAGAAAGATGGACAAACAGACAGAACGACAGATAGACAGAGAGACGAACAAACAAACAGATAGATAGATGACAGATAGATGAATGGCAGATAGACAGAAGATAGACAGATAGATAGATAGATGACGGACGGGCAGAGAGACAGACGGATAGATAGATAGATAGATAGATAGATAGATAGATAGATAGATAGATGGGCAAATGGATAGACAGACAGACAGATGAACAGACTGATAGACAGATCAGAGCACCTGCAGATGTGCAGCAGCAGCAAGTCCTGCGTGGTTGAAGTCCAGTGAGAGCACCATAGCGAATCGAGTCGAGGCCTCACTGTGAGACGAGCTCACACACCCGAACGAGCGCAGCACTGTGAACACTGACTGGAGCCGCTCTACTGCAGATACACACACAAATCAGGTCTCACAAACTGTGACAACGGACAAACACCACTAAACAGCCTCTAAACTGTTGCTATAGCACTTCACCTATCACTTATCGTCAGAAGAAACAGATTCACACACAAATGCTGATATTCAGTGGTGCAAAACAAGTCACACTGTGAGAGGAAGACGCTGCTGTAATTACAGGATAGAAGCCTGTAACCACCAGAGGCTCTTGGGAAACAGAATCCATCCAGCATGCAAATTATTCAAGCACTCATTCGACTTATTTCTATAGGTCATTTTTGAGCTTTTGTTTTCTGCTGTTCTATAGCTTCTGGCTACAAACACAAAAGTGGATCCACTCACAGGTAAGGCTTCCTCCTGCTGTTCCCGCTTGTTTCAGCAGCTCCTGGGAAAACGACTGACAGGAAGTGGTCTTCCCTGTGCCACTGCGGCCCAAAGCCACCAGCGTCTGGTCCCTCCGCTGACCCACCATGGACACATACACCCTCCTCACCAGAGCCTGCAGTGGGCCTGGAGCTTCCCAGGACTCCCAGCGTCTACTCCGAAGACCCTAAGGCAAACACATTTCAATAAGCTAATTCATGTTCTGTCAAAACCTCACAAGAAAAAAAGTTATGTGGTGGGACCAAAGCCTTCATCTTTAAAATTACAGTATTCTGTGTGATAACGTTTTCCGTGTTGAATGAATGAACAAGGCGTTCTCAATTTAATTATAAACAGTGCAAACTCTGATGGTACTCTGACTAAAAACACAGTAAAACCTTTACTTTTTTGTAAGCAATCTACATTACACAATAAATGTACAGCTAATGTGTTGTGTATAGCTAATGTCAAACTAAAAGTGTAATCATGCAGGTCTTATTGACAATTTTGTAAATAATATACTGATTTACCTTGCCTGGAGGCGACAGCGGAGGCCACAGTGTCAGTAGATTGGGCCCAGTGTGGGTCAAGGGAAGATGTCCTTTAGCTCGAGTGGTCAGAGTGTGTAGGATGCTGGACTCGTTCACGCTTACGAGGTCGCTCAAGTCCTCACACAGGTCCAGCTCAGGTGGGTTCAGCTGAACACAACCACCAAAACAAAGTCAGCACTGGTCATGCACATCATATGATGAGATAGAAGAAATTTTTCAGTACAGGTCTTTCTATTTTCTTTACTCAAAAGTTGATCTAGACAAGTATGGGAACTATCCAAAGTTTTGGTAATCTTAAAACAGTCTTAAAACTGCATCTCTGTATTCATCATATGTGTCCTCTTAAGGAGTACATTTATTTTTTGTTAACCTGGCAACACATTCCTTACTTAAAAAAAAAAAAAAAAATAAACATGCTTACAAAAGCAAATTAACTATTATTAAGTTATTCAAAAATAAAAAACATAGTTAGCCTACTACACTTTTACTATAATAATTTTAAAGGATTTGTTTTTACGCATTCATTCTTTTTTTCCTTTGTTTTGTTTTTATAACTGTACTTTCTTAATGGTTTGATGTTTTGTACTGAAAAAAAAAATTGTGAGGCGAAGTCCCGATTTGAAGCAAATGAACGCGAATCTTCTTCAAAGTCCTAATCTAAATCATATGATTCGCGACGCGCTCTAAAGTCCCGATCTTAAAAATGATTCACAAACCTTCATTTGGATCGCGAATCAATTCACGTGCTCGCTAAGAATCAAATGATTCGCGATACGCGAAGTTCCGATCTGAATCTAATGATTCGCGATGTTCCGCTCTAAAATAAATGATTCGAGAACCGAAGTTCCTATCAGAATCAAATGATTCGTAATACACGAAGTACCGATCTAAATCAAATGGTTCGCGATACGCAATTAAAGTGCCGATCTGAATGAAATGATTCGCGAACCGATCTAAATCAAATGATTCGCAAATCCGTCCCGAAGCCGCGATGCGCGAAGTTCCGATCTAAATGAAAAATCTAAATCACATGATTCGCGATGCGCACTCTTAAGTCCCGACCTAAACCAAATGATTCGCGATTCCCGCATTAAAGTCTCGGTCTGAATAAAATGATTCGAAATCCGCGATCCAATTGGAGCGCTTTAAAATAGTGCATCATTTTATGACGCAGTGGTTTGATTTGGAGTTCCTTTACGTGCCATGTCGAAATTCAAAAACGAATAGCTCTTTTGATCTGTTTATTTTTATTTATTGGCTAGTGAATCGCTTGAACAATGAGTCACGAGTTCAACTCAGTTGATTCGGTTTGTCTTTTCTTTCGGTTTTCGCGTCTTCAGCCATGTTTACACGACACTCAGTACTACTCTAGTTTTATCATAACTGAAATAGGATAAAACGTTTTTTTTTTTTTTTTTTTTTTTGTTTTTTACAAATAAATTTTTTTTCCACACAGACAACATTCAACCTAAATCTACAAACACATTCAATTGAGGTAACCGGTTTGCTGATAACTAGTGAAAACACTTCATTAAAATGACTAGATGCACCTCAAAATGCATGTTAGATGTAAACATTGTGCATTATGATCAAGTTTGTAGCTTAATTCACTGTATTTGTTTGTGCACTGCAATTCAGTTGATGACAATATGTCAGTAACTGTGCATTGTATGTTTAAAACACTTCAGCTACCTTATTCCTCCAATGGATTAAATGCACATCCAAAGAGCAGAACAGTTTTCTATCATATTTACTTTAACTTCTCAAGTAATATCATTGCTATGACCTATTTTAGATGCGGCCGAAATTACAACAACAATGGGTAAATACACATATATTTAATTGTTTAATCAAATGTATTGCTCGGGACAGAAAATGTTGAGTATAATTGAATTTGAAGAGAGCAGCATTTGTTCAGTAACCCGCTGTTTAATTAAAAAAAAAAAAAAAAAAACCAATTGGATGTTTTTGTACCGTTACAACCCTGAATAGTGCTGAATAGTTCACCTTTTCAATCTCATACTGGGATACATCATGGACAGATCTATCAGAGTCCAGTTGAACCCTCACCCTGCCGTCAGGGAGCTCTGGTGTGCCTTCGTCCGGCTTCAGCTGAGTGGCTGTGACAAATCAGAGGCCAGGCAGGTCAAAGGTCACTGTAATACTTAATACAAATCCAATATTTACCGTACAAAGACATGATATCTGCAAACCAGTGGCATTTAACCACGTCAAACTCGACTCTTTTTATGGTGCTTTTGTTCTATTTCGAGCCTGACAGATTTTGCTTCATGAAGATACTGCAGTACTGTGTGTTTTATGAAGTAATCTTTGAATCTTATAACATGGCATCCTCGGCGCATAGATTTAGCGAGGCTATGAGCCTGATAAGATAAGAACACTAAACCCATTCATCACTAAACTGAAGTAACGCTAACGGCACCACAGATCCGATCAGCAAGAAGATTAGCCTCTGAGCCGTTTACCATCTTTTCATGCAACGAGGAGAATCTTGCATCAGAAATGCAGGAGCAAGACATGAGACTGAAGGCAACGGGGCTATTTTTACATAGAATTAAAATTGTGACCTCTGGGATAGTCCCAAAAACAGTAATAAGGCCACATGTAAATATAGCATCCTCTAAAACAACATGCTATTAATAACCTGTAACTCAAAGCCACAGGAGAGCTGGTCTAGTGTTTAGATATGACTTAGCAAAATTCAGGAATAATTCAGGAATGATAAACCAAACAGCTACTAAAAATACCAAATAATGTGGCATTAACAACAGATTTTGTTCTCTTGAATGTCAGGTGGACACCTAAGCACAGGAATAAGAGGTGACTAACCGAGTGTATAACCATCTTTGTGAGCATACCACACTTTGCCAGCTTCGTACCACACATCCCTCTGCAGAGAGAAAAAGAAAGAGAGCAGGTAAAACAACTTTCTACAATTCAGTGTTGCCACTGTTAACTAAAAGTAGGAAAATGTTTTTTCTGTAATTGAAATAAAGAGGACAAATGAAAAAAAATTCAGAAATAAATAAGCTGAAGTACTAAAATTTCTTAATAAATAAGTTTATTTAATAAATCTTACTAAACAAAAGTTTAATATATATATATATATATATCACAATCTTGCTAATAATGAATGCAGTAACTTAATGACTGTTAACACAGTAATGTAATAAAATCTACAGCAATAATACAAAATATTGTTGTAATAGTGAGTAAAACACTATCTAACCTAAATAAAAATCTATTTTTTGTCTTGAAGTAAAGGTAATTATGAGAAAGTTTAAAATAACAAAAAAGTCAAAGTCAAAGGTAAAGTCACATTGTGAAATATAAAATAAATATAAAAATATGCACTAGAAATATTCACTATTAACAAAATATATATATTGTTATTATATTATATAAGTTAAAATATATATGATACATAAGTCAATTATGTGAAAGTCTCAGTTGTGAGAAATAGTATCAGATAAACTACCAGTCAAAGGTTTTTGAACAGTACGACATTTAATGTTTTTCAGAAGTCTCTTCTGCTCACCAAGCCTACATTTCTTTGATCCAAAGTACAGCCAAACAATAAAATGTTGAAATGTTTTTACAATTTAAAATAACTGTTTTCTATTTTAAAATGTAATTTATTCCTGTGATTTCAAAGCTGAATTTTAGCATCATTACTCCAGTCTTTAGTGTCACATGATCCTTCAGAAATCATTCTAATATTTTAATTTTCTGCTCAAAAACACTTATTATGTTTAAAACAGCTGAGAAGAATGTTGTCAGGTTTCTTTGATGGATAGAATGTTAAGAACAGCATTTATCTGAAATGATCCCTGAAAATTCAGATTTTCAAATTACATTTGAAAATACATTCAAATAGAAAACAGATATTTTTTTAAATATATATTTATATATTTTTGTTATACTTTGGATCAAATAAATGCAGGCTTAGTGAGAAGAGACTTCTTTAAAAAAAATATTAAAATCTTACTGTTCAAAAACATTTGGCTGGTAGTGTATAAGAAAATTAATTATATTAATAAAGTCATCATTTGTTCAATTATTTTTAAATGATTAGATCCTTATGTTCCAGGAAGCAACATTAAGAACATCAATAGATGTTTCTAGTTTTACAAAAACTAATTTTTGAAAGCGTAGAGAAGGCTGTGGTCAGAATTCATCAAAAAAAATTAATGAAAACAATCACTTTTGGTTATGGTGAAGTTACTAGTGACACATGTACAGTAAACCATGATGTATTTGGTGTATTTGTGATGTTTTACCCACCACTGGCACCTTGGGCTCTTCTCTCATGGGGGTTACAGTGATCTGACCCTCAGGTTCTTGCCTCGGCTCTTTTATCTCCCGTTTCAGGGGTTTGATTTCCTGTTGTACCTTTATTTCTTCTTTCTTCACTTCTTTTTCCTTTGGTGGTGCTGGAGATTTCACTGTATCTGTCCTGGGGCTGGGCGTCTGTTCCTGCCGGTTGACCTCTGGAGTGGTGGACTTTGAGTCGTTTTTTTGACTTTTTGTGTCGGGTGACATTATCCTCCTGGGAGTGGACGTTTTCTTCTCTGTCAGTGCGGTGTGGCGGCCGCGTTCCCCGTTCACCAGCTGCTCTGCTCGAAGTGCCATCTCTGCTTCCAGTATTGGTGGAGTTTGGTCGGGAAGTAAGAAGTTCTGGACCAGGTTGTCGCTGAGTTTACTGGGCTGTGAGAGGCGTTAAAAACACAAGGAGTCTGGAGTAAGTCATTTTCACATGAAAACAAGACCCTCACCTGCTGGTAAAGCCAACTAAAACCAGGGCCTGTATGTATACAACTTCTCAGAAATGCTCTTAAGAATAGTCTTAAACTTTAACTTAAGTGTCAAAAAATTCTTAGTAAAAAGTAGGACCTTTCTAAGAGTAAGAAACTTTCAGTAAAGTCTAAGACTGATTCTTAAGTGTTGTGAACTAAGAACTACAATGATATCAACCCAAAATGACCGTCTTTGACCTCTGATACAGCCAATAGTGAGCCTGCTCATGTGAAGTCACAGCAGCACAACAACAATCATTTGATGCAACTACAATTAAATCATTTAATTAAGACACTATTTAATATTTCAAAATATAAATGCTTTGCATTGTGCAAAATGATCACAAATGATTACTGATGCTTTGAAATCCTTTTCAATTGGTATGTCTCCTCGTTTACAGTTGGAGCAATGATGTGAACATGGCTAGCTAACATAAAAGTGGCTTGTTTTTGCAGCATGATTTGACAGTCAGTTGGAAAGTCAATGAAGTGTCATATAATAGTGGCCAAGAGAGATAAAAACCACAACAACATGTTACTGATTTTGTAAGCATATTGCAAATTTGCTTGGAGTCAATTGTTTTATTTCTGATAATAATGCAAAGAAACATGCCAAAGTGTGCGACCATTTTTGGCCATGCTGCCATACAAAGAAATTATGAACATGCAAAAACAAGAGAGGATCAACAAAATATTAATAACTGATTATGTTGTAGTCAATGATGCTAATTTATCGATAAGTGTTTAGAGACTTCCTCAACCCTTTTGAGACTTTTTTTTCAAAAGCCTAGCAACAAAATCAGTTTCTTGGACAAACCTTATTTAGATTACAACACTCTTCCACTGATATATTTATATTTATATAGATCAGCTCGCCATTATGACCTCATCCACATCAGCTACATTTAGCGACTATTTTAGCTACTTTCAATTGAAAGCAGTTAGCAACACTAATCAGTGTTTTTTTTTTCCTTTCATATTTTGATGGTTTAAGTGAAATGTGAGGTCATTAAAACCCTCCACACATCACTTTTGGCCACTGTTGTGTTTGGTGGGGTTAGTGTCACAATATTTAAGACCCTGCTTACTGTGTAATCAACGGTGCATTGCTGCATTTTTCCAATTTTTCAGTGAAAAAACATAATTACTACTTTTATTTTTGCAGTTAAAGCATTTGTGGAGTGGAATAAGTTAGTAAGTTTCTTACTTGATCATTTTAAAAAAATTGCTTGATGATCAAGTTTGTATCGTTTTATCAATTCCATATCATCATATAACTCCAATGTGTCATATGTTCATTAGAAAGTGTTTCTCCTCCTCTTTACTGCCATCTTGTTATTCCTAACTAGTATAGGAGACCTCTCCAGCTCTCTTAAAAAAAAATTTGGAGCTGAGACCTAGTCTTAACACTTACTCTTAAGTCTAGGGATAAGATTAAAATTACGTCATTCTTAGAATTTTGACACACTTAAAACTTAAAATTTTACTCTGAGCAGCTTTTTTGGCCCCAAATTAACTTAAATAAACGAGAAACGTTAGAAGCAATTAACGAGAAAAGTTAGAAGCATTACATATTTTAAAGAAACTTCTTAAGAAAGAAGTTAATTCCATATCGTCATATAACTGAGAGGCTTGTAAAATTTACGCTTAAAAAAATTGTCATTTTTGAAAAATTTGCTATTTTGAGAACTTATTTTTTCTTAAGAAAGAA
This sequence comes from Cirrhinus molitorella, assembly GCA_033026305.1. NCBI lineage: Eukaryota > Metazoa > Chordata > Actinopteri > Cypriniformes > Cyprinidae > Cirrhinus > Cirrhinus molitorella. Next base: position 9,226,807 of record CM065139.1, read on the forward strand.
GATAAGACATTTTAAGACAAATTCTAAGAATTCCTAAGTGTAATTCTTGAAAATTTTACAAATATTCCAAGTTTGTCAAAATGTTCCTAAGTGTTATTATTTTTATTTATTTATTTATTTTAATTTGCTCCGATTTTGAGAACTTATTTTTTCATAAGAAGTTAAGACATTTTTAAGATTAATTCTAAGAAATCCTAAGTGTAATTCTTGGACAACTTGCAAATATTTTTATTTTTGAAAAACTTGAGAACTAATTTTTTTTCTTAAGAAAGAAGTTAAGATCAATAAGATCTAAGAATTCCTAAGTGTAATTCCTGAATTTATTTATTTATTTATTTTTAAATTTGCTACTACTTTGAGGACTTATTGTTTCCTAAGAAATACATTTATTTTAAGACAATTTTACAACAAAAGACATTTCTTAAGATCAATAAAGAATTCTTATGTGTAATAATAAAATTTAGTTCTTGAAGAATTTGCCAGTATTCTAAGTTTGTAAGTGCAAGTTTGTAAAATTCACTAATATTTATTTATTCAAGAAGTTAAGCTGCAATAATTGAAAAATTCTTTAGAATTTGCAAATATTTTCTTATGAACATCTTGTTTTTTTTTTCTTAAGGAAGAAGCCAAGGCATTTCTGAAGACAAATTCTAAGTTCAAAAGTGTAATTTTTAAAAAAAACTTTTTTTTTCTCAAGGACCAAGTTAGGACATTTATTAAGACAAAATAGGTTTGTGACAATGTTCTTGAAATTCCTGAAGTTTTAAAATTTATATTTTTTTTTTCTAAGGATAAAGACATTTCTTAAGATTAATTCTAACAATTTGAATTCTTGCCATTCTTGAAAAGTTTTGAAATATTTTATTTAGAACATTGTTTATTCTTCTTAATAATTTCTAAGTGTAATTATGAATAAGATAAGTGAAAAATATATAAGTGAAAAATATTCTAAGTTCATAAGTGTAATTCTTGAAATTCGACATCATTTTAGGAACATCTAATTTTAAGACTTTTCTTAAGATAAATTCTAAGTTTGTTAAAATGTTCTTAATGCTAATATGTAAAGATAATCTTTTTTTTCTTAAGAAAAATTTGTATACCAACAATCATCAGTGCAATTCTTGAAAAATTCTTACGTTTCAAAATATTAAGAGACAATTCTTAAGACAGTTCTAAATTTGAAAAAGTGCAATTCTTAAAAAAAAAAAAAAGTGCAATTCTTGCCTTTGGGGGTTAAGACAATTGGAGGTTATCCAAACTTATAGAAGTTATTTACAAGAATCAAGCTTTATAGAAATTCACATATTCTAAGAACATTTTTTTTCAGGAATTGAATTGTTCTTAGGTTTTGTCTTGCAAACATTCTTAAGTAGTGTTTTTGGGAATACAAAATATTCTTAAATCTATTCTTAAAGTTAGACAGCAGTTACAAAGAATGATATTCTGAAGATGGTAGATCATCTTGGTCAAGATGGTTTGAACTAGTAGACCAGCATGGAACCACCCACTTCAGGGTTAAATAACCAACATGACCAGCTAAATCTTGCATAGCCTGCAGGTTTTTCTAGCTGAATCCCACCCAGTGAAGTGAGGTCTCACCGCCTTCTCCTCTTTGAGCTCAGGCTCTTTGTGGCGTGTCTCTTTCTCGGTCTCTCTCACCAGCTGTTTGAGGAATCCTCCCGGGACGGCGGAGAGAGGAGGAGGAGGCTGTGCGGCGGCGGCAGTGGCTGGAGGCTTCTTCTCCTCCTTGATCTGCTCACAGATGAGAAATACAGGAGCTCCAGTCATGAACTCCATACATACAAACATCAAACAAACAAACACTCCATCTAACTGACACAATAACTGCTTAAATAAAACTGCTTAGAAGGCAACAACATTCCCGCCGCAAACATGCATTTTCTTGTTAGTATTTTGTCATAACATTTTTACACAAGTATTGTTTTAAGAATGTTTTATTTTTATCTGGAATAAAACAAAATAAATGTACAAAAAAGCTCATTTTCATATATGTGACTCGAACACAAAACCAGTCTTAAGTAGCATGATTATATTTGTAGCTGTAGCCAAAAATACATTGTTTTGGGTCAAAACTAGATTTTTTTTAATGCCAAAAATCAAGTAATGATCATGTTCCATGAAGATATTTTGTAAATTTCCCATCCCGTCAATATTTTAAAACTTCTGATTAGTAATATGCATTGCTAAGAATTTCATTTGAACAACTTTAAAGGGGATTTTCTCAATATTTACATGTTGCACTCTCAGATTCTAGATTTTCAAATAGTTGTATCTTAGCCAAATATTGTCATATCATAAACCATGCATCAATGGAAAACATATTTATTCAGCTTTCAGGTGATCTATATATATCTATTTTGAAAAATGTACACTTATGACTGGTTTTGTGGTGCAGGTACAACATGTATATTTCTAAAAAAACAAACAGCTAATATAAATGTTAAAATACACTTACATAAATGTATTTTTTGATTTGATCATTTTACTTATATTTCCTCATTTTATATATACACATCAACAAGAATAGTTTGCATAAATGCATAATTTTTCATAAGAATGAAGTTAAGACATTTCTTAAGGTTAATTCTAAGAAATCCTAAGCGTAATTCTTGAAAATTTTGCAAATATTCTAAGTTTGTCAGAATGTTTCCAAGTTTTATTTTTTGAAAAAATTGCTACTATTTTGAGAACTTATGTTTTTTTTTTTTAAAGAAAGAAGTTAAGATCAATTCTAAGAATTCAAGTATAATTCTTGAAAAAAAAAGTGCAAATATTCTAAGCTTGTAAGAATGTTCCTAAATGTTATTTTTTTATTTGCTACTATTTTGAGCACTTATTTTTTCCTAAGACATACATTTATTTTAAGACAATTTTAAGACAAAAGACATTTCTTAAGATCAATTAAGAATTCCTATGTGTAATCATAAAATGTAGTTCTTGAAAAATTTGCCAGTAGTCTAAGTTTGTAAGTGTAATTCGTAAAATTGGCTAATATTTTGAAAAATGTACACTTATGACTCGTTTTGTGTTGCAGGGTCACATTATATTTTTACAAATATTTGTAAAAAACAAACAGCTAATATAAATGTTAAAATACACTTACATTAATTTATTTCACTTGTATTTCCTCATTTTATATATACATCAACAGCAATAGTTTGCATCAATGCATAATATTTAAAATGCTTTATTTTTTATAAAAAAAAAATAATATTTATATTTATACTGTATTATACATTAATGATCATTTAAATACTTTGGTAAAGATGATTAACATATTCATATACCATGGTATTAAGAAATATGCAAACATTTCAATCTACCATAGTACCACATTGTATATGCAGTACAATCATAGTGACCACAGGTAAAAACCAATATAACATCATAAAAACAGTATTTAGCATAAAAAAATATCTTAAACATTTATCAGCTGTCAGCTTCTAGAAATTATTCTTTTACTTACCCAAAATTAGCATGACTATTTACCATGAATCTCCTACGACTTCTACATTGTAAGTAGTCATACCATAGTAAACACATGATTCATTTTAATGAGGGTGAAAACTAAAGACACAATATTTTTAGTAAGCGTCTAAAAGTTTCCGCTGATGTCCTTGCCACTCTTTTAACAGCACATGCAGTGTTATTAAACACATGTGAGCTGAGGGCAGTAGATGTCCTTCATCAGGCCAGCAGAGCTGAAACACTAGATACAGTCTACAATAACTGCAATACCAGCTATCTAAAACTGCCTAACAGAGCTTAGCAGCATGTATTCTATAGTAGAGCAATGTGTATGTGACAACTGGAAACAACAGGAAAAGCACTTTATTTGGGTTACTTTAGAATAATAAATACCCAAAGACAGATTTAAGTCTAGTTACAACCAGTGTTGGGGGTAACGCATTACAAGTAACGCAAGTTACGTAATAATATTACTTTTTTCAAGTAACTACTAGTAAAGTAACGCATTACTTTTTATTTTTTTCACGGAAGTTACTTTTTGTTTCCTTTATGTATTTTATCCCATTTTATTAACCAACGACTTTGCTGCTGACCTTTGTTGATCCAGTTCAACCATACACTGCAAAAATACTTTTCTTACTTAGATTTTTTTTGTCTTATCAAAAAATTCTTAAATTAAGAAGGATTTTCTTTAATTAAGAAGTAAATAATTATTTTCTTGTTTTCAGAAAAAAAGTGAAAATTAAGTGAGTTTTTGCTTAGAACAAGCAAAATAATCTGCCTGGGGTAAGCAAAAAAATCTTATTTCAAACAGAAAACGATTATTTTGCTTGTTTCAAGCAAAAACTCTTAATTTTGACTTGATTTCAGAAAAAAACAAGACAATAATTTGTACTTGTCTAGAAATCCTTCTTGATTTAAGCATTTTTTGATAAACAAGACAAAAAAATCTAAGTAAGAAAAGTATTTTTGCAGTGTATGGTTGAACTGGATCAACAAAGGTCAGCAGCAAAGTCGTTGGTTAATAAAATGGGATAAAATACTAGTTTTCAGCCAAATATTTTGGCTGAAAACTAGACAAAAATCTAAGTAAGAAAAGCATTCTTTACAGTGTACTAATAAGCCAAACTTACTTCATATTAACTAACATTTGTGTTTTTTCCCTCATTGCTGAAGAGTGTTGAACTTTCTTTTCCTACAGTTCTACTGTACAAGCATACATTTAATTTCCTTTAGCCTTATTCACATAATTTCATTTTGATGTGAAAGGGATTTTACATTTGCTAAGAATCAAACGTTTTTATATTAAAAACAAACAAGCAAGCCCTGCCCAGATGTAAAAAGTAACGCAAAAGTAATGTAACGCATTACTTTCCATAAAAAGTAACTAAGTAACGCAATACTGTAATCCAACTTTCCCCAATAATGGTTACAACCCTTGATTTACAGAATAACATCACACATGCTAAGACATGTCATGCTAACGCGCATCAGGCAGTGCAGCACCATAGAGAGCTAACTGAGCAAGAACACGGGTCACACTGTGAGAATTAAAGCCTGCTTAAGACTGTAATATGAAATATTAATGAATTATTTGGTGTTGGACACAACTGGTTAGAGGAACACATATTGTAAACAATGAAATTTACGCAGTACATACGTTCTAAGCTTCAATTACATAATTATTTCTACTCCAATTCGTTTTATTGAAGCATTTAAAAGGTGGCTGTCATAAAAACTTGGCAGGTTTTAAAAAAAGAAAATATCGAAGAACAGTAAAGATTACAATGAATATGCTGCTTATATTTACCAAAATGTTCATTTTTCTAGCTGACTAATGAGCGTATGGTTACCGAATTTTTTTTTTTTCCTGAGGTAAATGTGACGTTGCCTGACAATGTTATGCTGTAATATAGACGTCTTTCCGCGGTTGAAACACGGATTGAACGATTACATGAGACGGGTACGTATTTCGGTAAGTTGTATCTTTCTCTAACTTACCTTCGGACGTTATCCGTGTTTATTTCGTGCTCAAAACTGTATTGAAACGGAGATCATCAGTTCACTTTCCGCTTCTCCTGAACTGAGGCGCCACAGCGATCTCTACATTAAACAGCGCCAAACGGCATTTATTGTTTGAATACTGTAAAGACTTAAAATTAAAACTAACAAATCACACATAAAAGGGTGATTTATTGAATGGGAGACGTGCTACAACGTTGTTCATTAACTTAAGACTAATATTGAATATATATTATATATATATATATATATATATATATAATTAATATTGTTTAATACACAGATGTGGCTATTAAAAAAAATATTTTTTGTACTATACCCACACATACACATCTATTTGTTGCAAATAGATGCTTTGTGCATATTTATTTACATTTTTTACAATGTATCTAGCATATATTCTACATTTATTGTGCCCAAAGAAAGCAAACAAGCATGAGGGCCTAACTTGAGTAGTAGGAAATTAGTTCTTAAATTGCTAATTGATTGTTTTAAGGCCACTATCTTTACACTATATTTACCTTAAATCATACACTAGCAGGACCAGCCTGAAAATACAGTTTCTAATGTGATTTGAGGTAAAGAAGCAACATTTATGATTGTGATTTATATTGTGATACCATGATGCTATTAGATTTGACATAAGGTAGTTAAAATATAATATTGACAAGCACAGCTTTCAGTCTTTCCTCTTTCACGGACTTGTACACTACCAGTCAATAGGGTTTAAACAGTTTTTTTTTTTTAAAGATTTTTTTTGTTTAAAGAATTCTCTTCTGCTCACCAAGCCTGCATTTATTTGATCTAAAATAGGTTTACGCTATTTTTTCTTATTTAGAATAACTGCTTTATATTTGAATATATTTTCAAATGTAATTTATTACTGTGATCAAAGCTAAATTTCCAGTCTTCAGGGTTCTTCAGAAGAAATAATTCTAATATGCTCATTTGCTGTTCCAGAAACATTTAATAATATTATTATCAATATTTAAAACAGCTGAGTACATTTTTTGATGAACAGAAATATCCAAAGATCAGCATTTATCTGATCTTAAAAATTTTGTAAAAATTATACACTATACCCTTCAAAAGCTTGGAGTCAATACATATATATATATATTTGGGCAAGGAAGCTGATTGATCAAAATTGATGATAAAGACATTTATAATGTTACAAAAATGTATGTTTCAGGTCAATGCTTTTCTTCTAAACTTTCTATTCATCCAAGAAACCTAAAAAAAATTTACTAAGCTGTTTTCAACATAATAATAATGTTTTCGAGCAGCAAATCAGAATATTAGAAAGCTTTCTGGAGGATCATGTGACTGGAGTAATGATGCTAAAAATTCAGCTTTGAAATCTCAGAAATAAATTACATTTTAAAATATATTTAAATAGAAAACAGTTATTTTAAACAGCAAAAATATTTCTAAATTTTACTCCTTTTGCTGTACTTTGAATCAAATAAATGCAGGCTTGGTGAGCTTTAAAAAACATTACAAACCTTACTGTTCAAAAACTTTTGACTGGTAGTGTATCTCTAATACCTGCACTGAAAATAGCTGCTGGACGACAGTGCCAATGTTCATATTTTATTTAATGTCACTCTGTGGTCTGTGTGAGACTGAGGCCAGACTACAAGCAGCTCCAAAAGGACAGTGATTAATCGTTGTGCTCATGCTGGTTAACAAACTGTGAGTCAGCAGTCGGGTTAGTTGAGTTGAGTTGAGCTCCAGGCATGCAGCCGTCCTGCACCTCCCTTCTGTTCCCAGAGTTTTAAGCGTGAGGAGAGCGCCATGGTGGGACGAGGGGTGAAACGTTGGTGAGGTGATCTCAGCCAGGTGTGATGTGAGGGAGGACACGAAGCGGAGCAAAAAATGGAAACAGTGACACTGCGACCTGCGGATGGACAAAGAGACACAAATCTTAAGAGATTATCATAAAATTCTGTAGTGAATCTTGTGGGACATGTTTAAAATAAATAAATTATATATATATATACAGTCATGGCCAAAAATATCAGCACCCTTGCAATTCTCTCAGAAAACTGTACCAATTGCAAATGTTTTGGTATTCACATTCTTATTGTTTTTGTATGCACTGGAACTTGATAAAAAATGTAAAATTATTGGCACCTTGTCGAAATTGTAAGAAATAATTGCTATTCAAGCATGTGATGCTCCTGTCATTTGTATTTAGACACACCTGTGGCAAGTAACAACTGTGGGCAATATAATAATCACACTTGCAACCAGTTAAAATGGAGAAAAGTTAACTCAACCTTTGTGAGCATGGAGAAAAGAAAGAAGTGTAAAGAGTTGTTTGTGGATTTGAGAGAAATTTTTTTTTTCTTGGAAAAACATAGACAATGCTATCTCCAGAGATCTTAAATGTTCCTGTGTCCAATATCAAGAGATTTACAGCCCATGGCACTGTAGCTAACCTCAAAATTAATGAAAAATTAAAACAAAGGATTGTTCGAACGGTGGATAAAGAACCCAGATTAACTTCCAAACAAATTCAAGCTGATCTGCAGACACAGGGTACAACAGTGTCAGCTCGCACTATCTGTCACCATCTGAATGAAAAGGGACGCTATGGTAGGACACTGCTGCTGACACAAAGGCATAAAAAAAAGCAAGACTTATGTGACAAAACCACAATCCTTCTGGGAGAAGTTACTGTGGACAGATGAGACAAAAGTAGAGCTTTTTGGTAAAGGACATGGCACTGTTTACAGAAAAAGAAATGAGGCCTTCAAAGAAAAGTACACAGTCTCTACAGTCAAACATGGTGGAGGTTCACAGATGTTTTGTGGTGGCTTTGCTGCTTCTGGCACTGGATGCCTTGACTGTGTGAACGCTATCATGAAATCTGATGATTACCAAAGAATATTGGGGCGCAACCGAGTAGCCAGTGTCAGAAAGCTGCATCTCCACCAGAGCTCATGGATCTTCCAGCAGGACAATGATCCAAAACACACTTCAGAAAGCACTCAGAAATGGTTACAAACAAAGCACTGGAGAGTTCTGTAATGGCCAGCAACGAGTCCAGATCTGAATCCCACAGAACAGCTGTGGAGAGATCTCAAAACAGCAGTTGGGAGAAGATATCCTTCAAATCTGAATGACCTGGAGCAGTTTGCAAAATAAGAGTGGTCCAAAATTCCAGTAGAGAGGTGTAAGAAACTCACTCATGGTTACACGAAGTGACTGATTTGAGTTATTTTTTCCAAATATTAAGTTAAGGGTGCCAATAATTTTGTTCAGTGCATTTTTTGGGTTCTGTGTGAAATTGTATCAGATTTGACTTTTCTTTTCAGTTTTTTTGTGGTGTTCCAATGCAAAAAAAATAAATAAATAAACTTGTGAGTACCAAAATGTGTGCAACAGTTTTCAGAGAGAAGGGTTGCATTTTCTGACAGAATTGCAAGGTGTATATATATATATATATATTATTGTTTTTAATGTAACAACATACACACACACACACACACACACACGTATATAAAGTGTTATATTTAATTAAATTAAAAAATATATATAACAATGCTAATATTGTAATATTATAACATTGTATAAATATATAGTTCAATAATATTATTATTATTATTATTATTATTATTATTATTATTATTATTAATAATAATAATAATAATAATATTATATTCCCTCATCCAGCTTGCCAAAAAAGAAAAAAAAAATTGTTATGAACAAACTTTACTACATGTGAAAATTATTATTTTATTCTCCTAATATCAGCATTACCATTTATTACAATATTCTCCAGGTGTTAATATAATATAAATTGTATTATTATAAATTATTTTATTAAATATTAAAATACAATTAATACTTTTATGTTACATTTTTAAATAGGCGCTATTGTATAAATACATAGTCAAATATTTAATATAGTTACATACAATTTATTTATAAATTATTATATTTATAATAAAAAAAACTACATTTAGAGGGGTGTGTGTGTGTGTGTGTATATATATACACACACATACATATACACATACAGTACATGCATATACACACACACAATGTAGGTTTTAATATGCAATCTTGTATAAATATATAGTTAAATATAATCAGTATTTATTAATTATGAATTATTAATATATGTTTTGACATTTTCATGAGATTGTCTCTAAATAGACATGGTTTTTATTATTAAGTAACTTAACTAATTATTAATTTATTTTATTATATAACAAATTCACTTATTTTAATAAATATTTAAATGAAAAAATATTTTTATAAAATATTACTATATATTTACTAGGGCTGGTAATTTAACGCGTTAATTAGATTAATTAATTACGGTGAAAAATAACGCGTTAAAATTATTAACGCATTTAACGCACTGGCCCCGCCCCAAACCTATGTGGGTCATCTGACATTTCATTCAGTCGATTGATGACAAATATGAGGCAGTGCAACAACTCACTGCTTGATGGAGCTTAGAGAACGTAGTTAGAATGACCCTAAAATTTAAGATATGGGGCAAAAAAGTAAATCGTATAGTTAAGCAATATCACACAAGCAATAGGCTTTAAGTGCAATCGACTACCACACGAGTGCAAATGAGAGCAGAACTGTTCGTCTCCAAGCAACACACAGACAGGGTATGAAATCAAAGTACCACGAAAGCTATTTCAAAAGCATTAAGAGGCTTTCATTTTAAATTTTGAGCGCGGGTGTGTGGCTTGTGCGCCAGTGGTTCGTTCCGCTGCGCGTGCGTTTTGGTCACGCATCAACCAACTGTCCTCGTGCCGCGCAAGCCATTTGAATGAATGAGTATCATAGCGCAGCGGAGGACGGTTGTTTGCTGCGTTGACCAAAGCGCACGCGCAGCGGAGCAAACCACTGATGCGCAAGTCGCGCTTAGAGTTAAAAGTTTGCTTTGTATCTGAAGGGCTGCACTGCACAAACCCTGCGGCCAGCTTTTGGTTGTGAAAGCCATTTTCTATAGCTCTTGCAGTACTTTGATGTTACAATCCGATCGATCTAATGCTGATGAATCAGCCATTTGAATGAATCAAATGAATTTACCACTACCAACTGGCAGTTTTATTTTATTATTTAGAGTATCATTTCATTAAGAAATAATTTCATATTTCCAAAGTAATATGAATAAAATTAATGAAATACGTTATTAAAGGTATAGTTCACCCACCCAAAAATGACAATCATTTACTCACCCTCATGGTACAAAAGAGCATATGTAATTCATTTTATAAACTAAATATTTACTTTTCTGTAATGTCTGTTTGACGTTTTACACAACGATGACTTTAAATTATCTTTTGGGAGTAATTATTCAGCCAAATTTGACGTGCGATTAATTTGCGATTAATTAGATTAATTAATCGCCACATCATGTAATTAATTAGATTAAAAATTTTAATCGCTTAACAGCCCTAATATTTACATACATTTAATATGTAATATTATATAGTCAAATACTTTATAGTTAAATATAATGTATGAATTATATGAAAAATATATATATAAAATATTTTGTATTTATTCATTATAATGTAATATTTTTGTGATGTTATTTTTTTTTTATTTAGAGATTTTAGAAATAAACATGGTTTTCATTATTAAATATTTTAAATTTTTTTTTTATAAATAATAATTACTTCTTAATTATTGCCATAAGATTCCCTCTAAATGAATGCACTTTCGTAAAATCCAGAATCGGTGTGTGAAATCTGGTGAAGCAGACATTAGCAGATACAGGATGCATTATGCAAATTATTTCACACATAAAAACATCTCTGTGTGTCTTCATCTGCCACCCTGCTGCTGTGAGATGTTTATGGATGACACCACTTCAAATGAAACAAAAATCTCTCTCTTTTTGCTCGTCTTTTACTAACACTTTAGCCCAGAACGACAAAGCAGAAGAGTCACAGAGGTCATCGCTCAGCAAACGTACTGTAATGCAGTTGACCTGGCTGTAATTAATAGCGCCGGTTGCTAAGGAGCTGAGGATCACTAGTACCGTTGCTGATATATAAATATATTAAACCTCAACACATAACTCCATGAATTTAGAGAGAGAAGGACGGACCTGAGTCACATCTACAATAGGAAACTGAATGTCTTATGAACAAAAAAACACTAGAAACATAGACAGAACAGAACAGCCTGGTATCATGTCAGTAAGTTTTGCACAGGCAAATACACAGGAAAACATCAACGTCTAGAATTAGGCTGCTGATGACAAATCCAACTGAGCTTCTTCAGGCAATAAGGCACTAAATGAAAGAGATTATGTTCTTCCACAGTCTTCAGTGAAACATTCGCTCCATGATAAATACAGAGCGCCCGCTCCAGCAACACAAACACATGACGAAAACAAACCCAGAAGCCGAGTCTAATGAAGGCCAAATGGCACGAATCGACTGGAAACACTGCAGATCTGTGATTCATTACCATGTCAGTGTGCAGCCAGCAGTTTTTCATTTTGTTGACACTTTGCTCACTTAAGGTGCTGTAAGCATTTATTGAAGCGTTTATGACAACTTTATGGCTAATCAGTATTTCCAAGCGACCTACCAATATAGATTTGTGGGCACGTGCGCAACGTGGGTGTCCCGAGTTCGAATCCTGGCTTGAGGACTTTCCTTGATCCCATCTATATCACTTCACTTCCTGTTTGCACTCTACAGTCCTTTCCTAATAAAATAGTAAATTTGTTTTATTGTATGTATATATATATATATATATATATACACACAAAGAGTTCAGACGCAAAACCAGCTAAAAGCCATCTAATGATACTGAGTGAATGCTCTCGACACACATTATACATCCATCAAATACTTTTACTTCAAACTTGCTAAAATCAGAAGTACCAGTACTTACATAGAAACCTATACATCGGAGCCTGATAAAAAAAAAATTAAAGAAAGATGTCAGATTTGAATCTGAAAATATACACTACCAGTTAAAAGTTGGACACACCCTCTCATTTAATGTTTTTTTAAAAAGTTTCTTATGCTTATCAAGGCTGTTTTCACTTGATCAAAAATACAGAAGAAAAATTAATATTGTGAAATATTATTACGATGTAAATCAATGTTTTTCTATATTAATATACATAAAAATTTAATTTATATCTGTAATCAAAGTTTCCAGAATCATTACTCTAGTCTTCAGTGTCACATGATCCTTCAAAAATCATTCTAATATGCTGATTAATATTTTATTTTTTTGGAACCTGTGATACTTTTTTCAGGATTTTTTGATCAATAAAAGGTTAGAAATGAACAGCATTTATTTAAAATAGAAAAGTTTTCTAACAATATACAATACTGTTCAAAAGTCTGGGGTCAGTAAATTTTTATTATTTCTTTGTTTTGAAAGAAATTAATAGTTTTATTCACCAAGGATGTGTTAAATTAATAAAAAGTGATAGCAGAGATTTACATTGTTAGAAAAGATTTATATTTTGAACAAATGCTGTTTTTTTTTTTTACTTGTTATTCAAAGAATCCTGAAAAAAAGAATCACAGGTTGCAAAAAAAATATTTGGCAGCACAACTGTTTCCAACATTGATCATTTTAATAATCAATCAGCATATTAGAATGATTTCTGAGGATCATGTGACACTTAAGACTGGAGTAACAGCTTTCTTTCTTACCATAATAAATACACTGCCAAAAAAAACCATGTAAAATAAAAATAAATGAAAATTAAAAAACCCTGAATAAATATGATTTATTTCCATTGATGTATGGATTGTTAAGATAGGACAATATTGGCCGAGATACAACTATTTGAAAATCTGGAATCTGAGGGTGCAAAAAAATTTAAATATTGAGAAAATCATCTTCAAAGTTCTTAGCAAAGCATATTACTTATCAAAAATTAAGTTTTAATATACTTAGAGTAGGAAATTTACAAAATATCTTCATGGGACATGATCTTTACTTAATATCCTAATGATTTTTGACCCTAAACAATGTATTTTTGGCTATTGCTACAAATATACCCCAGCGACTTATGACTGGTTTGCGTTCCAGGGGTCACATATAGTAAAAGATATCATGGTATTTTCTTGGAACCAATATTCTTCAAATATACATTTTTATATAGTTATAAATATATAGTCAAACAGTTAATATAGTTAAATATAATTTATATAAAAAATACTATATTTATAATGAATACTGAATAAATATATAATGAATACACCCAGTTTCTAATATGCAATGTTATATATTGCTAAACATAATAAAATAATTACCTTAATAAATAATATTTTGTATTTATTAAATATAAATGATCAATTTAATATTTTGTGACTTTTCATGAGTTTCTCTCTGAATAAACATGGTTTTAATATGTAATACAATACTTAATTATACGGTTATATAACTAATAATTCTTAATTATAAATAATAATTTAATAACATTGTTAATTTTTGCATTGTGAATAAATAAATATAAATAAATAAAAAATCTGCCACGTCACTTAAAATGGAAATGAATATAAAAGAAAAAAATATTAATAGCTTGCAATAAAATCTAAATTTATATATCTATATTTATACTAAAAAACAAATACAATGCATAATTTAACTAATAAAAAAATAAATAAATAAAATAGTAAGAGCTTGCAATATAACCTCTAAAAGGTACCATGATATACATTTTCTTCATATGTTTTTTTTGAAAATGTAGTGTCCGAAATTACATTTTATTAGAGTTAAATATTTGTCCTTGTGCAATTTGCATTAAAAATCACTATTAACAACTTGCAATATATAATAAATATTGTAAAAAATGTTTTTTTCCTATATGTACCATAGTGTCAAAAATGAACTTAATTATGGTGATGTACTTGTCCCAATTAAACTATTTTTTTTAATACACTGCCATCCTTTTATGTCAGATATCTCAGCCATTCATTGATAAATTGTCAATCTAAATGGTTGACTCATGTTTTTTTTTTTTTTTTTTGGTCATGAAATATATAACTAGACCTAGAATGATTATTTAAAATATTAAATATATCAGATATATGATAAAATAATTTCTGACCCACCAAATAACATGATTTTGGACAGGTAACACAGTAATAACTGAAGTACTAACTTTGATATACCATGTTAACACCACATAAATATATTAATTGCCAAATGTGACCCTAGACCACAAAACCAGTCTTAAGTCGCTGGGGTATATTTGTAGTAATAGTCAAAAATACATTGTTTAGGGTCAAAATTATTGATTTTTCTTTTATGCCAAAAATCATTAGGATATTAAGTAAAGATCATGTTCCATGAGGATATCAGTGAATTTGCTACCGTAAATGTATCAAAAGTTACTTTTTGCTAAGTAATATGCATTGCTAAGAACTTCACTTGGACAACTTTAAAGGTGATTTTTCCAATATTTCGATTTTTTTGCACCCCCAGATTTTCAAATGGTTGTTTCTCAGCTAAATGGTGTCCTATCATAACCATACAAGAATGGAAAGCTTTCATATGATGTATAAATCTCAAGTCTCAAAATTGACCCTTATGACTGGTTTTGTGGTCCAGGGTCACAAATACCATGGTACATGTAAAACTTTCATGTATCTTTTTTGCAATTCACAGCTTCCTCTACAAGATAAACATCTGCTCACTTGTTTTGTGCAAAATCACCTCATCTTCATGCAAACGCACACAAACTCTGACTCATGTGAGGTTCAGGTCGCAGGATCATGACATTGCATTCTCATTTCAAATCCTGCCAAACCTCGACGTCTTGTCATCCGTTTCGACATTACACGGCAAACAACAAAACAAATCAGTCAGAGGCTGAAAACGATCCTGGGAGACCGAGCTCAGGTTTCAGCTGGAGTCAGCGCCGCGTTTAGACGTGGAATATCCCAGTGATCCAAACACAAGGCCTTTCATTTGCCAACATGAACAAAAGACTCGACTCCTGGGCCTAGACGAATGACCCAACGTCTCCTAATTTCATGAGGAGAACGCCAGACTGGTCAAAGAGAACCTGTGGGTGCCTGTGAAGGTCTGTGACCTATAAATAAATCACAGTATCTACAAAAGAACACATTTAAAGTACAAAGAATGGCATACCTTGTGATGGCTCCTCGAATGGAGTGGAAGAATATATCCAATGAGAGAAATATATGTGTGAAACTCCTGGGAAAAACTAAGAGGCCAAAAGCAAGGTACACAGTCTCACTGTCACTGAGAGGGTGAAGCTACAATCTGAAATAGACACACACACACACACACAGAGAGATAAGCATGGCAGCTGAGTTAACACAAGACTCGGCTATAAATATCCCACGGCTAGAAGAGGTGGGACATACTACCCTGTTTGGGAAACACTCGAGAGCTGTAAACGGGGGGAAACGGGACATTATTTTGACTTTAACACGTTAAATGCATCACCTGATGTGGAGGATTTTAAAACATGGTGGTTTAATTCGGCAGCAATGTTGCTTACATTCTCACATGGACTGTCAAAGCTGGACTTCCAGAATGACCCCGTTTGGACATTTATACATTGGAAATGAGTGCTGGAAACAGCTCGAGAAAGCACACAAGTCCACCATCCGCAGGCTTGCTAATGGCTGCCGGCATGGTTTGATGGACAGACTCAGCTGTGAGACGCAGGGGGTGGGAGGTGAGCGGCGGGACAGCGGGAGGAGGTGTCAGAGAGAATTAGAGAGAGGACACGAGTGTATCATCACAGTCATGATCTCTGGGAGGAAACGCCGGAGGCCAATGGATATTACGGTTTGCAAATGAATCTCACACCATCGTTTTGATCTCAAGATCATCTAAATTTAATCTTTAGCCGACTTCATCATCATCTGTTAAATCAATTTCACACCAAAAGGTCTTACTTTGTCTGGTTTCATTAGCAGAAACTGTTTCGGTGGATGGAATATTAGGTATTTTATCAGTTGTAACGGATGGTCAAGAGTTTACATACACCTTGTAGAATCTGCAAAAAGCTAATTATTTGACCAAAAAAGAGAGATCATACAAAATTCATGTTGTTGTTTATTTAGTACTGACCTGAATAAGATATTATCACATAAAAGTTGTTTACATCTAGTCCACAAGATTAAATAGCTGAATTTATAAAAATAACTGTTCAAAAGTTTACATACACTTGATTCTTAATACTGTGTTGATACCTGAATGATCCACAGCTGTGTTTTTTGGTTTAGTGATCGTTGTTTATGTTTGTCCTAAACTGTTAAACTGCCTGCTGTTTTTTAGAAAAATCCTTCAGGTCCCACAAATTCTCGTTTTTTAGCCTTTTTGTGTGTTTGAACCCTTTCCAGCAATGACTTTATGATTTGGAGATCTGTCTTTTCACACTGAGGACAACTGAGGGACTCATATGCAACTATAAAGGAAGGTTCAAACGCTCACTGATGCTCCAGAAAGAAAAAAAGACACATTAAAGGGATAGTTCACTTTGAAATTAAATTTTGATATGTTTTAGCTTACCCCAAGGGCATCCAAGATATAGGTGTCTTTGTTTCCGCAGTAGTTTCAATTTTAATATTTTTAGGTCCAACCGTTCTTGTCTGTCAGTCATATAATGCATGCCTATGGTCACCTCACAAAAGAAAACAAAACAAAAAAAAATAAACAGTCCAAATTAAACAATTGCCCACCGTAAGTACACATTAATGACCTAAGACACGAAACGAGTGGTTTGTGTGAGAAAACGAACAGTATTTATATAGTTTTTACCTCTTGTAAACAATCACGTCCAAGTTGAAGGGGGTGCGCTATCTGGTGTGTGAGCGCGTTCTGGTTTATTGATGCGCCGGCGCTACTCCCGGAAAGCACCGGACCTGATCCATTGCGCGAGCACAAGTAATTCTTTTCTTTTTTAAACATCCCTAAACATACCTTTTTTAACCATTTCTTGTTTAAACATCCCGGATAAGCGCAAACGAGTACCATTTCTGTTAGCCGTCTTACCTACAATCTCTGTTCTGTGTAAACAATGAGTGACGTTCACGCGCGAGAGATCACTTCCGGAGCTTTCCGGGAGTAGCGCCGGCGCGCTCACACACCAGGAAGCGCGCGCACTTCAACTTGGACGTGGTTATTTACAAAAGGTAAAAAAAGACAAATACTGTTCGTTTTCTCACACAAACCACTCGTCTTAGGTGATTAATGTGTACTTACGATGGGGAATTGTTTAATTTGGACTGTTTAATTTGAATCTGTGCATTTTCTTTTGTGAGGTGACCATAGGCATGCATTATATGACTGACAGACCAGAACGGTTGGACCTAAAAATATCAAAATTGAAACTACTGCGGAAACAAAGACACCTACATCTTGGATGCCCTTGGGGTAAGCTAAAACATATCAAAATTTAATTTAAAAGTGAACTATCCCTTTAAGAGGCAGGGGTGAAAACTTTTGAACAGAATGAGGATGTGTACATTTCCCTTTGCTTAAATATCATGAAGATACTTGTTTCTCAGAAAACAAAAACAAGTTACATTTACCCTGACCTTCAAATTCAAAAAGTTTGTACCCCCCGGGTCTTAATTCATTGTTTTTCTTTCCGGAGCATCAGTGAGCGTTTGAACTTTCTGTAATAGTTGCATATGAGTCCCTCAGTTGTCCTCAGTGTGAAAAGATGGATCTCAAAATCCTATAATCAATGTTGGAAAGGGTTAAAATACACAAAAATGCTAAAAACCACAGAATATGTGGGAGAGCGGGCAGTTTAACTGTTCAGGACAAGCAAGGGACTCATAAACAACTATCACTTAACAAAAAAACAAAACAAACGAACAAACAAAAAAAAAAAAACAGTATTAAGAAACAAGCGTATGTAAACGTTTGAACAGGGTCATTTTTATAAATTTAATATTTTTTCTCGTGCACTACATGTAAATGTTTTGTTTGAAATATCTTATTCAGGTCAGTACTTAAAAAATAACATGCATTTTGTATGATCCCTCTTATTTTGGTAAAATAATTCACATTTAGCAGATTAAGCAAGGTGACTTCAACTGTATATGAACCCTAAACACTGTGATATGATTCACATATTCATTTACATGTGTTACATGCATTTCAAACACTTCAGCGCTGGCTAGTTCCCAGTCCCAGTTGCTTTTCAAGCTTTAAGCTTTTTCTAAATATTTAGTAAATATTCAGACCCATCCACTGACAGTTCACAGGATGCAAGATAGAAATAAACACACAATGATAAAATGTAAAACGGATGTAAACATAAGTTGTATGAGGCTTCGATATTATAATAAAGCAAGAAAATTGTAACTGACAACATTGTACATGAGAATTTTAGCTTCTTACCTTTGAGGAGACTATTTAGAAGTCCAGTGTGTGAATCAAATTGTTACAAAAACTCTTTTGTGCCAAGAATTCCAAAATTTGGATTTGAAAGTTCAGGATCAGCAGGATTTTTAATGTTTTTTTAAAAGTCACTGATGCTCATCAAAGTTCCATTTATTTGATTAAAAATTCTGGAAAATTATTAAATATGATTGCAATAAAAAAATAAAATATAATTTATTCTGTGATGCAAAGCTGAATTTTCAGCATCATTACTCCAGTCTTCAGTGTCACACGATTGTTCAGAAATCGTTCTAGTAAGCTGATTTATTATCAACATTTGAAACAGTTAGAAAAAATGTATTGACCTCAAACTTTGAACAGTAGTGTATATTGTTACAAAAGATTTATAATTTAAATAAATGCTGTTCTTTTTACCGTTTGATTTAACATTGATAAATCAGCATATTTGAAGGATATCTGAAGGATCATGTGACACTGAAGACTGGAGTCATGCATCACAGGAATAAATTACATTTTAAAGTACATTAACATAGTAAAACACTATTTTAAACTGCAATAATATTTCACAATATTTTACAGCATTTTTAATCAAATAAATGCAGCCTTGCAGAAAAGACTTCTTAAAAAAAAATATATATATATATTATACTGATCTCAAACTTTTGAGCATCAGTGTATTTGCATTACTGCTTCATTTTATTATTATTGTATCATGTGTAACTATGTGATGTGTTATGGGGACAAACTTCCCAAAAATGGGACAATAAAGGTACATTATATTCTATGCATGTGCACAAAGTATTTTTGAATCCAATTGAGAAGTCATATTCAAGCATTTACATAACTCATTTTTTCCTATTGATTGGACTATTTCAGGTCTACACCACCCTTTTTACTTTGTTTTGTATATATTTAGTCCATGATTATAAACAGATTATTTCAATGCATGTAAACATAGCTATTATGTTATGGCACCAGCTTATTTTTTTTTTTTAACTAATAATCCCAGTATTATTGCAAAAAAATGAGATAATTTTACATACAGTAGCCCCAGGATACACCAGACATTTGAAGTCTACATTAAACATTTTTTTTTTACTGCAGTGAAAAACAATTCCACAATATGACATTTCAGAGTGAAAAAGGGGCGAGACTTGATTTTAATTGTAGCTGTGGTTCTCAATATGTTTCTCCAAGGTCTCATGATTTTTTTAAAGGTTTTTTATCACCTAAAAGCATGGCATAAAGAGAAATGTGTGACCCTGAACCACAAAACCAGTCATAAATGTCCATTTTGAAAGAAATACGATTTCCAATGATGTATGGTTTGTTAGGATAGGACAATATTTGGCCAAAAAACAGCTAATTGAAAATCTGCAATCTGAGTGTGCAAAAAAAATCTAAATACTGAGAAAATCACCTTTAAAGTTGTCCAAATGAAGTTTTTAGCAATGCACATTACTAGTCAGAAATGAAGTTGAGATATATTTATGGTAGGAAATGTATGAAATATCCTCATGGAACATTATCTTTACATAATATCCTAATGAGTTTTGGCATAAAGGAAAAATGTATAATTTTGACCTAGACAATGGGCTATTGCTACAACTATAGCCGTGCTACTTAAGACTGGTTTTGTGGTCCAGGGTCACATACGTATTTTCTTCATTAAATGGCCAGGGAGTTATACTCTTATTTCTATGTCTTTTCAGGTCTAGATATTACACTTCAAACATCCAGGTTTTTCAAAGCAGTAGTAACAGGTTCTTTAAAGAACAAAACACTGTCTAATGCTTGTTTTGTCTCGTCCCGTCCCTCTGGTTAAGAACCGCTGATGTGTTGAGAATTGACTGAATCATGAAGAATATGAAACCAGATAAAATACTTGAGCAGATCAAGCTTCCATTTTGATGAAAGATTAAGAAGACATTTTCATTTGAATCACTGAGGGGAAAAAAAAACAAAAGGGTAAGATCTGAATTCATGTACACCTTTAAGGAAAGCACAAACCGTTTACGGGAAACTGAATGAACCGGTCTAGCAGCATTTGAGCACAGACGCCTCATGGTGTGATTTTCTTATGCAGTGACGTTTAGACATTGTGACTTGTGTGTCCAAATACTTCCAGTGCAGTTTCAATCAGTGCAGTTAAAAACACCAAGGACAGATATTACAATACGGCAAGGATAATAAACCTCAAGAACCCTCGAATTAATTTGAGCTTTGATTATAGCTGCAGGATAGAGAAGGATGTCCAAGAGAGGAGTGTTTACTCCAGAACACACTAATGCACTGCTCAATCACACCGAGGAGACTTGGCCGCAGTCCCTCCAAATGGCTTTTGCATGGCCTGAAAGTTGGCTAATGGAGATGTTAGTTTATAAATCTCACACTAAAGAGTTCGCTGCAATCGAACGAGAGTCCTTGTTCTAATATAAACAGGATAAATCCCCGAAAACCAAGCAGGAGACAACAGACGTGGCAACACGAAAAAGGGGCTTTTATTTCTGAACTGTTTTTATAAGCAGTCCAAACACACATGTTCCTAGCTGTTCTGAAAAAACAAAAACAAAAGAAAATAATCTTAATAACAATTATCATTCATTGAATAATATTATCAATAATTATTATAATCATCATTATCATCATCATCATCATCAGAACCGTAACGGTAATAACCCCAGACAGTAGTATTTGCGTTTGCGTTTGTTTGTGGCACATGAAAAAGTTTCGTTTGACTGTAAACCCAGATACTCGACAGCTCCGTGCCCTAGGTAAACCAACGCACAGAGGGACTAGCTCCCCGACCAGACAATAAATATGAAAGAGAGCAAGAGAGTCCTGTATTAAACGAACAAAAATAATAATCTGTAACGCGTAGGTACAATATCTAAACTTTTATGTGCAAGATCTGAGCTGATTCTTCACCACAAATAGTTGAACTCACGTCGAACCCGATCCCTTCCCGAGGCAATTTTTTTTGTGTGTCTACGTCGTAAAGTCTTTTAAATAAACCTAAGCTCATTTGTTTTCATTTCATATACACATATATACTTAGATTTTTGTTAGATTGTTTTTCTTTTTTTTTTTTCTCCTCCTTCCTATTTAAATCGCCCCGCGTTCGCCCACGCACAAAATTCACCGCTACGGAACAGACACACAAGCAATCGAATGAAGCAAACACTGACGAAGTGACTGAGAAGCTACCGTTAAAACAAAATATAAAACCCCTGAATAAAACATGGATATTTAGGACTGGCGGAGGTGCCACCCTTTTTTTTTTTTGAGAAACGGGCTAGCCGGTCAGTAGCTTTGAGGCGTATCGTCAATGACGGAGGATTCGTTTGCCCCGCGGCCCACTTGTTCCACGTCACCTGAATTTGGTCACATTTTTGTACCCTTTCTCAAACTCGCCGGCGCTCGCCCGTACCAAAATTTCAATCGCGGCGAGCATCGGCTGTAAGCTTTTCATTGGTTCAAGGACATTCTCCTACAGTCGTTTGGCACATTTTTGTCGTCAGCTCGTGAAGCGTGGTGGAAAAAGTGCAGTGATATAATATATATATATATTTCAAAAGAAGCCATTTTGGTTTCAAAATAAAACCCCTGAAGGGCACTAAAACTTAAAACATCTTCGGGATGGCACCTCCCAGACACTTAAAGGCTACAAAAACTGATCAACTCCCAAAGCCCTGCGAATGCAGACGGGAGTCTTGGAAAAAGAACATTACTGCATGAGAAAACAAAAAAAGAGAACCTGAATATACATGAAGAAAACACTTCTTTTAAAATCACCTCATGCCTGTTAAGCTGTGCTTGTTTTTCCATTCAACAACAACAAAAAAAAAGAGACCGAAATAAATGCACATAACATACTCCAAAAAATATGTCATCTATAGAAATCTGCATTTGCGTCACATTCAAAACAATATAAAAAATTAAACTATATTCAAATCAAGCCTTACAACAAAGGGTTTTAAGTTGTCTCTCTATCCTGTGTATCCGAGCAACACCTGTGAGTGCGAGCGCCCTACCTTTCGAACTGAATAACGGCCTGCCTGCCTGTGACTGGATAACGGCGACGCCAGAAGACCTCCTCGCACCTCATTATGAGATAAGCCATCTGACTCTCCGCTCTCTCACACCGATGGTCCTAAAAGAGGTTTGCACACGCCCACCGGTTGATTGACAGATGTGAACCCCGCCCACCCCGCCCGCCCGCCCCCAAGCTGAGACATAGGGACAAACACAGACAGGCAGAGACAGAGATTCGCCATATATGCAAACATTGTCAAGAAGATTATACTGTAGATGCACAGAGAAAGGATTCATATATACAGTCGGATAAAAGACTCCAGGGATGCTGCCGCCGCTGTTTTTTTTTTTCTTTTTCTCCTAGTGGTCCCTCGAACCGAGACATCATGCATCATCATTAACGTCCATACGTTCAGTTTGTTATTCTGTGCGTTCGGTTTCCAACACTGTTCTCCGGGTCTGTTCACAGGTGGCCTGGACTCAAGGAATTCTCAAGTCGAACGTTTATTTCATTGGCACTTTTTGCACTTCTGTGGGTTCGGGGGAAAGGGGTTGGGTTCGTGTCTTAGTAAACGTCCCGCCACGTTCCGTCCCATTGTGTCGAGCAGCGTAAAATCACTCCATCCACGAACGAAAAAGAGAAACAAAAAAAATACATTCAAGGTGAAAGAAAACAATTCTTCCCGGGGCATTTCCTTTAAAGCGACAACACCTAGTTTTTGCAATCGTGTACACGCAAGTACACGCGCATTTAATGCACGTGAGCAACCCAAACGAATTTGGTGTTTACAAGGGCTGAGCACCAAAAAAAAAAAAAAAAAGACAGAAAAACGCTCCCTAATTTTTACACTGTACGTAGTCCTCTGAGAGCGCAACTTGGATGCGCGGAAAACTCACTGTTTGAGTACAACAGCGAGTTTTAAGGAAGTGTCGAAGACTCAAGGGTCAGGTGCCACAACAGTCCACAAATCCAAGCCCGTTCAGGACAAAACGGCATGCCATGTTCCCACGATGCTGATGGAAAGTGGTGCAAAGCATACGCTTCAAGAACGGCACAGTCTGCGAGGTGGCCCTGGCGCTCCCACAAAGACAACGGGAGTGATATTCGGGTCTTTCCATCGGATTCGATCTCTCAGGCCGCATGGCTCTAGTTTCCCTCTAGCGGAGGTACTGATACTATCTGGCGTTAGCACGCTGCCACTTGTAAAGAAGCTCATCGGGTCTCTATACGAGCATGCCAGCGTGTGCAAGAAGAACGTGGGGATCACAGAAGGAACGACATGCTCACAAACAGGGCGCAGTATCCCAGCCTGCACCACAAGGTCCCAGATTCAGCACTGATTGTTCTTTAACGTTATCCTGGAGCGACGCCCACCCCGATGTGTCAAGTTGCAAGGAGCTGTGTATGTGTATTTACTGTGTGTGCATTTGATTGACAAACAGTTGAGGAACAGCAGGGCACAGTCCAGCAGAACCTTCTGGCGGCTTGCTTTGCCGGTTGGGAAGCCTAATGGTGCTGGACAAGAATTTTGCTGGGAGACAGAAAGTGTGAGAGCGTGTGCATGTGTGTGTCGATGAGGTGGATGGAGAGGAGTGGTGGACGAGGGTGGCGGGAAGGGGTATGCGGCTCACAGGCCGTTGCTGTTGCGGTGCGTGAGCGGAGGTTTGGACAGTTCCACCACGTTGGTTCGGCCCTTGCCGATGACTTTGGGCGCACGACGCAGCAGCTTCTGGGCCTCGGTGAACGCTTCGGTGAGCTCCTTCTTCCACTGTACAAACTCTGGGTCGCTCTGTGAGAGGAAAAACAACATTAGCGATTCATTCTCAGCTGCTTTTTTTAATATACCAAAAGTTTTTAAACCCTAGTCAGCACTTTTGGATGCAAAAATTAAATACTGAAAATGTCTTTCTTTTGTGGATAAGCCAGTTAAGGGAGATGTCAATTGTGACCCTGGACCACAAAACCAGTTGTAAGTAGCACGGGTATATTTGTAGAAATAGACAAAAATACATTGTATGGGTAAAAATTATAGATTTTTCTGTTATGCCAAAATTAATTTGGATATTGTGTGTGCTATGTCACCGTATGACAGCAAAAATCATGATCCATAAAGATATTTAATAAATTTCCTCTGTAAATATATCAAAATGTAATTTTTGATTAGTAATATCCATTTCTAGGAACTTTTCAGATTTTCAAATGTATTGTACTATCCTAAAAACCATACAATAAATGAAAAGCTTATTTATTAAGCTTTCACATGCTGTATAAATCTAAATTTAAAAAAAAAACTGACCCTTATGACTGGTTTTGTGGTCCAGGGACATGAATTTTGCAACAATATTTTGCTATGCTTTTGTGCCTGGAGTATCATTAGCATGCAATTGTCAAACTGGATTGGAATATTCCGCTTGAGGGTTTTAATGTGAGAAATATTTGTATGGGATGAGCTGCCCATAAAAAGCATTTCAAATCAGCCCTTTATGAGGTTTAATGTCAGATCAATGTTCGCTAAGTTCTGCAAATGCACAGACATGCACTTCTAATGCTGCTCCTCCATAGAGGGGAAAAATACTTCCCACAGAATAGACTCAAAATGATGAAGAACGTACAAACAGAAGCACACAGAGGCCCTGCTTTGCTCTGCACAATCCACCTTTTTCTTCCCCACAATCTGATAAATATTTTTAATTTAATATTATTATATATAAGAAGCCTCTAGAGGCTGTGCTTTACTTTTTCTGTGAAGTAAAAACACAAGAGCAAACAATGACCAAAGGTACATATTGCTGTAATAATGGTTATTTATTAGTGCTGTCAAATGATTAATCGTGATTAATCGCATCCAAAATAAAAGTTTATGTTTACATACTGTATATTTGTGTACTGTGTACATTTATTATGTATATATATATATATATATATAAATACACACACATGCATGTATATATTAAGGAAAAATATTTATATTTATTTATAATCTAAATTGTATACAGGTATAAATATACATACACGTATAAATATTTTGTTTTAATATATACATGTATGTGTATGTATTTATATGTACATAATAAATATACAAAGTAAACACACATATAGTATGTAAACAAACTTTTATTTTGGATGCGATTAATCGTTTGACAGCCCTATTTATATATATATATATATATATATATATATATATATATATATATATATATATATATATATATATATATATATATATATACACACACATACACATACACACACACATATACACAGACACAACAGCTTTGTCATAATCCAGTCAATTAAATATTTTCATTTAATCATATCATCAATAAAATATATAAAAGAGGCAAGACTTTAGCTCTTCTGCCTTATTTTTGAGACTGAAAACAAGTTTTCTTTTTGTTTTGAGAAAAACACAGCAGACAACTTGGCTAATTAACTAGCTAATATCAACTAGTTTCCTCCCTTACGCAGACTAAAGTACTACATTTCTGCGATTTAGTACAATAATAAAATTTAACTGGTATCATGTCTATACTTTTAAGCCTCCTGCCATTGTTTAGATTACATCTGTTCAAAATCACTACATTTAAAACACACAGGAACTGCTGGCTCTCAGGTGTCTTTGCCACTTGTTGAACGGAGAAGAGACCGTGTGTGTGCGTGTAACACTCATGCTGTCTCTCTCCTTATGTGTATGTGCACACATCCTCGTACCTCACCCTCCAAACTTAATCCAGGAAAGGTGAACATTCCTGCATCAAAACTTGGAATGAAAGATGAATGTGCAGAAAGTGAGCATGTCTCAAAAGACCTAACTGAGCTGCAGGTTTAACGACTGCATTTTATATTTATTTACAGAAATTATGTTTTGATTATGTTTTTGAATATTGAGCTGCAGGTTTAGGCTCATTAAGTGACTGCACTTAATTTAATTAGGAAGAATTACATTATTAGTTTCACTTATTTAGCCTGACGTTTACTGCTCAAGGTTTTATGTTTCTTAAAAATAAAATATATTGTGTTCAGTGGAAGTAAACAAAATAACATTTTAGAGCTGTAATCTAAATACCGTGAATACCGTGATGTTTATCTAAGGTTATCATACTGTCAGAATCTCATACCGGCCCATGCCTAGACCCTATTAACTATTAATCTCCACCAAAAACATCTAATTTTCTGTTATTTATGAGGAAACGCTTCACCACAATCTCCCGATCAAAAACACAGGCAAGGTCATCAACAATGAACGGCATATACATGAAAATGTTGCAGAGTAAAATGTCAAAAGTGGTAAAGGACTGTGAAGCTTTGGGAGCGCTGATGGAAGCATCTTTGCTTTGATCACCGTACCGAATATGATCCAGATGTAGTATGATAAAAACATGATATTTTAATAAAAAAAAAAAAAAAAAAATGCTTGAGAATAAAACTTTTTGATTCTTTAGTTTAAAAGTATAGCCTCTGCTCTTTGCTCTATTGCATGTTCAGATATTGATACGACAAAATATTCTGGGGGTCATTTTTATGACTTTTATGCTTTCATTTACAATAAGACAACAGACTACAGTTTGAAAAACAGCAATAGGGAACAACAAAAGTGAAGCAACATAATACAAGAGCAAAAGAGGAAGAGAGAAACCCACGACGAGACACTGAGAACAGCATGAAGGTGCCCTACCTCGCACTGCAGGACAAACTGTTTCCCTCCTTTGATCCTCAGCAGGATGCACTTTTTGTCCTTGATCTGCGTCTCCTCCACAGTCACGATCTGCTCCATGGTCAGCAGGTTTTGCTGGGGGGAGGAAAGACTAATTAGTGCGTCCCTGTAAGAGTCTTCTCGCAGACTGTCCTATTGTGTTCGAGAAAAACACGCCATGCTACCTGCTAGCTCTGGATGGGTGGGATTTTACTCTATGCCTGAGGTTTGCGCATCTATCGGCATCACTTACACTGTGGTAGAAATTCTAGAGGCTGTCTGGGGCTACAAGGGAGCAAAGACACGGATGACAAGCTGTTCTTGTACTCAGTGAGTCAGTGGTGGTACAACAGGCTGCAGACGTAGCATCTCATGTAACCGTCTGATCAAGGATACCTGATTCCCATCAGACTGAAGGATTAATGGAAGTCGTTTCAGTTCTGTACAAACATTTTTCCTCTTAAGGTCACGTACCACATTCAGTCGGGTTTCTAAAGGCCTTGATTTAAAGTACGCCTCTATGTGAAGCATCCTTTTGTTCACTGCTCGGCAGAACACAAAATGATTTTCAAAAAACACTGTATAACAACAAAGCTAGGGATGCACAGATCATACTTATGCAAATATAAACAAACAAATAAATAATTCTAAGTCTATAATATTGTAAGAGTATGCCAGAAAAGTAGTTAAAAAAAAAAAAAAAATGGAAAAATGTATATACACTGCCGTTCAAAAGTTCAGTAAGATTTTTTATTTTTTTTTTAAGAAGTTACTTAGGCTAACCAAGGCTGCATTTATTTGATCAAAAATGCAGAAAAAACTATAATATTGTGAAATATTGTTTAAATGCAAAATAACTGTTTACTATGTGAATATTTTTTACAATTTAATTTATTCCTGTGATGCAAAGCTGAATTTTCAGCATCATTACTCCAGTCTTTAGTCATTATCAATGTTGAAAACATTCTTTAATAATAAAAAAAGAACATCATTTATTTAAAATATAAATCTTTTATAACAAACCATAATTTGAAATTTTGTGGCCAGTAAATTTTAATTTAATTATTTTTTTTTTTAAGAAATGAATACTTTTACTCACCAAGGACGTGTTAAATTAATAAAAAGTAATAGCCGAGACTTATACTGTTTCTTGAAAATTACGTTCTTTTTAATATTTTATTAATCAAATAATCATGAAAAATATTACAGGTTCCAAAAAAATATTAAGCAGCACAACCATTTCAAAAAGATAATAAAAGTTGGCAATAAAAGTAATAAACCAGCATATTAGAGTGATTTCTGAAGGATCATGTGACACTGAAGACTGGAGTAATGGCTGATGAAAATTCAGCTTTGCATCACAGGAATAAATTATATTTTAAAATACATTAAAATAGAAAACCATTATTTAAAACTGTCATAATATTTCACAATATTTAATTTTTTTTCGGTATTTTTGACCAAGTAAATGCTGCCTTGATGAGCTTAAGAGAATTCTTTAAAAAACAAAAAATCTGGCAATGTAAATAAATAAATGTATATGATCCAGTTATAAAAAAATATATATAAATAAATAAACAAACAAACAAAACAAACATGTGTTCATTTTTTCCAGCTGCCAGAATATAACAATTTTTAAAAACACTGGATTAGAACATAAAACTAAGGATGCGTTATATTAGCGTGATTATCAGCGTTATATTACATAAAACCTAATATTATGCATACTAAGATTATATACATAATATTACATATATTAAGGTTGGGCAATGTGACTAAATTTTATATTACTGTAATTATATACAACAAAATGAATTAATGTTATTATTTTTAATATTAAATCACCATGCCACAATGGCAATTTTTGGATTATTCAGTGAATTTAATATTAAATGAAAAATAGTAATATTAACAAGGTTAACTTGAAACTGATAGAATAGGAGCAAACTTAAAAACTCATAAAAAGTAAAAAAAAAAAGAAAAAAAAACTATACAGGACTGTAAAATCAAATAAATAATGAATGAATGAATGAAAATTAAAGTCAAACTGGATCTCTAAAATAGAACAAAGAAAAACTGCAACGCAGTCAAGTATAAGCATCACTTCTTGCAAATGTGACTTGCGAGTAGCTTCCCTTTTCTCCCCATTTCCATGCATCTCCTCTCCAGCATGTTCCACAGGAAGTGCATTTACCCTTCAGATCGAAGATTCAGGAACGCCGGGAGTTAAAAATGCAGGAAACTGGCGAAATCTGCACTTCTTAATCTTAGTTACCGATCAGGGCAGAAACTCTCTGGCCCCAGGGAACCTGCAGTGACCTACTTCTGCATTACACAGATCTGAGCGCAAACGCAATCGCTTCCTCCGGATGGGAAAAGACTGAGGTTTGCTTTAGCGGTGGAAAGCAGCAGAGGATGTTAAAAGGGAGAGGTGGACGTCTCAACGGGTCAGGCTGCAGGTGAACCTGAGTCACTATGGGAATTTCGGAGCAGGGTGGAGCACGATGTAGGGCGTATGCTAATCTCTAAAATGATGTGATTCCTCCTCGCCTTTTTTTCTTTGAACGGTTCTTGATACTTTCTGTTCTGCAATGAAGAATGGAATTTAAAGCAGAGGAGGAACCAGCTAATCAAATGCATCAGACTCACCTTGAATGTACGTTTTTTTAACGTTTTAGTCCAATGTTCCTACAGCGTAGGGACACACAGGCATGTTCATTCTCAAATTTTTTTTTGGACTTTTAACCCTTTATACACATGCAAACAGTAAAGAAAAGACAAAAAAACACTCACCCGAGACTCTCCTTCACCTCTCCACTCGACGCGGTTAGGGAATAGGTAGAAATACCGTCGCTGCCACTGTGTCAGGAAGGGGTTTCCAAGCTTTAGCATGTAGCCATGCATGATACAGTCCTTCCCCAGCGCATAGTCTGCACAAACACCACATAAACACTCTGTCACATAAAGCTCAGTGTCATTTTGGAATAATTGTACATATCTGTGGGACAAACCCTACTGTAATTGTTAGGATAGCCACAAATCAGCTATATCCACGTAAAATTGATCATGCTAGAGAATTGAAACTTGGAGGGATAGTAGTACTCCTACTGCCTACAACGTGACCATGTCTCACCCCAATCAGCCTGACAGGGGAGCTACAGTGATCAAAAGTACAAAATCGTTTATTTCTCTTCAAACGTCAGTGGCAAGCTCAATTGTCGTACGTTGCTTGAACCCTCACGCCGGCAAAACGCGTGCCTCCAATTCGATCGTGAGCCTGGCAAAATTTTAGTGTATTTTGCAATTTTTGAAAAACCTACTTTTGCAAACTCGTCCTAGGTTTTTTGCCCGATCGAAACTAAACCAATCTAGAAAGATTATCTGTAGAGTGAATATATAAAAAAAACAAAAAAAAACAAAAGTTGAACTTTCGAAACAGTAGCAAAAGTCCCCATTTTGTCGCAAAATGTTCGAAAGGGGCAGGGCCACTTTTAGTAAAATGCCTGTAACTCCTGAACAGGATGAGATATTTCCACCAAACTCAAAACAGCTATGTAAGAGCTCCATCTGAGGTCACAGGAAAGAAATCGTGGAGCTTGGCCACTTGGTGGTGCTATAAGATGGGAAAAAACATTAAACATGTCTCTAACTGCGCAACCATTTGTCCCATCAACATGAAAATTGGTGCGCACAGACTTAGTCCGAAGTGCCACAAGTATCTACAAGGACATTTGTGCATCTCAAAAAACATGGCACCTGTAAAGCTGGGCTCACACTGTGACGATTTTTAATAGTCCGTTACGACTGTTGCTTGTCAGACTGTACAAACATGATAATCTTAGTGTCATTAATGTCAGACTGTACGACAGTCAAGACACGATAAAAATGGTTGCGCACAAGAAAACCTGTCCAGAGTTTTACTTTATCAAACCATATATGTTCAATGACTGTGAGCTGCATTAAACGCAGGGCTGAAATGTTGGCTATCATTAAGTTTATGAATGGCGGCAATAGCACCATATTTAAGAAGAACAGCGTAAGCAGCACTGCACCGCAACCTGTATCATAGCAAAGGCAACGTATCATTTTGGTGCACGGCGGACGGGGGGCGCCAGAGTTAATGCGGTTAGAAGAAATCTCTAGCATTAATTCTGATCATGGCTTGTCTTGAAAAACAGAGACAGTATGATGTTCATCGTAGGAAAAGTCACACTGCAGGACTGTGCGCCAAATCTTCTGACACTGTCAGAATTTCGGAGGTAAAATCTGATCGCAACAGCCACAAATCGGCCGTCAGTGAACATGTCAAACCAGTGATCAAAGACTACAGATTTTAGCCCAGCATTATAGGAATCTTTTAGGATTTTCAAAATATGTCTCAGACGGCCAAATCATAGTCAAAATCGCAGTGTGAGCCCGGCTTTAGACAAGGTTAACAGAGGCCGATCGGAACGAAACTCTGTGGGTCTGTTCGACTCGCGGCCTCAAATATCTAAGAGAAATTTTAAAAGAAATCAGCCACTGGAGGGCAAAATCACACTTTTCAAGGGTGTAAATGATTGTACGTTGCCAATTTTTTTACAATATTCATCTCTGATATGCGATAGCACTACTCATTCCAGACAACTTTACCTCTAGAACCACTGCTGTCAATCAAATCATTTGTTGAATGATTGAGATGTATAAAAACAAACAAACAAAAACAACAACAACAAAAAAAAACTACTTTTGCAAACTAGTCCTAGGTTTTTCTCTCAATCCAGAAAAAAAAACACTGCAGTACAATTCTCTGGACTCTCTAGGCCAATAATTATGAAAAAAGGTTGTAATTTACCCTTTGGGAGGCTATAACAGGGTCTTTTAGAAAAGGGGTCTGTCCAAATTTACCCAAAATCTTATAAAGGCTAATGGAAAACTCAAAACTTCACAAAACCTGCTGAGCACATGCGACAGATGATTCTAATTCTATTTCTATGGTAAATTACCTGGATTTACCAAAAATGCTTTTTAAATCACTGATTTAGGTGGTTACAAGCTTGCTAAATAATGTTTTTCAAATGAACTGATATGCTTTAAAGTGCTTGAACCCCAGTAATCACTGCTTGCAGCTATATTTATTATATTTTTTGTAAGGAAATTCACATTTGAAAAGACACAAATTATTTTTAGGGTCATCAATTCCTTTTAACTCGGTGCTTGTATCTTGGAGTTGTGACGCACGCCATTAATTCAGTGTTTGCTAAATTACACGGGCTCTTTCAGATCTATTTCTGACCATCACACAGTCGATCATGTGATGGGTGCTGTGTCTTTCCCTTGAGGGAAGCATGTGGCACCAGCTCTGTTCGACAAGTACGTAGGGTTCAAGCCTCTCCTCGAGGTCACTGACGGAACTGACGCTGAAGCCGTGAAAGTTGATTAGCTGACGTCAGTCTGGGTTTTTAATTCATGCTGGAGAATGTGGCACTACCGTAGCAGAGGCCGTTTTCTTCTCTCGGCACCACTGTGTGAAATTACTGCTTGTCAATTCTGAAGACGGCTTATGATTTAACGCAAACTGGAGTTTCCAGCAGAAAGCATTATCTTTTGGACCGGCTTAAAACCTGGGTAAATGACCGAGCGCCGCAGACAACGTGACGCCTGGAGCGGCCGTTCATTAGGTTTCATGACCCTCTGGAAGTCCAAAATACAGGACACTCCCAAGCAAACCCGCTACAATAGTCAGAAAATGAGAGTCTGCTGAATAAGAGCAAACAGGATGTTTACAAACAGCATTTTGCAAACAGATGTTCTGTGTACATTGCCATGACACCTCTCACTAGTCACAAACTTAGTGCATATGAAAAGATTTCTTCAAGAAATATAATCCTCTAAATATCCATTCAATTCACAGGCATCTCTGCTATACATACAGTTGCTATACATTACAGAAGGTTTAAACACACACTGATGCGTCAGAAGGAAAAACAATGCAAGAGCTGGAGGGTGAAAACTTTTGATTTTAAACATCAGCCAATTTTTCTCATTTTGTCTTCTGGAAAACATATGTATCTTCTGTAGCTTCTGAAGGGCAGTACTAAAGGAAAGAAAATAAGATATTTATGCAAAATAACAAAATGCACACATTATACTTTTCAAAAGTAATGCATCATGTTTCCTTTTGGAGTATCAGTGATCGTTTGAACCTTCTGTAATAGTTGCATATGAGTCCCTCAGTTGTCCTCAGTATGAACAGATGGATCTCAAAATCATACAGTTATTGTTGGAAAGGGTTCAAATACACAAAAATGCTGGAAAACCAAAGAATCTGTGGGACCTAAAGTTTTTTTCTGAAGAACAGCAGGTCGTTTAACTGTTCAGGACAAACAAGAGACTCATAAACAGCTATCAATAATAATAAAAAAAAAAAAAAAAAAAAAACACGTTGTGGATTCATGGATTGTATGAAAACTTTTGAACAGGGTCATTCTTATAAAATCAACAATTATTTTCTGTTGTGGACAATATGTAAACATCTTCAATGTGAAATGTCTTATTCAGGTCAGTACTAACTAAAAAAAAACATGCATTTTGTATGATCCCTCTTATTTTGGTAAAATAATTAACATTTTGCAGATTCTGCAAGGTGTATACACAAATATATACGAATTAAATATAAATATATACTATATTTACACTCCCATTCAAAGTTCAGGGTAAAAGTATTTTTTTTAATAAATAAATGTAATAATTTCATCATTAAATTGATCAAAAGTGACATTAAAGACATTTATAATATTACAAAAGAACTTTACTTTAAATACACAATGTTCTTTTTAACTTTCTATTTAAAGAACCATGAAAAAAATCAGCATATTAGAATAATTTCTAAAGAATCATGTGACACTGAAAACAAGCTTGCAATCATCTTACAAATTTCACAATATTACTGTTTTAACTGTTCTTGATCCAATAAACGCAACCTCGATGAGAATAAGAGACTTATTTTTAAATTGTACGTACCCTAAACTTTTGAATGACAGTGTGCATTATTTTAAAAACATCTAAATATATTATAAATCCATATAAGATTAAATAATATTTAAATATTTACAAGAATGGGGGGGGGGGGGGTGATGTGCAGAAAATAAATAATTATGACAACAATACTCATATGCAATGTCTTACCCTCTTCGTGGCCCTGTTGCTTGTTTTTGGCCCGCTTGCGCGCCTCATTCTTATCCGTGTCACTATTGACGGCATCATACACCGTCTCGGCCACCTCCTGCTGCCAGCGCTCAGAGATCACCAGTGGAAAATTCTTATAGAGCTCCTGATCACTGTCAAGCAGCTGAGAGAGAGAGGCACAAAGACGACAGTTACTTTCAAATAGGCAGTCTTGGAGAGAATAAGTTGCAATGTAGACCAGACTTCAAGCTTGAAGTCAAATTCAGGCTACAAGGGAGTAATT
The DNA here is from genome assembly GCA_033026305.1 of Cirrhinus molitorella. NCBI lineage: Eukaryota > Metazoa > Chordata > Actinopteri > Cypriniformes > Cyprinidae > Cirrhinus > Cirrhinus molitorella. The sequence goes on from CM065139.1 coordinate 9,261,853, forward strand.
TAACATGCTCACAGCATAGTGGAAAATTCCTCCAGATTTTAAAGCATGAAGCACAAGCTCAAGTGCTCTTAGATTTTATTCGGTTCTCTCAGTGCTGGACGCAATCTTGGCTGCACTTGAAAAACTACTAAGTAGTCCACTTTGATGGTCACTGGGCTGAAGCAAAGACATCAGCCTTAAGCGCCAAGTGGAATAAGTGAAAAGTTTGGTCCCACGGTTACTGGTTTTACCTTAATTCCTTTGGTGTCTTCCTCGTCAAACGAGCCGATGTCAAAGGCGTCTGCAGCATTGACCTCTCCTCTGGGGGGAATGAGGGGTGGCGGGTACTGCAACCAAACAGAAGATGCAGAGAATATCACACAAACGATTATGGGAGGGATGTGCAAAAAAAGCAATATTTTAATATTTACATTTTTGCAGAATTATATAAGGAACCAATCACATTTTTGGTCATATATTAATGGTAAAAACCATTCAACAGAGTGCAACAGTGCCTTGTCCACTTTTTCAGCAGCATTGGTTTTCGATCGATAGATAGATAGATAGACAGATAGATAGACAGAAAGAGAGAGATGGATGGATAGAGGGATAGATAGATGATAGATGAAGGATAGATAGACAGAGAGATAGATAGGCAGGCAGACAGACGGATGGATGGATAGACAGATAGATGACGGATGGATAGATAGAAGGATGGATAGACAGATAGAGAGATATAGAGAAAGAGAGAGAGATAGAGGGATGGATAGAGAGATAGACAGATATATAGATGATAGATGGATGGATGGATGATGGATAGACAGAATGAGAGATAGAGATAGATGGATGGATAGACAGACAGATAGAACAACAGCTAGAACAACAGATTTTTTTAGCATCATTACTCATGTCTTCAGTGTCACATTATCCTTCAGAAATCATTTTAATATGGTGATTTGCCTTTATTTTATTTTATTTTTTTTTTACATTTTTATTATTTTTTATCAATATTTAAAACAGATGAGTAATCTTTTTTTAGGATTCTTTGATAAACAGAAAGATCCAAAGATCAGAATTTATCGGAAATAAAAAGTTTTTGTAACATTATACACTATACCAATTAAAAGTTTGGAGTTAGTACTTTCTTTTTTTGGGGGAAAAAAATCGTATCAATTAATACTTTTATTTAGCAAGGATGCTTTAAACTGACCAAAAGTGATGATCAAGTCATGTTACAAACAGCAAATTAGAATATTAGAATGATTTCAGCAGGATCATGTGACCAATGTAATGATGCTAAAATTCAGCATTGAAATCACAGGAATAAATTACATTTCAAAATATATTCCATATGAAAACTGTACTATTTTAAATAGTAAATATAGTTTAACATTTTAGTTGTACTTTAAATCAAACAAATGCAGGCTTGGTAAGCAGAAGAGACTTCTTTAAAAAACTAAAAAAATATATTAAATAAAAATAAACATTTATAGTACACTTAAATAAACTGTTAATATTTACATTTTATTTATTTATTTTTTTTTATATGAATTTTCAACATTTTCAAACCTGAAATCAGAAAGCTTCTATTGTGGCATGTTGCCGGCAAGTAAGTATATGCTCTGCCAGGTTTAGGGCTGCCAAGAAAAGCGTGCCAGTAAATTAAATGTCACAGTTTTGTTTATTTGCTCTGAAACCAGCAGTGCATAACCTAGAATAATGCTTTAGTTTGAATAGAAATCTTATACAGTATTACAGTTAGTCTATCTGAAATGGTGATTGTGCATTAACAGCTGGAAATCACGTGGTTACACAAATGAGCAGTCTGAACTTATTTACGTGCATTTTGTGTCATTTATATCATTTAAGTCAAAAGTTGCAGAATCTTCAAAATGCTAATTTTTTTATCAAAATAAGAGGGATCATACAAAATGCATGTTATTTTTTTTATTTAGTACTTACCCAAACAAGTCATTTCACATAATCAACGTTTACATATGATCCACAAGAGAAAATAATAGTCGAATTTACAAAAATGACCCTGTTCATACATTCACATATACTTAATTCTTAATACGGTGTTGTTACCACAGATTCATTTTCATAAACTATTTTTTTTCTCTTGTGGACTATATGTACATGAAATATTGTGAAATATCTTATTTAGGTCAGTACTAAAAATAATAACATGCATTTTGTATGATCCTTCTTATTTCTGTAAAATAATAAACATTTTGCAGATTCTTCAGGATGTATGTAAACTTTTGACTTCAACTGTAGCATGCATAACAGCAAAGCGAGTCTGACTCGAATACGTCATTTGTGGTGTTTCATGGGTGTTAATGTGAACGGAAGACAAAATATCCACTGTACTCACAGTTATCGTTAAAAATCAATTCCCGTATGGGTAAAATGAATGGAGCTTTTTACTTGAGGAGCAGTTGTGCTCCATAGGCTCAAAGACTATGGCTTTTTATTTCAGAAAACTATGATAATCCTCATAACACAGATCTACAGACTGCACACACTAACGGGAACACTGCTCACAGGAAGTGATTTGAGGTCTGACAGTAATTGTCTTATGAAAATGTATCGTTGAAGGCTTGGCTTCGTGCTTTGATGGCAGTTCCGATGGTGCTGTAAAGGGGATGAAATTAGAGTCACAACTTCCTAGAGAGGATTTTAGTATGCTAACAGCCACTGTCAGCACTCTAATACACTTTCCGTGATGATGCTCATCTAAATTCATGCCTATTAAAGCAGCAGCACTAAAAAGAAAAAAAAAAGAAAAAGAAAAAAAAAAAAAAGAGTAGGCTTGCTAATCGATGGTCGGACAACTAGTCCATCATCTGGACTCCAAATCAGATCAGACATAAATTGCAATTACACAAAACCTCTTATTCTATTACAGTGTAAGATACAATGACTTCAACAGAGCTTCTTATTAGGGCTAATACCAAAAACAAGGTCGAAGGATTTACCTTTTGAAGATAGACCTGCTGCCAATCGATTCCCTTGAAGAACACATGCTCCTTTACCTCTGACGCCCTACAGAGCGTAAAAGAGATCGCATTGAAGTCAAACACTTTTGTAAGTCGCTGGTATTGTTTCTAATTAGTTACCATTTTCAGGCCTTAGTTGCATTTAGTATATATATTGTATATTAAATGCATGCAGAGAAAGTTGGATTTATATATCAAACTTTATTTTAAAAGCTGGGCGATAATAGTTAGTTTTGGCAACAAAATAAAAATCAGTGAGATTTGCTATACAGATATAGCTTTATGTGACCCTGAACTACAAAACCACTAATAAGCAGCAGAGGTATATTTGTAGCAATATCCAAAAATACATTGTATGGGTCAAAATGATCAAAAATCATTAGAATTTAATGCAAAGATCACGTTCTATGAAGACATTTCGTAAATTTCCTACCGTAAATGTATCAAAATTAAGAACTTCATTTGGACAACTTTAAAGGTGATTTTCTCAATATTTAGATTTTTTTGCACCATAAAACAGTTGTATCTTGGCCAAATATTGTCCTATCCAAACAAACCATACATCACAGAAAAACTGACCCTTATGACAGGTTTTGTGGTCCAGGGTCACATATATTGCTTTGCGTGAGTTTACTGTATGTAAGCAGGTAAAATAGGACATCAACCATCACCACTTCTGACCAGCAGGTGTCAGCAACTCAGAACGAGCTGCAAATAATTCCCAGCATGCTTTCTTTTTTGTCTTTTATAAGCCTGAATGCTTTCAGACAAATCGTTTCATTTGGACAATAGGCATCAAGTTTTTTTTTTTCCATTTGTACAGTTCACTACAAACCAAAGACACATTCGTCTAGCCAGATGTCTAATCCTGAAAACTTACCCCCGTCCCAGACACCCCAATCTCTTGGCGACGTCTCGCTGTAAGAGTCCTTCCAAGAGGGACTTGAGCTCAGGTGAGAAGGAGTCAGGCAACTCCACATTCTGACGAGAGAGAAGGAACAGGAAGCGGCTCATGAGTTTGACTGGCATCTCGTTAAACACGACTTTATGTCGTGTCGGCCTGTGTTTGACTTTCACAAGATGTTTGCTTTTGTTTCATTAGCTTTCCTCATCAGTTACACTGAACATTTATTAGTAACACGCAAATATACAGGAATAGCAAACTTTCCAGTAGCCGTCTAGATCAACAGAGCTTTAACAGTAGCGAGCGCTTAGCGGTATTTAAATATCCTCACAATCAAACAAATGAAGGCGAGGACAACCAAAACAATTCTCTTATGTAACAGGCAGCGCCAACTGCATATTCAAATCAAGGTCAACGTTCACCAAAGTCGCAGTAAATGCATGCAAACAAACTTCACTCAGTTCAGGCTGTCAGGTACTGTCATTGTAAAACTGAACTAAATAACAGGGGATTGCATTGTAGGTGATAAGGTTTTCTGAGTGGTTTTCTGAGCTTGTTGCTATGTACTTGTGAGTGTGTTTCAGTCAAAAGAGCCCAAAAAGTTGATTTTTAATGCTTTTTTTTTTTTTTTATAAAGAAGTTTCTTCTGCTCACCAAGCCTGCATTTATTTGATCCAAAGCACAGCAAAAACAGTACAATTTAGAAATATTTTTACTGTTTAAAAATTCAGTTTTCTATTTGAATTTATTTTTTAAAATGTAATTTATTCCTGTGATTTTGCATCGATCAATTTAAAGCATACTTGCTAAATGAAAGTATTAATTTAAAAAAAACTGACTATAAGCCTTTGAATGGTATAGTGTATAATGTTATAAAAAAAATGAATGATTTCTGAAGGATCATGCAAGTAAATAAATTAAATAAATACATTTGAAAATATATTTAAATTTAAACAGTTGTTCCAAATTAGGGCTGCCAAACGATTAATCGCATCCAAAATAAAAGTTTATGTTTACATACTATATGTGTGTTTACTCTGTATATTTATTATGTACATATAAATACAAACACATTCATTGTATATATTTGAAAAAATATTTATATGTATATATATTTACACCTGTATACAATTTAGATTATAAATAAATATAAATATTTTAGATATAAATCAAAATATTTTTCCTTAATTTATACATGCATGTGTATGTATTTATATATACAAAATAAATATACAAAGTACACAGACATATAGTATGTAAACAAACTTTTATTTTGGATGCGATTAATCGTTTGACAGCACTATTCCAAATAGTAAAAATATTTCATAATTTATATGCATAAATAAATAAATGCAGGCTTTTTGAGCAGAAGAGACTTCTTTAAAAAAAAATACATATTACTTAACTATTTATATATATATATATATGTGTGTGTGTGTTTATTAAATTGATCACCAAATAAGCATATTTGAATCATTTCTGAAGGATCATGTGACAATGTTGCTGACAATTCAGCTTTGCATCACAGGAATAAATTACATGTTAAAATATACTTAAATTGAAAACCGTTATGTTAAACTGTAATAATATTTCACAATATTCCATTATTTCTGATCAAATAAATGCAGCCTTAGTGAGCATTAGAGTCTTCTTTTTAAAAAAATCTTCTAAACCTTTGAATGGTCATGTACGTTGGCCAATGGACCTCTGTGGAGTTTTACAGTCTAATCTTAATTAAATCTGATCAGACTATAAAACAGCTTATTTTACAAGATACCTTCTAAATCCTTGACTAATGAAAGCTGGAGATAATTTTCCCTGTGAGGTCGGCATCCAAAAACAAACCTTAACAGTTGAATTATTGACTGAATTGCTCTGCGTCCACTGGAACAGATTTTATTTCACCAGAAAAAAAAATGATTTACTGCTGGACATAAAATAAAAAAAGGCCTACGAACATTGTGTCAGCATTGTCAGTCTCAGCCTATAATCTTTGTGTGCCAGTTTTTACAAACAAAACACGATCATCCTGCCTGTCAGAGGCAAAACTGTTTAACGTCTCTGGCAGGTGAACACCTGCTTGGACACCGAAGAGCTTTTTTTTTTTTTTTTGCTGATTTATGACTAGATTTTTCCTAAGTCCTAATGACTGATCTGTATCGTCCTTCATAGGGAGCAAAATAAAGTCTGGCATGTTTCTAAACAAGCAATCCGATACTCTAATAAGAATAAAAAAATGCATTCATAACTGACATTTGCATCCACTAAGCTGCACAATGTATTTTTGTGACTGCTTTAATTTTAATCAAAACAAGATGTCTTAGAAAGTAGCGTCATTCTGCCTTGGGATCGCTGACGCTTAAGTAGACAGCTCACTTGAGTCTTCATTTGGAAGGGAAACCACAAAATCAGCATTAAAAACAAGCGACTTCCTTTCTAGTGACTGTACAGCAGTCAAGAGCATGGCAGCACGATGAGAACTAAATTACTGTGATGGTGAGAGGAGGACAGTAAATGCAAAGCGTGGATGCAAATTCCTCTCCATTAGCATTCCCTTGTTAAACATGGGTGTGGGTGTAAAGGCACAGGTGCTCCTGTGATGAACTTCCATGGAAAGCTGTGGCTCGTTTAGCTGTCTCCCGTTTCACAGGAATATCAGTCAGTCGGCATAACGGAGCTCGCTCCAGTCTCAATTGATAAAACTTTTACAGCATTTGAAGATAAGATTCACTTGAAGTTCTAGGCAGCTGCTAGTATATTTTTTTCAGTGTAAATCTCATATATACAGTACTGTGCAAAAAGTTTTCACCTGACTTTAAACCATTTTTTTCTTGGTGAAAATTCTAGTGGCCTAAAACTTTTGCACAGTACTGTATATGTTGGGATGTGTGAAGGTACATACAGGCAAACGACACTGCTTTGGTTTCTTACCATGGTAAGGGTCATGCGGTCGATCTCATGTTTGTCTTTGGTCTTGTGCTGCCTGAATGGACTGTGCCTGAAAGAAAAGCAGAAACGGAGTTCACGTAACTAAACACAGAGCGTTTAGCCTCGCAATGTCATACAGGGGTCACACCTAGTGATTGAGCAGTGACATGTAGGCGGGTGGGGGGTTTCCATGAGAAAGTTTCAATCTCAGTCATTGATCGTGAGAAACAAGCATCATACGGTCATGTCATTTTGGTGTAATGCAACAGTTGAGATAAAGCAGCATCCATCATTTAAATAATATGGATGTGCTATTATGAAACGAAATTGAAACTACCAGTCAAAAGATTTTTAATGTTTTTAATTTTTTCTTCTGCTCACCAAGCCTTCACTTATTTGATACAAAATACAGCAAAAGCAGTAATATTGTGAAATAGTTTTACTATTTAAAATCACTGCTTTTTATTTGAATACATTTTCAAAATTTGTTCCTGTGATCAAAGCTTAATTTTTAGTATCATTACACCAGTATTCAGAGTCACATGATCCTTCAGAAATCACTTTAATATGCTGATTTGCTGTTCAAGAAAAAAAAATACATATATTATTATCAGTATTTAAAACAGTTGACTACATTTTCAGGATTCTTTGATGAATAGAAAAATCCAAAGATGTAACATCTATCATTTGGAGTCAATTTTTTTTGTGAAGAAATTATAGAAATTATTACTTCTATTTAGCACGCTTGATGCTTTAAATTAATCAAAAGTAATGATAAAGACATTTATCATGTTACAGAAGATTTCCAATTTAAAAAAAAATCCTGTTCTTCTGAACTTTCTATTCATCAAAGAAACCTAAATACAATTCTATTCAGCTGTTTTCAACATAATAATAATAATAATAATAATAATAATAATAATAATAATAATAATAATAATAATAATACTACTACATGTTTTGAGCAGCAAATCACAATATTAGAATGATTTCTGAAGGATCATGTGACTGGAGTAATGATGCAAAAAATTCAGCTTTGAAATCACGGGTATAAATTACATTTTCAAATGTATTCAAATAGAAACTGTTTTTTGCTGTACTTTGGATAAAATGAATGCAGGCTTGGTGAGCAGAAGAGTCTTAAAAAGACATTAAAAATCTTACTATATAAAACTTTTGACTGGTATGTAAAGTTACCTTAAAAAAAATGAAAGTAAAATTAAAATAACTAAAATAGAAGAACAATAGATCATTCAAAATAATAATAATAAATAATTGAATTGTATAGAAATAATAATAAAAAAAAAAATAAAGTTCCGTTCATTAACTGACAAGAGAACAATAGAGAACAAACAGAATAATCGGTTCTATAATCAATTTATAAATCAGCACACCTACATAGCATATATAAATGAAGAAATAATCATAAAAATTACATTCATAATAAAATTATCATTAAAATTATATATAAGTTATATAATTACTTTATATGTAAATTACGTTATACATAATTTAATGATATATAAACACGTAAATGTGATGCAATCTGGGAAAACCTGTTGGATGTCACGCTGGGACATTTTCAGGAAATTCGAAAAATAGGTTGAATGTCAATTTTTCATTAAATTATTATTCCATAACATCTTGTCTTTTATCTCTGAAAATATTTTGGCAAAATTCACTTGTTTAGTACACAAAATTAGTGATTTTTTTTGCAGCAAGCAATGAGGCTGATGAGGTACTTTCCCTTAACACTACAAAAACAGCTAACCTTTCAAAATAAACCACGTAACATTTAATAAAGGTGTATCAGTGCACACTCCCCGCCAGTCCTTTGTAAACTATGGTACACAAAGTTTTATTTATTATAAATAAATAACTTTCAGAACAAAAATATACCCCCTTGTCATCCAAGATGTTCATGTCTTTCTTTCTTTAGTCGTAAGGAAATTATGTTCTTTGAAGAAAACATTTCAGGAATACTTTCTATATAATGGACTTCTATGGCGTCCCCAAGTTTCAACTTCCAGTTTAAATCCAGCTTCAAAGGGCTCTTAACAATCCCAGCTAAGGAGAAGGTTCTTATCTAGCGAAACTATCGATTGTTTTTGAAACAAACTGACAATTTATATACTTTTTAATCTCGAACGATCATCTTGTCGCATCGTGCATGCGTAGTCTGTGTGACTCTCATCTTGTTTTTATTTTTCCCCCAACTTTAAAATCGTCCTACATCGCTGTAGAAGTACCAACCCAGTGTTTACAAAGTGAACATACAAAGAATATTAAACACCCTTTTCAAAAAAAGGTAAAACAGCATTGTAGGACGATTTTGATGTTGAAGACGAAAAAGAGTTTTTCGACATACGCTAACTGTATTGTCCCAGATCACACAGAGCACACATGCGCATCGCAGAAATGAGACAAGATGAGCATTTGAGGTTAAAAGGTTTTGAGGTTTCGAAAACAGTTGATTGTTTCGATAGATAAGACACTTCTTCCTCAGCTGGGATCGTTTAGAGCAGTTTGAAGCTGGATTTAAACTATTTTGGAAGTTCAAACTTGGAGGCACAATAGAAGTCCACTATATAGAAAGAAATCCTGAAATGTTTTCCTCAAACAATTTCTTTATGACTGAAGAAAGAAAGACATGAACATCTTGGATGACAAGGGGGTGAGTGCATTATCTGAAAAATAGATAAGTAGATGGCGGACCGCTAGAGAACAATGCAGTCTGAAGTACTGTAGCTGCTCACTTAAACAATCTTACTCTTTTCAATCTGCTCAATCTTGGTCCCAAACTATGTCATAATGGACGATTTCACATCCAGATGAAGGATCGGACGATGAAGTTACTAAAGAGGAGGAGTCTGATGACAGTCTGTTGTATGCACAGGTGCGCAAACAGTTGTGCTGCGCTCGCTTTTCTAAATGTAAACTACAAGGTACACAATTCCTGCTATCTAAACACACAAGAGTGATCAAAAGTTCAGTGACTATGCCTATAATAAACAACGAAAAACAGATGTTAGTGTGTGTAATGATGCAGTATAGCGATCTCTCACTTCGAATCCGTTTTTCTCAAAATTCCATTCTTGAAAACCATAGCTATCAGCCTGAGAACAGCTATAACTAGAGCAATTAATCGAAATTCAGTTTTGATTTCGGCTACAAAATGATTATGAAAATACAATAATCAAGATAAAACGCTCATTTTCACATGAAAATCAGTAAAATCATGTAACATGACTTAAATGCAACATACTTGATTTATTGTTTATTTGATGTTGTGTTTTTAAAAGCACGAAAGAGAATTTGTGCTGTTCTGTGTATATGTCCAGAGACTGAACAGAACACGGACAAGTAAAGTGAACATTTAGCTTAACCTCTCTTTGGCATATTTTGGATTTTTTGCTGATTTTGGCATACCCGAATTTAAAATAGTGCCCTACTCACATACACTGGAATAAGTTGATAAAAAAAGGGTCTCATTTCACAGAAAACACCCTAAATTGTAACACACAGGTGGAATAATTTAGATTTGTTATTGTATTTTTTCATAATTTTATGATAAGCACAAAAAAAAAAAAAGATTTTTATTTGAAAGTCTGTTATTTAAGACCTATTTGGTCAAAAATATGAATATAGAGTACATATGTGACACGAACTGGGAAAATCCAACACATGGTGAAATTTTACCTTTTTTAGGTTTTATATGGTTGATTCCAAAACGGTTTTTATTTTGTCCATAGCTTGAAAGTAACAAAAATTAAAGTTGAAGTTGGCTGATAGCTATGATTTTCAGGAATGGAATTTTGAGAAAAACGGGTTTAAAGTGAGACGTGTTTTACTTTCACTTTACATCAAATGTGTATTGATGCACCTTTATTAAATATGTTACGTGGTTTATTTTGATAGGTTAACTGTTTTTGTGGTGTTTAGAGATAGCACCTCCGCAGCACGTTCTTAACATTAGAGAAAGACTCTGTAATTTCTGCTTGCTGCAATAAATCACAATTTTATTGCACTAAACAAGTGAATTTTGCCAAGATATTCTCACAGACAAGATGTTATAGGATAATAATTTAACGAAAACCTAATTTTGACCAAAAATTTACCTATTTTTCGAATTTCCTGAAAACGTCCCAGCGTGACATCCGGCAGGTTTTGACAGACCGTATCACATATAGAATTTGATTTTTGTTGTGTAAAGTTTAAAAATACATTTTTAAATGTGCGTTTTACCAGGCCTGTTCTGACCTGCTTCCATTCTGCTTTGAAGAGTGTATGACACACACCTCAGTGGAAAGACATGTCCCAGACTCCTCCCCCCATTACCCCCCCCACCCCACTCTCTACCTAGCAACCGTTTCAGTGGTCTCCACCCCCACTCTCTGGTGTCTTTCTTCTCTATGATGTCTGCTCCTGACCTCCTACTTCCAAACCCATGACATTTAAACTTTACACTCCACATCAAACAGGTGAGAAACACAGACAGAGACTAAAAAGAGAGAGAGAGAGTAGAGAGACACAGATAAAGAATTCATGAGCGGGCCGCTGCAGAGGGCGGTCTTACCCTCGCAAGAGTTTGAACAGCATGCAGCCCAGAGAGAACCAGTCGGCGCTGCTGTCGTACGCTGTTCCTTTCTGCAGAACCTCAGGTGCCATGTAGCCATGGGTACCTCTGCAAACACAGCAATTAATGCACATTAAATTCAAAGCGTACACACACACCCCCCAGGCTGAGCGCGCACTGAGTGTAAACACAACAAAGCTCATTCTCATACATAACACAAACAGTCAAAGAACTGCTACATTACACATAAAAGGCTTTCCATCCTCTCTCTGACCCTTTGAATTCGCCAGGATGTTTTCGCTACTGTGCCTTTAAGAATGCACAATTTATAAATGTAAACGTGTGAGTCACATGTTAAAATTGTAACGGCTATGATGTCATATCAATGCAAATGTGTGAGAACAAGCACTGTGTGCATGCATTTGTAATACATGCACAGAGTAAACAGGTATTAGATTCTGCAACTGACTGCACAAAAATGCTGCAATATGCATGAGACAACAAAGAGCTTGTGTAGGCTCAAAGAAACGTCGTCAGAGAACAGAAGCAACCACACCTTCCCCAAACAACAGGCACTTTTATTTTGCACTAATAAAAGATGAGGTTTTGAAGCCTCGCGAAGAGGAACTTACACACTGGCGTGAGGCTTCTTCTTGGAGAAATCGCAGGCCAGGCCCAGGTCAGAGATGCGAACGTGGCCGTGTTCGTCTAAGAGGATATTTGCAGGCTGTGAGGAACAGAAAGCGATGGGGAGATTAGGACACCGTCCAACACGGACTAAAAAAAATCTTTTTAAGAGCTTGATAAAGAACAGACTGTCTTTTTTGTAAGCAACATCCAACAAGACAGCATCACTGTGATTAAATGGAGTACATTTAATGAAGAAAAACGGCAAGCGTAACACTTTCTCTCAGCGCAAAGCCAAAACTGTCCAGAGTAAAACAATTTGACCCTAAACAGAAAGCATTTACATTGCACAGTGTCACAGAATAACAGCCAATGAGAATATATCTGATGTTTAATGTACAGGGATTGTGGCTTCCTTTTCCTTAAAAAAAATAAAAAAAATACTATATTTATATATTTTATTTGTGCTTTTTAAATTGTAATTATTTATTTATTTAAATAGCTAAATATTTTTATTGAAATTAAATTGAATATCTGTATACACACACAAAAATGCACATAAATACATGATTTATTAAAATACAAATAAAGCAAACATTTAAAATAAATAAATAAATTGTATGTTTAATATACTCATATTTAGACCGAGATTTCACAAATAAAAAACAAATATAAACAAAACCAAATCAAGTATAAAAATAAAACCAAACACAATGAAAACATTATATAAAAGCAAAATTATACAAAAATGACCACCCAACAACTGAATGTCATGCAATCACAGCAAGTGAGAACATATTCAATGTTTAATATACTGGGACTGTGACTTAAGAGATTTAGTTTTTTTTATTTTAAAATGGTTAATTTATTTAAATAATTAAATCTTTATGTAAATTAAAAATGTAAATATCTGTGCACACAAACAAAATTGAAAATCAATTAAAACACATAAAACAAAATATTTAAAATAAAGAAATTGTATGTTTAATATATTCATATTTTGACCAATGAGATTTCACAAATAAAAAAATATAAACAAAAACAAATTAAATAGTTTTATTTGTGCTTTTTAAAATTTTAATTGTTTATTTATTTAAATCACATTTTTATTTAAATTAAAAATGTAAATACCTATACGCACACACACATAATTACATATTTTGTATATGTATGTATGTATGTATGTATGTATGTATGTGTATATATATATACATACATACATACATACATACATACATACATTATGTATGTATGTATGTATGTATGTATGTATGTATGTGTATATATATATATATATATATATATATATATATATATATATATATGTATGTATATATATATATATATATATTAGTGGTGTCAAAATTAGCGCGTTAACGCAGGAGATTAATTTTTTCATTTCAACGCGTTCAAAATATTTAACGCAATTAACGCATGGGCGGGGCCACCCCACTCCACTCACAACTGCTTATGAAATGCTTTTATTTAAATGCGCAGAGCGTCTTTACGAACACATCAAACAGGAGACTTTTCAGATGCGCGCTCCAACTTTAGGCTACTTCAGCACCAGACGCGAGTCAAACGACCGCGGATGCGGTACCGGTGACGGGGAGCTTAAGTAAAACGTTAGTGAACTGCGGTCAGATGAGATGCTGTCAGGCCATATGTCGGTAAAAACGAATTTAATTGTCCTGTCAGCCTATATACTCTGCTTGTAGCGTGCGCTCTTGAAGTTCACGCGCAAATGTGCCAACGCGCGCTGTATTAGGCTATATTAAACCCAAATGAAACTGCGAGCATGCAAAGTCGTAGTTATATCGTCAGGTAAAACATGAATTCACAAAAAAAACATTTTATTTATAGGTCAAAGCAGTGTCAGATCAAGTTCAGCAGTGACAACCTTTAACAGCAGCCAAAATATCCTTATAACCAGTTGCTGTGATGTCTGTTAATTAAGGAACAAAATTAAAAAGAGGAAATTAATAACTAAGTTTTATCTTTATATAATTTAGAATTTGATATAATTTAGGCTATATTTTCTTGCTGAAGGGCACAGGTAGCTACTATATATATATATGACATTTATTATAATGGGTTTGTGTGAAGATTGTTTCAAGTTCACTTAAATTATTATTATTAGTTATTTTATTTAAAGTCTAATAAATGTTAAAGTGATAGCTCTTAATGATACTGTAATGTTGAATGATATATATATATATATATATATAATTTTTTATTTTTTTTTTTTCTCAATGGTTAAGTATTAGGGGGGGGGGAAATCAATCAGTGATATTTGCCTTCAGTCCTAAAACAAGATGGCGTTAAACAAATATTAAAAATAGATGTTCTTTATGTTGTTTCTACATTAATTTGAAGCATTAAAGTGAAATTATTGCAATATAAAAGTATAATTAAAAACTTTAATGTCAGGTAGAATTAATCGCGATTAATTTCAGGTAAAATGTGCGATTAATTAGTTCATTTTTTTAATCGATTGACACCACTAAAATATAATATATATATATATATATATATATATATATATATATATATATATATATATATATATATATATATATATATATACACACACATATATACACGCATACACAAAATAAAATTTGACATAAAAAACTAATTAAAACAAAATAAATAGTATGTTTATCTTACTCATATTTGTATATATATATATATATATATTTTTTTTTTTTTTAATTAAAAATGTAAATATCTGTACACACATATAAACAAAATTGAAAATAAACAACACAAAATACACATACACAACAAAATATTTAAAATTAATAAGTAAATAGTATGTTTAATATACTCATATTTTGAGCAATGAGATTTTTTATAATAATTACATAAAGTTACACATGGCTGAAAATCATGCAATCACTGCAATGACAACATTCGATATTTAAGATACTGGGATTTTGACCAACGAGATTTCCTATGAGTTTTAAACAACCAGTGTACAAAAACCTCCGCAAAACTGTTAAAAAGCATCTCCTTTAATGTTAACGTTAATGTAAACTGACAAATTTATTTCTAGATGAACTATCCCTGTCAGAAACACACTGCACTGAAAATCTTGGCATGTATTCTGGTTCTCAGAAACGTTTCTCAGAGGCATAAGCAAGCGAACATGATCTATTTAGCGCTGAGTTTTCATTCTACACAAACAGCAATGATACTGTGGAAAAACAACAGGATTGCTCGCTCACAGAGCGCACCCCGCTCGCATGTGCAGTGTCCCGTTTCAGGAGCTTGCCAGGGAAGATCCTGCATAACCTCAGCGATCTGGCAGCACGAAGCCCAAACATCTCACTTAAAATTGCATAATTGACAACAATCGCATAACTGCACTCCTGCTGCTTCCACACGGAGGGCCGACAAATTACGTGATATTCGCGGTCATCCCGATGGCAGGGTACACTGTACGTGTGGGACTGTAGGTTAACCTCGACTCGCTCCGTCATATGACGTACTTTTCCGTTTAAAGACAATAAACAGTGCTGCCAAGAGAGACAGCTCGGCCAAACTTAATAAAAAATAACCTCAGACGACGACGGAGAACAGATACAAGCTTGCGTTACAAAATACACAAACTCAACGGAACATTTCATTTTCCCTTTTCAGCCGGCAACAGGGAATCGCAAGCACAGATCGACAGCTTTTCCGGTGTCAGAGGACAGCACGAACGATTCTTTCTCTGTGAGAAAGGCACGACTGGGACGGTGATGACCTTACCTTGAGGTCTCTGTAGACGACGAATCGATTGTGCATGTGTTCGAGGCCCAGTATGATCTCAGCTGCATAAAAACGCATATCCTTCTCGCTGAAGACTCCGTGCTGAGACAGGTGATAGTGAAGGTCTCCACCTGAAAGACACAAGTAAAAACAATTATAACACTGCATTATAAATATATGACCAGTCAATAGAATATAAAAATCGCAATAAATCCCATGAATCAGTGATTTCAAACCTTGTAACCAACTCTTTATAATCTCTTTAGAATACCAATATATTTAATACATTGTATGATTTAAAAAAAATCCCCCTACAAATGACTCCTCAAATAATATAAATGAAGTAGAATAAAATAAAAAAAATGTAAAATCATAAAAATAAAAGCAAAGCCAAATATAAAATAAAGAATAATAAAAAATAAAGTAAAATAAATAAAAGTAGAATAAAGTTGAATTATAAAAGAACAAAATACAATAAAGTAGAAATAATAGTAGCAAAATTTTAAAACTAAAAGCAAAGCCAAACATAAAATAAATGATAAAATATAAAGTTGCATAAAGCAGAATGATTAAAAAAATAAAATAAATAAAATAATATAATAAAGTAGAATAAAATAAGCAAAGCCAAACATAATAAAAAAATAAAAATAAAGCAAAATAAAAAAAATACAAAATTATAAAACTAAAAGCAAAGCCAAACATGAAATAAAAATAAAGTAAAATAAATCAAGAAAGTAAAGTTAAAACAAGTAAAACTATTTAAAAATATCAGAAAAGAATAGAAAAAAAACTAAATAATAATATAATAAAGAAGAATAAAATAAATAAAAATATATATACACAATTAAAAACAAAAAGCAAAGCCAAAAATAAAATAAGACAATAAGGAAGAAATAAAGTAAAACAAGTAAAGTAAAATAAAGGTATGTAAAATAAAACATAATAAAAAATAATGAAGTAGAAATAAATTAAAATAAAGGTGAATAAAGTAGAACAATTTAAAACTAATAAAATAATATAAATAAAACAAAAAAATAAAACAATAATAAAGTAGAATAAAAAATATACAAAATCATAAAAGTTAAAGCAAAGCCACAAGTAAAATAAAAAATAATTTTAGAAGTTGAATAAAGTAAAATAAAGTTGCATAAAGTAGAATGATTAAAAATAAATAAAAAATTAAATTAAATAATACAATACAATAAAGCAGAATAAAATAAAGCAAAATAAAAATCTATAAAATTCTGAAATTAAAAGCAAAGCCAAACATAAAAGAATAACAAAAAGTAGAAATACAGTTCAATAAAGTAGAATCATTTTAAAATAAAAAATAAAATAATGAAAATAATATCAAATAAAACAGAAGATGTGCCCCGCAGCAGCTTTTTTTGAGCAATGACATTTTGTATTTAATTGCAGTTTGCAAAACACTTATCCTCCTGAATTACGTTTCAAATAAAAGGTCAGTTAAGGATCTTCTAGTTCACAGAGTTCATAAATTAATGGAAGTAATTTAATGGA